>JAKTQZ010000010.1:34890-309400 GCA_030579435.1 Ogataea nitratoaversa
TTGTCGTAAATTAAAAACTTAAATTTTTATTGGGGGATGGGAAACTTAACAAAAAACTTTATTTAATATTTTATTATTTTGAAAAATTTTTTTTCAATTTTAATTGAAAAAAAAAAAAAAAAAAAAAAAAAAAAACACCTTACATAGAATTTTTTATTAAATTGGTAATGTTTGGAAATACAGTATGATTGATGTATATACATATACAGAATTTTACATTAAATAATAGATAACATATAATAATAATAATAAACAACAAATATGAAATAATGGAAAATGAAATATATTAAATAACAGATATTATTCGATCAAAGATGGATAAGTAAATCAAATATAATTTCAAGATAAGAAAGAAGAAGGCATTATAATAACAAATAACAAATAATGAATAATAAACAGTAAACAGTAAATAGTAAACAAACAAATTGGGCAAAATCTAGAATCCAAAGATAACATAAACAAACATATAACAGAAAAAATATATTTTACATTCCGTTGTTTCAAACTTTAAATTATAGTAGACCGTATAAGACTTTTAGGTTGCTATGGCAAACCGCCAAGGGGGGGGCATGGATAAATATTAAGCTGTTATACATGAAGAAAACATTAATTTTTCAAATCAAAAAAACTTTAAAAGCACTATTTATTTATTTTTAGAAACAATATTTGCAAACTAATTAATATCTGTATCTGGGGAGTCTTACCCGGAACCTATAAGAATTATTATTAGTGGTGTAAAATAAATTGTATGTATGTATGCATCATCAAAAAATTTAATGAAACCATGCAAAATCCAGGCATGCAAAAGTGCATGTTGCCGCCAAATTTTTTACCAACCACCCGTGTAAATATTTACTCCTTTACTATGTGATTAGTCACAACAGAATTCGAAAAATGTGGAACGTGCTGAATTAAGATATGGTTATTAAAAAACCATAGTAACATAATATTAATTCACACACTACTATTTCCGCATTTGTAAATCATAAGAAGACGGCCTTCCCAATTCGGCTGGTTTGAATTCCTAAAGGACATACACGCGCGTTGATCAATTGTAAACAAAAGCGCGAACAATAGTTATGCAGCATTGCAGCTGCTTCATTTCTGTATAATCTCAGTTGTTCAAGACTTTTCTTTATTGTTCAAGTGAAAATTTTGTAAACATACCTTTTTGACTTTTAACAGAATCAAAACAATCTTTTATTCCCACAAAAAAACAAAATTCGCATTATAAATACTACCCATAGTCCCCCTGCTTTTAGTTCTAATTAATTTATCTATTATTTTTTTTTCTTCTTTCTTATTCTTCTCTTTATAATCAATCAATTAGATCCCAACTATATTCACTCACTTATTATATCAAAATGCAATTCTCCGTTTCCGCTTTATTATTCGCTTCATCTGCTTTAGCTGCTTCCGTTTTCGTTACTGAAACCGTTCAAACAACCACCACTTCTACTGATTTATCATGTGCTGAAACCGTCACTGATTGCCCATACAAGAAGACCACCCCAGCTGTTGTCCCATCATCTACCCCAGCTTCTAACGGTACCGTCACTGTCCCAACTTTCGAAGCTGGTGCCGCTTCTGGTTTCGGTTCATACTACGCTGCTGGTGCTGTTGCCGCTGCTGCTGGTGCTTTCTTATTATAAAGCTGTTGATAAAATATGCTTATAATTTTGATTCCCAGTTTTTTATTTATAATATGATATCGTTTAGTACTTATTGTCTCAATTAGATTATTTGAACTTCGATAATATATCTAGTATATGTACTTTTAATAACCCATTAAATCTATTATTTTAATCACTGTTGTTTTCTGTAAACTACAATAAATAATTTCTTATCAAGTTTGTTTGCTATTTGAATGTTGAAAATGACCAGAGAAAATGTTTGCCTGCTTTGTGCATGGTATTTTCTTGCGGAATGTTGAATGACATAAGCTTGTTTCATGAAGGAATTATTGATTCCTTCTTCGTACATATGGTTACCCCATAGAACATTCGATCGTGCAAGCTTTAAGCTTTGGTGTACTCATATACAATGTACATATACTATATGGTAAATAGCTTCATTAAAAATAAGTTTGTTGTGTTAACATTATATAATATAAACTCTTTTAGAAATGAATGAGCAAGAGCAAAAGCAAAAGCAGAAGAAAGAAAACAATAGAAATTAAAAAAGAAGAAAAAGACCGACCCTAGCTGATAGCCCCCAAGATGAAGAAAGAGATTGTATTGACCAAAAAAAGTAATGTGAACGTTTGCTAGAAAGACAAACTGCATTTAAACTATTAATAGTACTGCTGTTGTTTATTGTAATGATTCTTATCATTGAATGGATCCTGAGCTCGATTTTGCGGTTGATAGTACATGTTTGGATTTGTATAAGCTGCACCTTGAGAGGCAGGAGGAGGAGCTTGAACATAAGTAACCTTTTCAGTGTTATTACGCCCTCTTCCGCAACAACAACAGCAGAAAGCAGTGGCACATTTCACACCACAACATAAGATTCTGATGATTGTAGAAATTAACCAAAGAACAATCAAACCTCCAATGACAATGCCAACGATAACGACAATCTTACACCAATTTTTGTCCATACATTTGTTCCATCCATTCTTGACACTATCAGGAAAATCATCTATGTCTCTTTTTTCTAGTAAAGAGTTCAGAATCATTGATGGACATATTGGTGAATCCGATGATGATGAAGAAGTCAAAGTTTGAAAGTTTTCTAGTATAAACGCTGGAATGATCATTATGTCTTGAAGTTGTGAAGAATTTAATTAGATTGTATTGTTAAACAGTTGAAGAATATAATTCCATAGTGTGAAAGAAGAAGAATAATTTATATATAATATAATATAATATATGTCGATATATAAATTGAAATGATCTAGATCTGATCAAATCTCAAACACTTTACAAACTATTAATAGATCCGGAAACAGGGGTGGAAAAATGCGATTTGATATTTTTATTCAGCCTTCTTTTAACGCCAGCGCACGACCCTTTTTCTATAGAGCGCGCACATGACTCGACCGCGCCTTATATATTACAGAGACCACCTATTATAATCAAGATAAACAACAGTAATTTAATTCTATTCTAATACAGTAAGTAAGTACGATATTCAACCTAAGAAATGCTACATAGGTCATGAATCATTAGCAATAAATGATGTTTACGTAGAAAAAAACTTTATAAGAAAATTCGTGGCACAGTTGGCTTGGTATGGATTATAATAATAAAAGAAATGGTTTGAATAGGGAGCTTGGGAACACAAAGATCATGCACCTTTTGTTCTAAGACGCTGCTAGAAAATTGCGCCGAAACAGTGCCATGGAGTTATTTATATATCTATTATTTAGTACTTGACATATAATCATTCAATATATTTAGAGCAGTACTAATCAATATTCATACGACAGGTTAAAGTCAATATCATGTGCACTTTGTCAGCAATCCAAAAGGATAAAACATCAACAGTTCAAAACTAAATTTAGTCTAAAAGAGTATTTTAAACATGACATGACCTGACATGACGTAAGAGATCTCATCTTGCTACTATTTTTCCCACTCTATTTCACAGTTTTAAATCTAGACTTTGGTACTTATATTACTACTTACTGCCTTAATTGGAAATTCGAGTAAGCCGCTGCTGATATGTATAATTGATTAATAGGATATTCAAGATATTGGACCCTGTATTTCGGATATTTTGGATGGAAAAGTTTAAATCACTGTAACTGTGTTTAATCAGACTTAAAATAGCTTCTGTTATTTCACTTTGAAAGTAGCATAACATACAAATTGTTGTTAAAAATAAACACTGGAAATTCAAGAATTTACTTCTAATTTAAGAAAAATCAAATTAAGTGTAAGACAATAATCTTTTCAAAACTTCTTTTCTTTAACATTCTTTACCTTGATTTTGCTAAATAAAGAAATTATATATGTGTTCTTTGTGTTGAGTAGGACTTCCATTTCATTATTACAGTTGACCATTGGACATTACGAAACGACAGAAATTTTCGTAAGCCATGACAAGCTTGTAGTTTAACTTTAAATGTGGGCAAGCCCAAAAAGCGGAAAAAAAAAACAGTGCACAGCCTAAAATTAGTAACTAAAAAATTAGTAACTAGTAACTAAATAATTACCACTACAATATACACTTGGAAACACTGAGTTTCAAAGGAAGTGATAGAGATCATGATTGGAAAGATGCAATACTACCATGAATTGGTAAGCAATCAAATATTTCCAAATCATCTTTACTGCGAAAAGGAAAGGAGAAATAGATATTAGAGAGAGATAAATTAGACCTAATGTACATATATTATGAACTCACTGAAGCTACATTGAGCGGGAAGATTGGAAATTTGAAAAAAAAACGACATAAGAAAAATGTAGCGAACAACTGAATAAATAGTAATAAAGATAGGCTTTATTGAAAATATTATTCGAAGGTGATTTTCTTTGCTTTTTTGGACATATCAACATCTTTGAAGAAGGCACCATAAGCACTATGACCTTTCTTTTTAGTATGGGATCCAAATTTAAGTAATTCGTCAGGAACAGGCTGATCAGCTCCTCTTAAAATATTCATCAATCCACCAGCCAAATGTTTCTCATGGTCTGTGAATAAAGTATGTGATATACCAGTTAACCCTGCTCTACCAGTTCTACCAATTCTATGAACATAGTCTTCTATAGTCAACGGGAAAGTCAAATTGATGACAACCTTAACATTTGGAATATCTAAACCTCTTGCTGCAACATCTGTAGCTAACAGAATGTGAGAGTCACCTTTTTTAAAGCTTTCCAATGCTTGTGATCTTTGTGTTTGATTTAGATCTCCATGTAATGCTGCGACTGTATATCCTTTGTAGTTCAAGTTTCTCTCCACTCTAGATGCTTCTTTTTTATAAAGGGCAAATATTAAAATCTTATCGTTTGATTTACTACCTGATTGGTATTTCTTCAACAACTGTATCAACTTAGCATCCTTCTCTCTTGGATCGGCTAGAACTTCGACAATTTGCGTGATTCTTTTATTTGCTGATAACTCATCTCTGTTACCGACTGAAACTTTGACTGGCTTGATCATGAAATTGTTTGCAATTTCTCTAACCTCTTTAGGCCAAGTGGCTGTGAACATTAATGTTTGTCTATCTTGTTTAGTACTTCTCATTATTTTTTTGATATCTTCTTCAAAACCTTTTTCTAACATTCTATCGGCTTCATCTAAGATAAGATAATCGATTTTCCCTAAACTGATAGCACCTTCATCTAATAGATCAAGTAATCTACCTGGAGTAGCAACAACACATTGTGAAGTCTTGACACGTTGTCTTTGTTCATCTTTTGGGACACCACCGTATATACAAGTACATTTGAGTCGTGTAGCGTTAGTTAAAGTAGTTAAATTGTCATAAATTTGAGTTGCTAACTCTCTCGTTGGTGAAATAACTAGCACTTTCAAATCTTTGGAGCCAGATTTAACAATGTGATCAATTGCTGGGACACCAAAAGCAAAAGTTTTACCAGAACCTGTTTCAGCAACACCAATAACATCATTACCATTGATTAAATATGGCCACGCAACAGATTGGATAGGGGTTGGTTTCGCAAATTGTTGGATGGTCTTCATAATTCTTGAGTCAACCTTTGATTGACTTAATGATTCAAAACTCAATATAGGCTTGATTGATAAACTGGATGGATCTTCGATGGTGATCTCATTTTCTTGCAAGAAATTTTCAACGTCAACCTTGGAGATTGAGGGATCTTGGTATAATGTGGTCGGCTCAACAAGGGTTTTCAATTCTTTGTTTTCTGAATTGTTTACTTTTTCTTTCTTGTCTTTCTTTTCTTTCTTGTCCTTCTTGTCCTTCTTGTCCTTCTTGTCCTTCTTTTCCTTCTTGTCTTTCTTTTCTTTCTTATCCTTCTTGGACTTCTTCTTTAAAGAAGGCTCCTCGGAGTCACTCTTTCTCTTTTTATCTTTAATTTCCTCCACTGACATTATGTGTGTGCTTTGTGATATGATTATACTTAGTATTACTGGATCAATTAGGGTGAAGGAAGACCCAATATTATTTTATACTCTTATCTTATAGATATCCAGCAAAACCTGAAAAAAATTTTCAAATTTAAAAAAAAAAAATGAGACAAAAAAATATATGCGGCTTACAAACAATATGGTGTAAAGATGAACCAAGAACACTCTAAAACAATTCAAGTTGAGTAGTTAACGAGTAACTTACTTTGTACTTTAATATTGTCATTCTCAGGGGGGGCAGCAAATGTACAGATTGATAATATATATATATATATATATATAACGTTATAAAATATGGAGTAATAGAGGATAGATTGAACGTGCCAGTGAAAAAAATGTCAAGGGATTCATAAGATTTCATGTTGTTTTGGATTGTTTTCACTCATAGGAAGGAAATCGCTAACAAAGCAGCAGGGATTAGTGATGCTAATCCTGTAAGTCTCTGATTTATGGCACCATTCATGGTACTCACTGTATCAGAAGATGCAGACGAAGATCCAACAGATGATGATGTGTGGGAACCAGAAACGGCGGGAGATGTAGAGAATCTGGTGGTCAACGTTGTATCTGTGGTTAAATCCGATTTATCGGTGGTTGATCTTTTAACAGTTGTCAAGTGTCCCGATGAAGTTGGGTCGTCTTCATTTGTAACTGACCCTATTAATAATGAACCTTTTGTGTTAAAAGAAGATTTAGAAGGCGCGGAAGATGATGATGTTTTACTTCGAGAACCTGAGTTTGAAGGTTCACTACTGGAACCTCCATTAACTAACGCATTGAACTCTTCATCAGCATCTGATTTTCTTCCATTAACTTCACCATCAACAGCAGTAATTGATGACCAATCACCAGATTGATCTTCGTACTTATACTCACTACCTGAAGAATAATCAGTAACCACTAAGCTCTTGATTTGCATCGCAAATGGTGCTTTCGAATAGTCGGTTGCACCTCCTGCCCATTCAATTGTACCTGGGCTATTACTAGAATCACCACCGGCCCAAATACCAGTCATCAAGTACATTGGACTTTGAGGATATCCGCTTGAAGAATCGCTTGATAACGTTCTAACTACTGTTCCATCAATGGCCCAAGTTAAAGAATCTTCAGTCCAATCAAGAGTATAAGTATGAAAGTCAGCTCTTGGATCTTCCATTTTATGGTATCCACCTCTATCATAAGTTGAGGTATTTCCCTTTGAGAAGAAATTACTTTGAACTTCATAACCATCGCCTCCAAACCATTCAAGATCTATTTCATCTAAATCGTCACTTTGTAAATAAAAAGACGATATAACACCTTGGCCATATGCAGCTTTCAAGACAACTTCAACTCTACCAAACATGATATAAAAATTAGACTTTAATGAAGGATTATCGAATCTTTCTGCTAATGTTAATTTCAAACCACTATCACTGTATGAAATCTTATCTGGTGTATAATAGACTGAAAAATAGTCACTTTCTTCTTTGAAATCAACACTAATAGATGTAGCTAATGCTGGATTTGGCGAGCATGTAGCAACTACTAATGGATTACAAGTGGCAGTTGCTAATGGCACTGACGCAGATGCAGATGCAAAGTGTGATAGCGTTAACGCTGATGCCAATAATGACTTTTTTATTGAAACCATATCTCGTATAGATGAATAGGTTGTATTGAAATATTTCTATGTATTCTAACTATTTCAAAGAAGATTTCAATGTTCTTGTTGATGTTTGATTCTATACTTTTAATTAAAGCGCTCGATTGCAGATATGTCTTGCTGGAATGGACGGGTGATAATATTTTACACCTTCAAAATGATTCCAAGGAAGTGGTACTTGAGTTGTGGATTGAAAGTCAGCTAACTGGTTGGAACAAAAACTGCTAACATGAGCAACAAGAGCAACAAGACATCATATAACGTAATTGTAGGTGAATTTTTTCTGGAACAGGACAATTATTTATATATTAACAACTATTACTCAGTGACTTTGACAAGAACAGATCAAACACAAGATCAAGGAAGCAAAAGATGGCTTGAGAATTGGCTTGGAATAAATTACGCGCTCTAAACTGAGCCGCACCTTCTGATTCATGGCGCAGTTGTTTTGATTTGATTTTATTTGTTTGGTTTGAGTGTCTTCAATGTTTATTTTTAGATGTGTGTGATGCTTGTTTGGTATCTGTGTGTGCTTGAATGATAGATACACTGCTGTTTGTTGTTTGATGATGGTTTGAAGATGTATTAGAGGACAACGATGTATTTTATTTCTTGTTTATTTGTTTTAGAAGATTCAGTATGGCTCTTTGATTTACAAAATTACGAATTGCTGAAATGAAAATCTTGTGTGTCCAAATTCGGATAATTAATGATGTTTGTTTACCTTTTCCCCAATGAGGTAATAATATTTTAGATGGCTGGTGTTTACGTCTTTTTTTTTCATTGAATATTTTTTTGAGAATAACTTGCCTAGCAAGATAATAGTTTTCGATCTCCGTCATCCACTACGTTGTACGACTACCTTCTGAAACTAGGTATATATATATATAATATATATACTGTAATATAAACTTTATAGATCAAAAGTATGAATAGTCGGGTGGTGACGTAAGGATTGCTAACTTTCCCTTCTCATCAATCAAACAACCTCTATCAAACACTTTCAGACCGATTTTTTCCAATTTAAATTTCTCGTATTCGCTTATGCCAAATGGATCTTTAGGAATCCATATGTGTTGATTCAGTGGATTGAATCTGAAACATGGATGCATATACCTCAACCTCTCATCAAGTTCTGTTTCATCTCTAAAGTCCGATTTGTTTAGATTTGTGCATTCCTCCATCTCACGGAACAATTCTAATGGCATAACTTTTAGGTTTTTCTCAAATTTTTTATTTATATTCAAATGAGCCCAAATAGTTAAGAACAAAACTGCAACCATTAAGACACCTAAAAATATACATGTCTTTTCATTATAGTTATCCCTAACTAGAAAAAATAATCCAATCAAGAAAATTTCCAAGCTGTAAACTCCCGCATATAGTTGACGCAAAGCAATTGAATAAATCTGTCCATGAGTTTCTGAATTATTCTTCATTCTGAAAACATATTTCAAACAATACTTATATGCTAACAAACTCAATAAAAAGTTTATGCAACAGAACACTGATATTAACGGTGATATCACCGAGTAAACTAATCCAATAGATCCATACACTGAAAATGTTGGATAAGATAATCCCCAACAGTTGGAAGGAATAATCATTTTTCTCAAAAATTTTTGTCTTGGAGTTTTATCCCACATTTGACAAACAACACAATATACAAGAAATCTATAAAATTGTAATAAATTGTTACCAAATAATGTCAATCCTTTCAGTATAAAAAAGGAAAAAAAGAAATTAGACGCTTTAGGAAAATCTTGAGCAACCATAGTTGGAATAGAAGATGGATTGTAAAGAAAGCTTTCAAAGACAACAATGAACCCAGATGATATAGTTATAATGATAAACAAATGAAAAAATAGAAAGACAAATACCCAATTGTGTAAGTTCAATTCAATTTCAGCGCCTGCTATTTTTCCTCTTTTGTAAGCTAAAAACCGAAACATACTTAAAGCTGTTCCTGTAACAAATGATAGCATGATGGTAGGTAATATACCAGCAATGAAACCTTTGAGAAAGTCCGGTAATCCGTTAAGCCATCTTATGGTTGGAATTAGCGCCGTTAAATGAGGCAATTGTGATATAGAACCAACAAATGCAACAGGGACAACCCAACAGATAATAATTACAGTTGAAAGAATGAAAATTGAAGCATTTTTGATGGTTGATAAGTACCTTTCATTTGCTGGAGTGATCAAGTTCTCCCAAATCAAACCGTCCGGATCCAATTCAATTATAGTAGAATTCATTTCTCCAGGATTGGCTGTCAGCAACATTTGATGAACAAAATAAGTTCCATATACTTTGTTAAATTGAACAAATGCCTTCCCGTGTTGTATTTTATTATTTTCGAAGGACAATAAGAGTTGCTGTAATGTTATGATTTGCTGCGATATTTCTTTCAAGTTAGCTATAATAAAGTTGTATGCAAATACCGTTTCACATATACCAGGCACAGTGATTTCAATATCATTTGTGAATTTTAACGGTTTGTAAATTTGTCTTCTTTCATCATTGATGAAGTTGCATGGTAAAAGTCCCTTTTCTGTTGATACCACTATTGATTTTAATCTATCTTTGATAATATTCAGTTCTAATTCTTCCAATGCTGACCTATACTTGCCATATCTTTTGACTAACTTGTTTAATTCTTTAAATTCAATGACTGGCCATACATACTTGACCCCTCCTGGAATCAAACTGAAAAACTTGGTTAATTCCTTAGGATCAGATAAATGATTTGGAATATTATCAATTAATATGGTTGACATATCTGATCTTTTGGTTTTTATTTTAGAATTCTGTATTATACTATCTTGTTTTTCTTTTATAATTGATTTTAATTGATCAACTAAGAGATAATGAAACCAAAGTATAACCAATATTGCCATTACAAAATGAAACATGTACCTACTGGTATGATTGGGGGAAATATTTGAAGTAGAAATTCTGTCCAATCCATGAACAATATCTTTAGTTGTCTCATCGCCTCCGGACAGATTGACAATGATTAATATCGGTATATTAACACAAGCGATCCCAACAAACAATAAAAGTAAAGTATGCATGTATTTCAAAAAATAAAAAGAATCCAAACCTAACTTGTAATAAGTGCTCAATGGAGAATCCAAGACTGGTTTCAACCATCCTAAATAAGTATCAGCCAAAGGTTGAACTTTCAGTATGTCGGGAATGCAATAACTCAAAGGTTGATAGAACTCTTTAAATCTGGGTCTCAAATAGGAAAAAAGTAGTAGTTGCAAAACACAAAATATGAAAGATATTATCAGTGAAGATAAAAATGATTCTAACGAAATTCCAACTGAACTATGAGCTGCAATTGTTTGAGTTGAGTTCAAAAAATCAAAGACATCAGGTCTCTCACTGGGCAAATGTGGAGCATCCATTACTGCAGTATACTTTTTAAAACATCAACTACGTTTGACTCTTTTTTCAAAATAACCACCCATAATAGAAAATAAATATACAGACCATCAAATAACCCTCCTTAATAATTTATGATCCATAATTTGTAATGTAAACAACCCTTTTTTTTAAACGCCCACATACTCACACACAGCCGTGCACCACTCACCTTTCTTCTGTTCTAGCTTCTAATCTTTTAAGTGTTAACATATGCAAATCTCTCGCTATCAGGATATCTATTGCATTAACCACAATTTATGACTTGAGAAGGATAAGCAATAACAGCTCCACTTTTTATATATATCTGAGATATACGTTTTGTTTGAGATTTTCAATACTAGTCACTCTTTGACATCATAAGTGTCCCTTCAAATTGCCAGTTGCCCTTCCCCTTCGTTTTGAGACTGCCAACTAATGTCTCGTTTTAAGAGAATGGGTTCGTTCAAATCAGTTTTCCTATCTCGTTCTAAATCCCGGTCATCATCTCCAGACTCCTCATCAAAAAATCCCAATACCACTGAATCTACAAATGGCGACGAACTTAATATATTGGATGGTAGTGGTAGTGAGAGCAGGTATACTTCGACCACAGACCGCCATCAGAAAGAGCTTACCGAGTCTAATGACTACTATAACGATGGAAACGACACCGATAATACTGACGACGAACCGCCTCTAACTCCTCTTCTGTTGCACGGCTATAAAGATTCAACAAGACATAAATTGCTATCAGTGGAAATAGCAGAAGAATTAAGACTCCATATTCCACCATTATTACAAATTTCACATGATTGGAAATTACTATACTCACTTGAACAAAACGGTACTTCAATAAACACGTTATACGCAAATGCTAAACCCAAAATTGGGGAGACAGTGAGTAGGCGCAAAGGATATCTACTTATCATTATGGACATAAATCATAATCTATTCGGTGCTTATTTGAGTGACTATCCTAGAATATTAGACAGGAAGCAATATTATGGGAATGGAGATAGCTTCTTATGGAAATGCGAAGTTGATACAATCAAAAATCTTGAGACGTTGAAGAGCAATGGGGAGAAACAGATGAGAATGAAAGTTTTTCCTTACACTTCATTGAATGACTTTATAATATATTCAAATCACGACTTTATAAGCATTGGTTCCGGAGATGGAAAATTTGGATTATGGATTAATGGGGATTTGAACGATGGTGCTTCGGATCCCGTTGAAACTTTTGGTAACGAGCGATTGAGTGGTGAAAGTACATTTAAGATTCTAGGATTAGAGTTATGGAAGATACATTAATTTGACATACTGCGTTCAGATTAACTTCCCAAATTATCGATCGTTTTTGATATTTTTTCCAGTCATTATACTAATATGTATTAATTACAATTCATTATTAAAATTCATTTACCTTTTAAGCTCTACAATAGTTGGATTTATTCACCATGTTTACAGAAGGAAACAGAGATAACACTATATAAAACACAAAATTGTAAACACGATAAAATACAAACCTTTCCTTATTTTATGAAACCCTGAATCAGGTAGTCGTTTCTTCTTGACTGGCTTCCAGTCTCTTAGCATCTAATTCAGCTAATTGCTGATCTTCAGGGCTTAAGTTTACGACCTCAGTAGCTTCACTGTTCTTTTTTGATTCCTTTTTTAGTTCCTCAGTAAAAATGTCAATTCCCTCTGCGGACTTTATACCATCTTCCGTCGTCCCATCAACACCAGAATCAGTGTCTGTTGTGGTGGCTCCGTCTATCGGTGAGCTATCGTCTTCTGTCAAATCATCAAAATCAATCTCTGAATCATCACCGTAGGATGATAGTTGTGATGAATCTATTTTATTTGACTTATATCCTAGACCAAAATTATTAAAGAAGCTATTGATGTTCTTAGAAGCCTTCGTTAATGATAATCCTTCGTCATCTAATAATGATCCTTCTTCATCTAACGTTGTTTCTTCCGCACCTGATTGAGTGGATGATTTTCCCTTTGACTTGCTTTTCTTCTTACTAGGGTTAACGACACCTCCTGATTTCTTACCACTAGCATCAGGTAATTCAAACTCAACTTCAAAACCGTATTCGAAATCATCAGTCTCTTTGAAGCCTTTAGACTTGCCCGAGTTCGAAGAATCCGCTATGATCAAATCAGCATCCTTGGATGCAGGCTTTCTTTGTTTGGTCGCACCATTGGATGATTTACCTCCCTTAGATGGGATTTTTGGCGTTTTCTTTCTTTCAGAGCCAGTATCAGAATCAGGTTTAGACTTTGAATTTTGCTTTGACTTTTGTATTGATTTTGAACTCGATTTTGATTTTTGATTTTGATTTTGATTTTGATTTGATTTTGATTTTGATTTTGGTTGCTCTTCATTACCACTTTCCTTTTGATTACTAGCCTTAGAACTTGAAGATTTACCAATTTTCGGTCTCTTACTTTTTGGAGGATTTTTAGGACTTGAATCAATAGTCTCTTCGTCAGCAACATCAAATGATTCACTATTAGAAGCGAAACCACCCTTTGAATACTGATTCCCTGTCTTAGAGTGACTTGAAGCATGTGAACCTGAATAGCTATCTTCATCTTCTTCATCTTCATTATCGCCAAATAAATCATCCATGCCAATCTTATCTAGCCCCAACTCATCAAATGCATCATCTTCAAGGTATCCTAAATCTGTCTTTGAATCGCCTTTACCGATTCTGAAATATTTCACCCAAACTTCGCCAAAATAATCCCATTTAGCCGTATCCTGAGCTGAAAATTCGATTACTTCACCTTGAGGTATATTTGAATTCAATCCACCGCCTATAACATCATAAGCACACCATAAGTAGTTTTCACATTGTGATGTCATAACCCATCCTCTGGAAGGTTCGCCACTTTCGCTTTCTAGACTATACTCCGCCGGAGGTGGGATCAAACCGCTTGTAATATGTAAGGGACTTAAATACTCTTTTTTCAAATCTAAAAGTGTTTTATCTTCATTTCTTTCGTAATTGATATCTTTATAATAAGAATCTGGTTTTTTACATGTTAAAAATCCAGAATTAAACCATAACAATGATTTGCCGTCGTCTGATATATGACCAGGATGAGTGGAACATAATTCTTTAGCTAATAAATTAGGGTCAGTTTTCAAATCACCTATGGAAGCCGCTGGATGCTTATTGAATTGATAGCTTTCGCCCATAATTTCCTGACCGAGCCAGATAAATTCTTTTTCACCATGAACAGAACCTGAAATTAATTTGAATAATTGCATTGTGACAGAAGCTAGTATACCATCAAATTTTTCAGCTTTATTAATGGCAAATAATCCAGCCTCCATATAATGTCTTGCCTTTTCACTAAAGAATCTATTATTCAAGGTCTCTTCAGATGGTTTTCTCAATTGCAGATAATTTTGATCATCATCATTATTCAAATAGGTCATTATTAAATCCATTATACCATCATATAAAAATGAATTTGCTTCTCTATCTCTGAAAAATAGCGTAGATGTGTCTTTATACTGAGAAAATTGGAAGTATTGTTCAATTGGTAACAATGGTATAGTATCAGTATCTAACATGATGAATTCTTCAAATGAGTTGAATAATGTACCTAATAGTTTCATACCAAACTTACTGAAAAATTGTTTATATCTAAAATTAACGGTTTTAGAAACGTCAACAAATGTGATATCTAATGAGGGTATTTTTGAAGGAAGTTTGAAATCTTTTGTACTTTTTGGTAGATTCATAACTGGTTCAGTGGCAACTTCAACCAATTTTTTAATTGAATTTAAACTTAAATCATTGTTATGAATGATTTGAATAGGTAACTGATTGTTCAAGATTCTTAACAACGAGAACAACCCTGTTAGTTCTGGAACCAATGCATTTGATGAGGTTATGACTATACCTCTACCAGAACTTTTCTTTTGTAACGATTGTATAAAACAAACAGACGAGTCATAGTCCTGTCCTAATGGATATAGTGGTGATTTTTCTAGTTTTGAATTGTATTTGGTAAAAATTGGTAAATTACTGGTTAACCAAGGAAATAAGGACATTGAGGCCTGCTGGCAAGATTCAACTATGATAGACAAATCTTCTTCAGGTAAGTGAAATGAATCGAGATCAGAAGTTTTGGTCAAAAACAAATTACTAAACATTTTCAAATGTGAAAAAGAATTATGTATTTCATTTGAAGAGTATTCATTAAATTCGATCTTTTTATCTTTAATTCTTAAAACAGAGTCTTTGAAAAATTGATCATCTAATTCTAAAAATTGAAGTTCATCTTCATTCAAAATATCTTTAATTTTTAACCATTTTTTCGATCTTGACTCTAAATACTTTTCAGGATAATAAATGTCTCTATAAACTGTTTCTTGAATTGCCTTAAATTCATAATTTGAATTTGGTAATATATCATTTGTATAAAGATTAATCTGATCGAGTTTAGATAGAGATTTAAAATCTTCAGGATTTGGGTACTTTTCTTTCAGCAAATCATATGGGTTAATTGAACTATTGAAAGTTGGCTGTTCAATTGATTCATTTATCAAATCATCCAAAAAACCCATGATTTTCAATTTATTATAAAATTCATTTGTATACAAATCATCTCTATTTTTGATTGTTTTCAAATATTTCTCTTTATAAGTACCTAAATATTCATCATCTAAATCAAATTGAATCTGTTTGGAACTATTCAAATTATGAAGGAAATTCAGGATGAAAAGAACAATTAAAACCCAAACAATTCTCTTATTTGATTTAATGAATCTTTTGAATCTTTTATCATAAAGAAACAAAGACCTTCTCTGATCAACAGATAAGACTTTGGATAATGAGTTGTACATGATTCACCAGTAGCAAATGTTAATAAGGCTCAACAAGGAAACAACCTCAAATTCCATCCAATTGAGTTATAAGTAGTTTGACTTGATCGATCAAACAAACAATCAGGTAAATGAACAAGTAACAGAGATCTTTCTAATTATATGGAATAATATCGATATATAATTTAAACAGCCGGGACGGGTAACCTGCAAAATCAGCGACGCGTCAATTATCTGCAATTGAGCTAGCTATAGAGAGGCAATTTTAATTTTTGAATATAAATTTCGATCATATTTTGAAAAATATATATAAAATTTTGAAAATTAAAGACCCGTCGATCGGCCTCAACAGCTAGCTTTTAATTTACTGGCACGTTCTTTAGGATTGACAGACCACACACACACGTGTGTCGTCAATTAATTAAATTTTTAAAATTTCAGCCCAGATAACAACCAGATAAGAAAGCAAGACAGCAGCAGCTGAAGAGGATCAAGAAGAAGAAGGGTTGTAAAATTTTCAATCAAAGAGATACAATTCATTGAAGAATATAGATTGTACAGCTACACAACGTACGCAGTTTAATTCTGGCTTGCTATTGTTGAGCTGTATTTTCCCTCTTTCAAGCCATAGTTGATGCCCATTGACATATACACTCAAGATGAAGTTCGGTGAAACCCTCAAGTCTTCTCTTATTAAAGAGTATGCATACTATTACATCCAGTATGATGAATTGAAATATCAGGTTAAAAAAGGTTTGAGTAAACACAATGGGAAGTGGTCCAATAATTTAGAAGAAATCTTCGTTAATGATATGGAATCTGAATTGGATAAGATTTTCAATTTTGTGAAATTGAAGCATCAAGAGATCCTTAGAAGAATCAAAGAAATCGATCAATTAGTTACCAATACTGTTTCCAATTTTAAAAATGCTTCATCAGATGAAGAATTGGATTTTTATGAACAAGATTTTCAAGATTTGGAAGAAGAGTTAAGCGATATTATAGCTGATGTTCACGATTTAAATAAATTTACAAGGTTGAATTATATCGGCTTCCAAAAGATCTTGAAGAAACATGATAAACAAACAAAATTTATCTTAAAGCCTATTTTTCAGGCTAGATTGAATACGAAAGCCTTTTATAAAGATAATTATGACTCCTTAATTGTTAATTTATCAAAATTATATGATACTGTTAGAACAAGAGGTAATCCAGTTAAAGGTGATTCATCAGCTGGCGGTTCGACCCAAAACTTCGTCAGACAAACAACTAAATATTGGGTTCATCCTGATAATATTACAGAATTGAAGTTGATCATCTTGAAACACTTGCCCGTTTTGGTGTTCAATTCAAACAAAGAATTCGAACAGGAAGATTCGGCAATTACTTCAATTTATTATGATAATGAACAAATGGATCTTTATTATGGTAGATTAGAGAAAACTGAAGGTGCTGAAGCCATTAGAGTTAGATGGTACGGTGGCATGGGAGCCGAAACTGTGTTCGTTGAAAGAAAGACACATAGAGAAGATTGGACAGGTGAAAAATCAGTTAAGGCTAGATTTCCATTGAAAGAAAAAAATATAAATGATTTCATGAAAGGTAAACTTACAACTCAACAAGCTTTTGAAAAAGCCAGAAAAGATGGTAAAAAATCGGAAAAAGAGATTGATTCTTTGGAAAGATTAGCTCAAGAAGTTCAATACAGAGTCATTAAAGATAAATTCAGACCTGTTATGAGATCCTTCTACAACAGAACTGCATTTCAATTACCTGGTGATGCAAGAGTTAGAATCTCCTTAGATACCGAATTAACAATGGTTAGAGAAGACAATTTTGATGGAATCGATAGAACTAATGGAAATTGGAGAAGAATGGATATTGGAGTCAATTACCCTTTTGCTAACTTACCACCGAAGGATGTCGAAAGATTCCCATACGCTGTCTTGGAAGTTAAATTGCAAACTCAAATGGGTCAAGAACCTCCACAATGGGTTAAAGAAATGGTTTCATCTCATTTAGTTGAAGCTGTTCCTAAGTTTTCCAAATTTATTCATGGTTGTGCAACTTTATTACCTGAAAAAGTTGATTTAATTCCTTTCTGGTTACCTCAGATGGATGTCGACATTAAGAAGCCGAAAAGAAATGAACATTACGGTATTATTAGACAAAGACCTATTGAATCTAGTTCAAATGGTGAACTGGATGAAGAAGAATTAATCGGCTCCACGACTATATCGTCGTCTTCTTCTCCTCCAACAGGATCTGCAGCAATCAATAATTATGGTTCTGTTTCGTTTAATGAATCAAGGAATAGAATTGAAGAGTTATCTTCCGATTCTACTTCATCTTCGCCAACCGATTTACTCTCCAAATTCAAGCAATATTATCATGACTTAGTTAGACCAGATAATACTTTCAATAAAGTCCCAACAGGTACAACATTTGAAACTAGATTTCAAGCACCACCGGGCAAGAAGATATCCGTTGTTGTTAGAGTGGAGCCTAAAGTTTACTTTGCCACAGAAAGAACGTATTTATCATGGTTATCAATTTCATTAATCTTTGGTGCAACCGCCCATACTCTTTTGAATTATGGTGATGTAGTTTCATTTATCACATCCACTTGTTTTTTCTTGACTGCATTATTGACTATATTTTATTCAACAGGAGTTTACATTTTCAGGGTGATTAATATCAGAAAGAAAAGGGCAGTGAGATATGATGATCAATTTGGTCCAAGAATTGTTTGTGGTGCATTGGCCTTGTCCGTTGGCATTTCATTTTTATTTAGGGCATTGCATTCTTAGTTGAGTCATTGAACTCCTTTCTATATTTTTTTTAATAGAATTTGATTTTCTTGTCTATCTTTGTTTTTGAAGCATTATCTATCATTATCATTACAAGTACATTATTATGACTCATTAACAATATTGCTGTTAAAATGTAAACAAGTATAGAAATCATCAAAGCTTGATCTCTAATTTAAATCGGCCCCATTTCAACAGGTTTATGAGCGAACTGTAAACTTGTGTAGAGATGTGCTATTCACATCTATCTCCAATCCATTAAAGATTGTGTATCTAATTGAATCGAATGAATATAAAATCACTTATCGAACAGATAATGTTCATAAAATATACGAGTCCGAATCAAATCGATGATTAGAGCCCACCACATCAAAACCCAATTGAATAAAACTCCCCTGGAACTAGAAAATGAGCGATTCGAACTCTCGAGTCAATGAAAACAATGACAATGATTTACCATCAACAGATTTATCCATCACAATGGTAACCACCGTTATGGTACAACAACAGACTCCGACGATTCTACCAATGGAAGAATACCTGTCCCAAGTATTAGAAACTTTCAAACATCAGGAGAATCAACAAGGTCAATCTATTCCCCTAAATATACCTCATCATCTGTTATTGCACCCCATCCCACCATCAAGCAATGGAAGCTGGTCATTTACAGAAGGGCTAATCATAGGTCAAATCTCGGTGATAATCTTGATGATCATGTTTATAAAATTCTTTGTATTTAGTGAGTCGACTCCGAAGAGTCCCACCAAACCCCGAAAATCAAATAAATCGAAAGGTTCAGCTGGTATAGATGGGAGAACAAATAATGGTGGGAAAGGTTCCAATGGCCGTCATCACTCTTTGAGAAATTACAACAACATTGGTACTAATAAGAACAGCAGTGGTTTTGGAAACTTGGAAGACGACTCGTTGTCTAACTTGACATCTATTTTGGAAAAAACATATTATGATGTCAAGACACACCAAGCCGAGTCATTGGATTGGTTCAATGTTTTAATAGCACAGATGATTTCACAATTCAGGCATGAGGCCTTGAATAATGATAACATATATCACTCGTTGACCGAAGCGTTCAGCTCTTCATTGATTCCCGATTATTTGGACAAGATCAAAATTGAAAAGATTAGCATCGGTGATGATTTTCCTATTTTCAGTAATTGTCGTATTCAAAACAACGAAGGTCGACTAGAAGCTAAAATTGATGTTGATGTTAGTGATACCTTCACACTTGGCGTCGACACAAACTTGTTGATTAATCATCCGAAGCCATTGAGTGCATCGTTGCCTATCAAACTATCCGTTTCAATAGTTAGATTTTCGGGATGCCTTACAGTGTCATTGATATCGACTTCTGATGCAGAAGAGATAGTTGAATCGAAAAAAACTGGAAAAGCAGCATCGACCAAAATAAACGACACAATTGCTGATGATAATGATGATTCTGATAGTAGTCGCAATAATGATAACAATAATGAGAATAAACCATCGTCTGTAGGATTGATGTTTTCCTTCAATCCTGATTTCAGACTAGAATTTGAAATCAAATCTTTGATTGGGTCAAGAACCAAATTAGAAAACATTCCAAGGGTTGGGTCCATCATTGAAAATGTTTTAAGAAATTGGTTCATAGAGAGATGTATCGAACCTAGATTCCAATTTATTCAATTACCCAGCCTATGGCCAAGCAAAAAAACCACGAGACAACCTTTAACTACGAATGGTACTACAACTACGACAACGCCAAATAGTGACGAAGAGGTCCCTTAATATCTATAGACATTGAATTTTTTATGTATTACCATCAAAAAGGGTCTTCATACGGATCATCTTCATCATAATCGTCATCTTTTTCAAATTCGTATACAATGGCACCACCCACTGAACCTAACGATTGTTGCGCTTCTAAAAAAGGTAAATCGACTTGATCTTTAGCTAGTTTCTGTCTTTGGGTTGTTGTTAAATTGAATGTAGTTAAACCTTTCAACAAGTCACTTTCATCAACACCTGTATTGTGATCAACAGTAATGGGTTCATATTCATGCTTGTTTGTATCTATTATAAATTTATAAATTAATGATCTACCAGACTTTCTCCTATAAGTTAACTCAGTCTTGAAAATCGGCAAATTCGATTTATTTACAGGTAGATTCAAATTATTGATAATATTATCTAATTCTTCATCATCATCTTGTTTGAAACTTATTGGTTTAATCTCAAAAATTGTAGTTGATATGAATTGCAATCTTGTTAAAAGGTTTGGTTGATTTGGATTATCTATTTTTTTGACTATAGGTATTGATAAATGATAGGTACCATAAATTATCACATTTGGAGAAATCAAACTCTTGAAAAAACCATTCAATTCATTTTCATTGATATAATTAAATGAATCGACAATAATTAGAGTGGTGCTCCCTATCGTTTGTTGTTTTTTAGATAGCTCTTGTTGAATCTTACCAATAGGCACCCCCAAGCAGCTGATGAAACAATCAACATAACTGGGTATATTCGTTGTTTCAAAAGACAAGTATATTATAGTAATTTTCAAGCTTGATGTTGCTTTTATCTTATAGATTAATTCCTTTGTTAAATAACTGGAAGATTGAACTATTGTATCTAATGCAAGTATAAATGGAGAACTCTCTTTCAAAGTTAAGATCCTGTTCAACAACACCGTTGATGATGCTACTGATGAAGACATTCTCAGTGATTTTTTGATGACTCAGTTCCTCAAGAGCATGTGTATGGATCCAACTAAATGTATCCTTATCTGGGAAACTTGAACAAACTGTAATGAAATTACTTGATTTTTCAAATTAAAATTCACATGAGAAAAAAATCTCGACTGCTTCTTCTGTGCTTGTTTGTTGCGTCAATCGCCCTGGGCTTGATACAACGCGTGTGTGCATGCGAAAGAACTTCCTTCCATCATTTTTCTGGGCGCTTAAACTACGTTTGATACATGTATCTTGGGATCATCTTACTAGAATTACGGAAACTTGTCTAGTTCAGGGCAAGCAGATCTATATTTGGCCTATTATATAGGTAGTGTAGTAAAGTATCCTCTGTACATCAATAAACAAACCAAATCAATACATTCCATCTTGAAAGGGATAACCATCATCTCTTTCGAAAGAGTAATCAGCAACTTGATTATCACCGTCAGCATAATCTTCCCCTTTAAATATAATTTCAGACGAATCGTTATAATAAGACCTGTTTACAAAAAAAGTAATCATCCTAGATTGGAACTCGATGACATCTTGAGGATTAGTATAATCCACCTCTGAATCATCTGGCGTGCTGGCCGTTGAAACGTCAACGACTGTTGGATAACATTCATTATACCATGACTCTGGAAATTGTGTAGGGTATACAGGAATTTTGCCTATCCATTTATCTACTTTCTCCTTATGTGGCATATTAGCTGCTTGTCTTGGATTGAAACCTGTTGGAAATTTTTCAATGTCTTTGAATACAGGCGTGGTACTAGGAATTACAACTCCAGTCTCGCCGTCTTCTTCTCTATTGATGTTGATATTATTAGCAAAAATATAATTGTTTGCTTTCAACGGTGGTGTCTGCTGAGCATATCCAGATAACAAGTTTCTGTGTTTAATTGGTGAACTATTAAATTTGGGTTTCAACTGCTGACTGGAGGCTCTAAACAATATCGAGTCTTCGACAATTGGTGATGCATTCCCTTTTTCCGTTCCTATCGCATTCATATCACCGCTTTGATATCCTGAGCGTTGATGTGCTTCTAATAAAGCAGGATCATGCTGTGACGGATGAAAATGAGGTCTGCTGTAAAATAGTGGCTTTTCCCCACTGCTGCTGCCATTTACAGGCGTATTCTTTTGAGTCTTTGGGTTTGGAACTGAATGTGGGTTTTCAGGAGTATAAATCACAAGATAATCTTGAGGCCTTCCCTTGTTTGGTATTGGAGTTTCGATCTGCTTAATTTATTGAATAGTTTTAGTATTACAAAACTAGTTTTGTTGTGTGACTTTAATGTTGTGTGAATGGTATGACTTACTTTATAGCCTGTCATTGACCGTATGGATAAATATGGGTCTTGACGGTCTGATTATTGTATATGCTCACTCACACTAGGATAATATCAGCGTGTTATAAGCTGATGCTAAACAAAGTAATTAGCGGTTTTCTTTCTTCTGCTGTTATTTGACACACGCAAATAAAAGGAGTCATCGTATTACAGTCCTTAATCCAGAGAAAGTCAAAATAACAATTAAAACAAACAAACAACCGCCCAAAACATTTCCCCACAAAAAGAAAAAAAGATATGCTAAAACCGCCACTTTTCATTAGCCACTGATTTACCAGCCGCCTCTTCTCTATCTTTCTCTTATTTTTTAGTAGCTAGACATTCATTATAAATTTGATCTGAAAGTTATAATCCGGTAATTGTTTGTTCACAATACTCGCTAGAAAGAATTATTGAGTCATCACATCATATTCAAGACTATTTAGCTATGGGTGTTCATGGATTATGGGAAATTGTAGGACCGGTAGCTAGGCCCGTCAGATTAGAAGCGTTGAATAAGAAAAGATTGGCAGTCGATGCCTCAATCTGGATTTATCAATTCTTGAAAGCTGTCAGAGATTCAGAAGGTAATCAGCTTCGGAATTCACATATCATTGGGTTTTTCCGAAGAATATGTAAAATGCTTTACTTTGGTATCAAGCCGGTTTTCATTTTCGATGGGGGTGCACCTGTATTGAAAAGACAAACTATTAATAAAAGAAAAGAGAAAAGAGAGGGAAACAAAGAAACAGTTAAACAGACTGCTCAAAAGTTATTAGCACAAAGACTGCAAGATCTAGCTGAGAACAAGATTATTGAGAGATCACCAGAAAATAAAGTGCAAAGTAAACACATGGCTAAAACGATAAAGAAACAAGTACCAATAGAGAATTTACAGTTTGCAGAATATTATGAAGATAATAATTACTTGGATGGGCAAACAGTGGAGACCACAACATCAACATCGGCATCGCTTACGCATCCCAAAGCCAAAGAACAAGAAAGAGAAAGTAAAATGTTCAGAAGACAAGATGAGTATCATTTACCTGTTATTGATGGTTTCACGATTTCCAAAGACGACAAAAGAATGATTACTGATTATGAATATGAAAGACTAACCACCAATGTAGATGATGAAATTGAAGGGTTAGATCTAGATACCTTGGATCCCAAATCTGCAGAGTTTGCTAGACTACCACTTTCTACACAATATATTGCATTATCACACCTCAGACTTAGATCAAGATTAAGAATGGGCTATACGAAGGATCAGTTAGAGACATTATTTCCAAGAAGTATTGATTTCAGTAAATTTCAAATTCAAATGGTCCAAAAAAGAAACTACTTGACACAAAGATTGATGAATGCATCGGGAATGGGGGCTGAGACTGCGAGTGTTAAAGCTAGAAGAATTGCCGGTGAAAAAGATAGAGCTTACGATTTACAAAGAAATGAGAACGGATGGACCCTCTCCATCAAAAATGAAGAAGGTACCGATGTTACAAATGCTATCAACTTAGACCAGGACAATAAACAGGAAGACGAAGAAGATGATGAAGACGAAGATGTTGAATGGGAAGATGTAGATAATGCCCCAGCCGCTTATGAACCACCAACTCAAATGAAGTCATTTATGGACCCACTTATCCATTCTAGTGAGCCTATATTTGTTGAAGCCAATTCTGACGATGAACAGCATACGACAATAGCACATAGCAACGATGACGATGTTGATGATGATGCCACAATGGCTACAATTAGGTCACTATATGAATATGCTCAGCAAAACAACAAAAAACCGGGAAAACATCATTCTGAGTCAGCGAGCGAAGAGCAACAGTTTAAGCAGACGGAACAAGATGACCTATTACTGGCTATCGAGCGTTCTAAACAAGATTATTATAATATGATGAATAAGGAGACACATGGTGTTGTGTCTAGTGGCAATGATGATAATGAACCTCCGTTAATTTTATCTAAGCAATCATTTGAGGAAAATAATCTAGGTAAGTCTGATGCACCTTTATTTTCTTTCAAAAACAACACTTTACTTAGAACAGCGAACAACAATAAACAGTCCACGAAGACACCCCTTCCAGTATTCTCAAAAAGTACTACGAACAGACAAGCAAAAACAGCAGTTACCATTGGTGAAGACGAAATATTATCTGATGATGTATTTGAGGATTTAGAACTGGAAGAAGGAAAAGATCACAACGAACAAGAAGAAACAAAAAAAGAAGTACAGCCATTACCGAGCTGGTTTGGAAATAGAAATAGATCATTAGATCAACACAGTCACTATTATGAAGGGATTGGAATAACTGCTCCAGTCACTCAGCATGAAACTGATGATGAAAAGGCAGGGCTTATTTCATATAGAGAATTGAAAACGTATTATGATGAGCCTTCAAGTGAAGTTATTGACTTGGATGATGTGAGAGGGAGTGATATTGATGAAAGCGAAGTTGTTGATTTTGACACTATTGATCAGAAACACCCAACTAAAGTGGAAACAATAATTTTGGATGATGAAGGTAAAACAAATGAGATCTCATCAAATTCTGATACCTCAAGGTCCGGTACAGGCGAAGAGTCTGTCCTTGCGAACGAAGTTGAACAGCCAAATAATGTTACACAAAATCAAGTTACTGAAGACTTACTTGTCACGTCAAAACCAGGCGTTAAGGAGTTGCTAAAAGGTAATCAACATAAAGCCGTTACATTTGATGACTATGAATTCTCGGACGAAGAAGAGGAGCAATTATCAGCAAATTTACAAAATGAAGAAGTGGCTTATGAGAGATTTGTTGGAAGTATCTCTGTCCCTTCAGATAATATTCAAAGCAATGAAGTGATCACAAAAAAATCGGGATCATTCTGGTCCATGGATGACGAAGTCAAATTGCAGGAACAACTAAAGAAACAAAAGAGAGACTCAGATGAAGTTACATCACAGATGATTCTTGATGTCCAAGACTTACTCTCCAGATTCGGCATTCCATTCATCACGGCACCAATGGAAGCCGAAGCACAATGTGCAGAATTGTATGAATTAGGATTAGTTGATGGGATAATTACCGATGATTCGGATTGCTTTTTATTTGGTGGCGATAAAATTTACAAAAATATGTTTAATGAGAAGAATTTCGTAGAATGCTATCAGATTGATGACATCGAAAGGGATTTGGGATTAGGTAGATATAAGATGATAGAACTGGCTATGATGTTGGGTAGTGATTACACGGAAGGTTTGAAAGGAATAGGTAAAGTTTCAGCTGTTGAAGTCTTAGCAGAATTTCAAAACTTAGATAATTTCAAAAAGTGGTGGATTCAATATCAAGAAGGTCACATTGATGAGATTGAATCAACCACCAAAAAAAAGCTTCGGAAGTCTTTGAATAAGGCTTCCTTATTCCTAACAGATGAATTCCCTAATAAAATTGTTTATGATGCATATTTAGCACCATCTGTTGATCATGACAAGACGGAGTTCAAATGGGGATATCCTAACCTAGACAAACTCAGAACCTTTCTAATGTTTAACGTTGGTTGGAATCAAACTAAGGTTGATGAGATCTTATTGCCTGTCATACGAAATTTGAATAGACCTCAAGCAACAATCGAAGAATTTTTTCCGGTGGAATTAATAAGAAGGAGAAGAGAAATTATGATGGGTAAACGGTTGAAGGAAGCTACTAATAGATTGAAGAATATTCCAGATCGAGAAGGTCAAGATGAATCTTTGAAAACATTTAAAAAAAAAAGGAAAACGAAATGAATTCAATAAAGACAATGTATATTAATAGAGAATAAAACGATACGTACAAGTATATATGAATAAATAACAAGAAAAAATCAATACCCAAACCTCCAAAGTCTTTCATTGTAATCCTCCGTAACGGAACTATCGTTCCCATACAGCTGTTGCCACTTGGTAAATCCACCATCTAACACATAAACCTTTAAATTACTCACAAACGTTTTACCAGTCGAATCCTCTTTAGCTGCTCCTACTTCATCATGTAAATAATCATTTAAGTATCTCATAAACCGCATAGCTGATGATGGGCCTCTTTGTTGAGACAACGCACAATGAAATATTACTATGTCGGAACTAGTGTGGATTAGTTTATCGAGTAATGTTCCACATTCATGCTTGAATTGTGCATATGGGATATTTATGGAGCCTTTAATGTGTCCTCCAACGTAATCCGAGTCTCTAACATCCACTACTAAGAACTTAGAACCAACATTTGTTATATTGCCCTGTTTAATCCATTGATTTAAAGTAGTAGGAAGTATCTTTTCCAAGCTTGCTATTGAAAATTGAGTGGTCATAGTATCTGGTGTAATAGTGCTACTATATTATGATGTTGGTGAGTAAATGATCTAAGCTTAAAGTATGGTTCTAGATATACTTATTTAATTCTGTTACATCCTAGGTTGATTAAGCACCACTCCGCTATTGCGGTAAAATTATTTTGAAAAACTTCGGATATAAATTTGTATGAACTGATTAATAATTTAATATGAGAGATTTCATGCGAGATGTAGGGAATCTCATGGAATTTTCCATTTTCCACTTTCCGTTTTTCGTTCTCGTTATTATCACAGTTACTTTCTGATGATCAGCCGTACCAGATTGTGAAGACTACTGATAACTACATTACTAAGTACTTAACTAAGCAACCAGCGTTTGAAACATATTTCGTATAAACAGCCAAAAAAACAAGAAGACAAGATGACAGGAAAGACAGGCGAACCACAAAAACGATAGAAATACTATTCCTCATAAAAAGAAATAAAACCCATTATACATAAAAGGAATAATGATTATTGGTAAGAAAATACTAAAAGAAGACTTTCTTCAATTAAATGTGTCAGCATGTATTATAGAAGGGTTTAGATGAAAGATAGTGATAGGGGAAGAAAAACTCGTAGATAGGAAGAAGTAAAACAATCAAGCTTAACTCGATTTGATGACTTAGTCTGAAGTGAAGTCACTCAGTTCTCAACTGATTTCGGTTTTCTAGATGACTTTCTTATAACTGGTTCAGGAGTACTTTTATTTAAAGGTTCAGGAGTCTCTTCTTTGATGGATGACTCTTCAGACTCTGTAGCATTTTCTTGATTTTTCTCTTTTGAATCTTGATATTCGTCACTCGTATTATAATTATCTTCACTGATGTTATCGTTATCATTATCAGAATGATATTCTTCAGATGAATTCTCATCATCGTCATCATCGTCATTATCATCATCATCATCGTCATCGTTTTGAGATTCGAATTCAGAATGACTTTCAAAGCCACTAACCACCCATTCTTTGAAGTTATCAATAATACTTCTTTTTGAAGAAATTGATTTATTATCACCTAATCCATTATTGCCAGTATATCTTGAAGCAAACTTATCAGCAGGCGTTTTGATTTCACATTCTCCATCTTCCTCTATTTTTCCTTTATGTTTAGATTTACCGTTTCCAGCTCCTCTTCTTTTCTTCAAAATTTCACGAACTTCAAAATATAAATCTCTAGAAGCGTTATTCAAGTTCAAATTTGTCTTTTTCCAATATGATCTGAAATGATCGATTTGTTTTTTCAAGTCCAATTCATTCTTTTTCAGCCAGGAAACATTTAATTCTTTTCTTGTTGCACCTCTAGCAAAGTTTCTCATTAAATACTTATCATAATCTTTAATAATTTTAGTAATTATATCAGACGTTGAAATTCCATCAGTTCTTTGAGTAGCTAAAAACATTCCAGCTTCTTTCATTGGTTTATATATATCTCCTATCCCATCAGCAGCATAAGGTAGATCATCATGAGCACAATAGTCTATTTTATGTTCTTTTAGGAACTCGATGTTCAAAATCCAAGGAGCATCTTCAATCACTTCATCAACCCATCTGCAATGTCTTAAGGTTTCATATCTTTGTTTATCCGTCAATACAGTTAATCCTTTCATTTTATGAGTTATTATATCGTTGGGTATACCAACAACCAGTTGAACATTTGGAAATGATTTTTTACATTGTTCAAGTTGTCTCATGTGACCAACATGGAATAAGTCAAAGACACCATCGGCATAAATTCTAATTGGTCTATCAGTTGGTGGTAAATTAAATGAGAATCCTTTTGGCCTGTACTTTCTGTAAGCTTCTGGAGTTGCCTCTTCTAACTGTTTATCTTTCAATAAGAAAGCTTCTTTCTCCTCCCGTAATTTTTGATTTCTCAGTATTTCGGCCTGATGGATCTGGGCGGTTGATTTATCAAGTTTCTGTCTCTTGTGTAGTATAGAAGAAGAAGAAGGAGACTGTGTACTACTGTTTGTAGTGATATTCGTCAGTGTATCAACATCGTCTAAGTCAGAATCTTCGTCTCTACTTCTCTTATTCTTGTTTTTATTCTTGTTTTTGAATAGCTTGGAAAGGGAATCCGAGCTGATCAAAGAATTAACCGACAAAGTTCTCCCTAGTATGGGATGTTGATCCTGCTTGCTGTGAGCACCGGAGGCCATTATAGAGAGATGAAAGAACTCAATCAGCAAAAAATTCTATCTGGTATTGTTCCTTGAAGTCCAAAACAACATAAAACACCCACTTAACGTTGAACTGTTATTGCATTACCAACATTTAACATGATCAATTAATGCTTCTTTGCTTGATCGTTCACAGTTGGCTGTTGTTTTCTTGAGAAGGATTCTCCTACTTGCACCCCTGCACCACTTGCTTCTCCAAACTTCATGCTCAATATAAGGAACAATTTCAAGACACACACAAGGTGGATATATCAAACCCCATGACACTAATCTAAGAATAAAACAAGAGTAAACAACTTTCTATCAAGTGCACATAGTCATCCCTCACCAATTGTTAGCTAACACTAAATGTCTAACTCGGTGCTAAGCAAGAACCTAGGCTCTCTCTTTGAAAATGTTTCCACAACAGTCAACGAAGCAGCCCATAATTTGAATCTTCATCCCTCGATAACGAGACTCCTAAATAACAACTATGCTTTACAATTGCCCACATCATCGCAACAGTATCACCAAGTGCATTATACCAACAGACAAATCATTGATGGTTTGAACTCTTCGAATCATAAAGAAGTGTTAGTTATATTGAAGTATTTGATCAAAACATTAGCTTCTTCTTCAATCATTTCACCTAATAAGGATAATGAATTATTACAAGTATTCCCACATGTGATCAAGAACATAAATTCAAATAACATCAAGATTAGACGGATGGTCTACATTATTTTACTAAGATATAATCATCTACAGCAAGACATCTCTTTACTGTCAATCAATGCTATCCAAAAATCATTAAATGATTCGAATTGTATTAATAGATCAATATCAATTAGATGCTTAAGTGGAATCAAAATCCCAGCCATTTTACCCATTCTTATACTTTCGTTCAAAAAAATGGTCAAGGATACATCTCCTTTAGTTAGATCCTCTACAGCTGTGGCAATTGTCAAATGTTTCAAATTGGATCAAGAATATAATCACTCAACTCCCTCTGATGTATTAGTTTCCTTGAAAGATGAGTCTTCTATCCCTTTTCAATTGTATCATTTATTAGATACTCTACTATCGGATAATGATCCTAAAGTTTTATCCTCTGCAATTAATTGCTTCAAATCGATTTTCGATGGATTTTTCGATTTAATTCATCCTAAATATAGTCATTTGGTTTCAAAGTTGCCATATTTAGAAGATTACTCAAAAGTTCAATTATTGGATTTGATAACTGATTACTCCAAATTATATTTACCACCGCCATCGGAAAGTGCTACATGTGAGGAGCTTCAATTGTTATTAAATTCAATTTCTACATTTATCTATTCTTCATCTTCCAATGTTATAATGAGTTTAACAAGAACTTTGATTAATTTGTTTCCTTTCAAATTAAATGATTTCAAATTGAATTCGGTTTATATCAGGTTGATTGGTTCATCTTCATATTTGGAAAACGAAGTTGAATTATTGTTGAATGAGATTTTATTCTTGATGAATAATAAATTTCTTAGTTTCAAATCATCTGAAATTTGTCATTTTATTCCATTAACCACTGATTCAAATAAGATTTCTGATTTGAAATTGATGATATTGGTCAAATCCGTTGATCGATCAACGTTTAGTTTGATCTTTAGAGAGCTCAAATTTTTGTTGGATTATTCTAATTTATCAAGATCATTGAAAATTTCGATTTTAAAGCAATTGAATGAGTTAAGTAATGATGATTTATTAACATCTGATGATAAATCAAAAATTATTAAGCTTTATTTAATGAAATTGAATAACGAAAGAGATGAATTATTGATTGGTGAATATATAACCGGTCTTAGATTTTTCATTCAATCTGATTTATCAAATTATATTGATATTTTGATTATCTTAACAGGGAAATTGATTAATGAGAGATTAGCTTATGTGGCCAAATCATCGATTATATGGTTATTAGGTGAATTTTTGAATGGTCCAATTGAAGGGTCTAAAATTATCACGTTGAATGATATGTTACCTGATTTATTAAGAATATTAATCAAGAATTTCAAAAATGAAGAATATTTGGTCAAGTTACAAATATTAACAACTGTGACTAAGTTAGTATCTAAATTGATTTATACAGCAAAACAGCAAGGTGAAATATATGAATTAAGAAATAATTCGTTATGGAATTTATTCAATTTAGTTTTGCAATATACGAAGTATGATTCAAATCTTGATATTAGAGATAGATCAAGATTGATTGGTTCTATCTTGCCTAATTTGACATACTTAGATCCTTCTATCACTGCCACAACCTCTATTAACTTTGACAAATATTTCGAAACTGAGGAAAATTTTTATATTCAGCAATGTAATTCAAAGTTGAATGAAATTGAATTATCTATCTTATTATTCCAATTAACAAAACCATCACCGATATCATCTACATCAACTTCGATATCATCAACTAGCATCTCAAATGACTATAGTAGAATAGCACAATATAACAAAACCACCAAAGAGCTATTGAATCTCGAATTATTAGATTACTACAATCAACTAAGATCCCAAGATTTTGAAGTTAAAGATTACAGCAAATACAGCAAATCAATTTCGTCGTCGACCCCGGCAACAAATCATAGATATAATGACAATCCAAGTAGAACAGGTAGTCCTTTTGGTCCAGGATCATCAGGGAATGATAACGAGATCAATCATTACGGTATCAGTAGAAACTCACATACAGTATTCAATGACTCAGGGTTATCTAATGTGAAGAAATACAAGTTACAAACATTGGATGATTTTTTGAATGTTAAAAAAGATGGTACGCATCTGTTTGGGGGCGAGAAACAAGGACATTTAGAAGAAGAATATGTTGATGATGAAGAGGAAGAGGAAGAAGAGGAAGAGGAAGAGGAAGAGGAAGAGGAAGATGAAGATGATGAAGATAATGAAGAAGCTGTAGTGGATAACGAAGAGGATGACGATGAGGGTCAACAAGAAGAGAGTAAGAATGATTATGAAGAATACGAGAACGATGACGCTGAAGATGACACTGGTCTTTTGTCAAAGAGTTAAATAGCATGTAACGTCAATATGATTTCTATATACCATTTCTTTCATAGTACATCTATAATATTATCATTAGCATTAATAAAATAAAAGATTTGAAATTTTTCATTGTAGAGAAAAAAAAATTGTATGCGCACACTATGTAAATTTCAAATATCCAACACAAAATTAAGTAAAACATTTGACTCAAAAGAAAAGTACAAGCAAGTCAACTACTTGCTAAACTTGTATTCTCATCATTGATTATCGTCAACCCACAATACACGAAAAAATGTCATCATTCTTAGGTTTAGGTGGCTCCTCCACCACACCATCCTCTACAACAACGGGCTCACAATTGTCCCCAGTGCAAGCTCAACAAGTGAAAGACAAGATCAAGCAATCTATAGCGCAAGAATTTGCAACTAGTTATGCAACGGGTTTAGTGAATTCGTTGACTGAAAATTGTTTTGAAAGATGTATTTTCCAACCTTCTTCTAGTTTGAATAGTGTTGAAACTAGATGTGTTGAAGATTGTTCTGCTAAGTTTATGAGAAGTTGGAATTTGATCAGTCAGGCCTATATTACTAGAATCAACAGTAGTCCTCAATAAATGTTAAACGGTTTTAGGTCTATATATATATATATATATATATATATATCTAAGATGGATTTTGTTTTTCTTTAAATGTTGTTTAAGGCCTACTAGACACTGTTTGTATCTTTTGTACATAGAAAGTTATAATAAAGTAATTTAAAAATTAATGTATACTTATTTTTCGATTAGATTGTTATTTCTTCGTCTATTCGATCTCGTATTTCTACCTGAATAGATCGGTTTCGGACCGTCCTCTGACTGATTATTTGTCTGATCCTTATTACGGCCATGATGATCATCATCTTTATTATTATTATTATTATCATTCAACCTCACCTTATCCAGTGCGTCACTCACTTCATTGAGCTGTCTATTAGAGTCATCTACATCATCATTCACTATTGATTTCTTATCGATTTTTTTCTGGTGCTTGTTGTTGGTAGTTTTTGTATTGGACTCTGCCAACAATTTCGCCTTATATGCTTCATATGCATCTTTCGGTTTAATGTTCCTATCTGCAAATAAGATATTTTGAGTCCTCCAAGTTAATCTTTCCTTAGATTGAATTCCATCTCCATGAAATGTCAACTCTTGTAAACCAAACCTGTCTGTAGTTGCTGTTTGTTGGTCGTCATCCGATGATTCATTATTACTGTCATCTTCGGACCCGGACTCAGACTCAGATTCAGACTCAGAATCAAAATCAGGATTAGGTTCAGATTCGGATTCAGATTCAGATTCAGATTCAGGCCCGGATTTAGAGTTGAATCGATTCAATTCTCTTATTGGATCAACTATTCTGAAATGATTGATTTCCAATTTAAACGGCGTAGGAGATTTCTTATTATTTTTAGCCATATCTGTTTTGGGAGGTTTATCAAATGTTTCATTACAAGTTTCGGTTTTTTGTTTGGCCGTTCTTTCTAATCTTCGTTGTCTAGCTTTAGATGGATCATACCTTTCTATCTCATTTTCTCTTTTATAACCTGCTCTGATCCTGATGGTTTTACGCCGTGTTCCATCTGGTCTTAAAGATCCTTCTATCACTCTCTCTTTTTTTTCGTCTGTCATGTTTGATATTGTTCTGCTTTCTTATAACTCCCACCCACCGTATTCTTCCTGTTATTAACTCAACAGTTGTTGACTCGAAATTACTTTTAACGAATACGATGATCCAAAATACGGCGGTGCAGGGGTTAAATTTAATAAATATTTTTATTTTCTATTCTTTTTTTTTTTTGTCTTGATGTTTTCTTTCTCTTTTAAATACTCAATCTTTGGTAGATGGTTGGTTGAAAGTATTTTGCGTTAGGTTAGTCCACGATTTATGAGTTGAGAAGAAACAACGATTATTATTGAAAGTTATGTATTTCTTCAAAGTAGTCAAACGTTCCTTGATACCCACAAGGCTACTGGTATCAAGTCGCAAGACCTATAACGATTTATATTATTTTCCACAATCGATAGGATCTTCCAGGTTATACAACACTTCAAGAAATAAACCGATTAAACCAGAGCAACAACAACTTGTACAAAAGGGGAAACTGGAGGATGATGATGATTTGGACTTTGAACAGTTAGAGCAGCTGTATGAAAGTCATAAAGCTACAGTTAAAAAGGAAATAGCGACAAGTGGTACTGGTACTGGTACTGGTACTGGTACTGGTTCTACCACTTATGAATACACACCTGATGAGATAGAGGAATTAGAAAATTATAGACCAATTGAAATAGATTGGTTATCCAAATTCAATCAAACCCATTCCAAATCCTCTCAACAAAAAAGAATTAAAAAAGTGCAACAATATTTTTTAACACAATCTAAATATTTCAATATTGATTCAATGAAACCTGATTTTGTAAGTTGTCTTCGTTCCAAATTGATTGATTTTGGTGATGAATATTTGAAAGATTCCATATTAGAAGATGAATCATTAAGTGAGATTTATAATTTCCCTACAGGTGAAGAGGATTCATCTACCACTATTGAAAATCATAGTTTAGCTTATATGTTGGCATGTATTCAAATTTTGAAAGGTGAAGGAAATACAGAGATTTTAACACATAGAGCTAGTGTGGAGAGAATTCAAGATGATTCTAATGATGTTATTTATAATGATTTCAAAAATCAATTGGAATTGATAACCAAACCTCTTGAAATATTGGAAAAACTTGAACAAGAACATGCAGAAGAAACAGAAACTGAGATAGAAGTTGAATTGAAATTAGAAAAGAAAAAAATTGAAAGACAATTACAAGTTGATAAATTGATAGAATTATATTTCAAAATTCCTTCACCTAAAAGATCAATTCAAATCTTAGTTGAAGATTTAGAAAATTTTTTAATTATAGTTGGAGATAATTATGAACAAATTGATATTAGAAAATTGAATGATATTTATCAGGATGTGATTCAAAGTGGTATGATGTTGACTAGTTATGAATTTAATAAATGGTTAACAGTTTCATTGACTACATTTGAGAATTTTGATTTAAAATTATATGAATCATTGAAAAAAAATATTAATGATTTAGGATACACAATAAACATTCATAATTATAATTTATTTTTAACTAGTAGTTTAAATTCATCCAATCTTCCACTATTTGAAAATATATTAAAAGAGATGCAAGAAAATAAAATGATACCTAATAGGAAAACATTAGCATTAATGAATCAATATTGTTTATTGAGTAATGATTTTAATAGATGGTTAAATTTGATGGATTTAAGAATCAATCATTTACCATTTTTTTGGGATTTAAATGATTTGAAAGAGAATTTATATACATTAGTTGAATTGGAACAAGTTGGATTAGCTAAAGATATTTTAAATATTTATATCATGATTGAAGAATTATTTAAACAACATCATAACATTCCATTAACTGAACCTATTAAAGAACAACAACAATTATATAGTGAGATACCATATGAAGATCCATTAGAATTATTTGATTTTATTAGTAATGAACAACAATTAATTATGTTTTATCCTCATTTAAAAGGAGATATTTTTGAACCATTAATTGAATCATGTACCAATTTCCAACAATTAACAGAAGAATATTTATCAAAAATTAAAGAATTAAATATGAAAATATCATTAGATTCATATCAAATGATTTTCCAATTATTTAATAAAGAAAAACAAATTTTAAAATATGAACAATTTCAAAAATTAATAGTTGAATTATTAGAAGATGATCATAATTATATTGATTATTTAATTCGTGATGAATATAATTTAAAACAATTTTGTGAAATAATTGAATTTTATATAAGTGTTGGATCAATTAATATAAATGAAGATGATAATGATTCAAAAATTGAAAATATGAAATTTTTATGGAATCATTTAGAAAATTTTCAACATATTGAAGTTGATAAAAATGGTAAAATTGATGGGAAATTATATTTAAGATTATTATCAGCAGTTGTTAATTTATGTCAATTTAATGTTGTTTAAGATGAGGCATGTACCATACCATACCATACCATACCATACCATACCATACCATACTTCATCAAAAAAGCATTGAGTTTCCTATTTTGTAGTTTTATATAATACAGCCGCACAAAAGCAAATAATTAGTTGAAAAAGTACTGTTAAGATTGAAAGATAAAAAGAATAAAGATAAAGAATTGAAATTATTTTGTTATAAATAATTGATGTAAAAAAAGATTTGTATACTGAAGGATAATCAATCAATCAATCAATCTATGCTTATCAATAATCTATTTCAATCCAAAGTGAGCAAATAAGGGATAATTTTTTGTAAATTTTCTTTTTTACTCAAAGGTGTTACGAATTAAGGAGTGAATTCCGTTACATGATGACATCTACACATCAACACTCAAAAATCACTGAATAAAGTCAAGTCAAGTCAAGTTACAATGTAATCACAATCAAATCACACAACAACAACAACAATCAATATACAACAAGATACTTAGTCGCAACAAAAAAAAAGCAAACACCCCTACACAGATACAGACACTGCCCGATTATATATTCAGTAATTACACGTGACCGTCTTACTCTCTTTCTTCTTTTAACGCTCTATTTTTAAATCAATTTATCATATATATCAACACATTGATGAAAGAATGAATGACACAACAAGTAAAGTAAGAAGTAAGTAAGTAAGAAGAAGTAAGTGAGTAAGTAAGTAAGCATTTAATTACAAGTAGGTTGATATATTATCGATTAGATTATCGTGATTAGAAGTAATCAAAAAATTGTAAACAAACCATGTTGGTTGAATGAGTGAATAAGTGAATGTTCTAGACAAACAAATTCTTTTCTTTTAGTTGAAAAATGTGTCATAAAAATTTTATCTATCCGATTTAAAACCGGGGGAGGGGAAACAATTTGTAATATGTGAAACATAAACTAAGTATATATATATATATAATTATTGTTTGTTGAAACATTACACATACACAAACACAAACACACCATCAGAGGTTATTACGTATCATGACAAAAAAAAATATGAAAAAATGAAAAAATGAAAAAAATTTCAAGTCACATGTATGATGAAAGTATCAATTGGAAAATGTAAATAATAAACAAAAACAAAAAAGACAACAAACAACCACAGTAGTTAAGATAAGTTGTATATGTAAATCAATCAATCAATCAGTTAGTTAGTTAGTTGATTCATCATCACTTAACACAATGCAAAAAAAAAAAAGACAACAAACACTTAGCTAATACTAGTTAAGTTGATCACCTTTTGTAATCTTACAATAGTATCTCTAACCACCATGGTTTAATCCTAATCCTAATCCACTTCACTCAAAATTGCGCAAATTATTATTTAATCAACAACGAACAACACTTTACACGTGTAAAATATAATAACCACCACCTTAAAAAAACTTTGGCTTTAATTAAATTTCAACCATCACAGTTCTTTTACTTATAACCGATATAGAGACAAACAGTGTGGCTTTATTTTTTTTTTGGGGGCGAGGAGGGAGAGGAATTTATTTATAAGCAAAAAATTTTATATAAAGTAACCTTTTCTTTCCTTAGTTTGTTTTATCTTTTATTTCCTTCTTCTTTTGTTGTTTTATCTATCTATTACTTTACATAAATTAATTATTAAACCCATTTGAATATTTATCAATCAGTCAATCAATCGATCAACTAGTATTGAATAATTATCAATCAATCGATCTCTCTTTTGATATTAATCAATTAACATATTATTAATATCCGAAAAGGCCATCAAGAAAGAAGAAATCCCAATAATGTTATTTCAACAAGATCAATATTGCATCGTGGATAATAAACCACTTATTATTGAATCAAATAAGAATATTCAATACAACAATAACAATAATAATAATTCATCAAATAATGAAGATATTATTAGTCCTTTATCTAATAATTTATATTGTTCAAATGAATGCAAATTGAAAGATTCTAAATTTAAAACAAATAATAATAATAAGAATTATAATACAAGAAAGACAAATGGTAAATTGATTACTCATACAACTATAGTTAATAAATTGACTAATAGAAGAAGAAATTCAAATGAAAGTGAAGAAGATGAAGAAACAACAACAACAACAACTCAATTACTTTCAGCTACTTTTTCTCCAAAGATAGATTCTCCAATCAATAATAATAACGATTTCCAATCATTTATGAATTCTTCTTACAACAATAATAATAATAATCAAATTTCATCTTCAATAGACAACAACAACACTAATGATGATGATAGTGTTTTCAAATTAGATGATTTAAATATCAATTCATATACATCTCAACGTAAATCGGTGGCAAGTTCATTACCTTCATTACTTGATGATTCAATTGATGATCCAACGTTGGATTATTATGATGATGATTATTATGAAGAACAATTGGTTCATAATTTCATTTATCAACAAAATGAAGATGAAGATTTTACTGAAAAATATGAATGGTTATATGATACTCCTCCATCATCTTCTTCTTCATCATCATCTTCTTTAAAAAAGGGAAAAAAAAGACAAGTTAATCAAGGTTGGGGTTATGAATTATCATTAGCTAATACTTCATATAATTTGAAAAGTAAATCAATCTTGAATACATTGATTGATTATGAAAAGAATAGTAATAGTTTATTACAACAACATAATAATAACACACCAACAACAAGTAATTATCAAATTTGGTTAAATTCAAATTGAAAGGGATTAATTACAGAGGGGAGGATTGGGTTTATCAAAAACAAAATATTTGCATATAGATAGATTATAGAGTACAGTAGAGTAGATCCTACTCTACTCTACCTACTCTATCTATCTTTTTTTTTTCTTTCTTCACAAAAACTACTGCATTGCTTTTATTAGTTTTGAATATATTATTTATTTATTATATATATATTTCTTTTCTGATTTTACATTTTAACGATTTAATGACTCACTACACACTATAATAAAAAAACAAACATTATAATAATATTATAATAATAATTGTAATTGTGTATGAATAAATTGATTTTCAATTGTGTGGGGAAATTATTATTGAATTAAGCGTGATTGATGTGTGTGGTAAGTAATTATGTAATGTGTTATAATGATGTGATGTCACGTGATTATGGGTGTGGGTGTGGGTGTGTCATTGCTTACATAAGTGTGGGTGTTGGTTGGTGTGTACAGATGTGTACACCACTATACACCCGTACACACCTTGCATTGATTCTCTTTCATTTACGCGTTACTTTAAGTACTAATTACGTAAGTAGTACGTAAGTACGTAATCTCTCGTTCATTTCGTTTAATTTTATTATAAATTATTCATTGAGAAAAGAGACACAAGTGGGAACCAAAATGGGTTAGTTTTTTTTAGTGTTTCTTTGTGTTTTTTTGGTTTTAATTTTTTCTTCTTTTTCTTTTAGTTATTACTTTCCTTCTTTTTTTCTTATTCTATCAATTATTTATTTATTCAATTTACTAATAAAGAGAAACCCTGTTTTGTTGTTGCTTAATTTCTCTATTTATTTATCTATTTATCTACAACCAAACCAAACCAAACCAACTTAACAAATAATCATCATGACTCGTCCTCAAAATGTCGGTATTAAAGCCCTTGAGATTTATATCCCTGGTCAATATGTTAATCAAGCAGATTTAGAAACTTATGATAATGTTTCTACTGGAAAATATACAATTGGTTTAGGTCAAACTAATATGGCATTTGTTAATGATACTGAAGATATTTATTCAATGTCTTTAACTGTTTTATCAAATTTATTAAAAAATTATAAAATTGATCCAAATTCAATTGGTAGATTAGAAGTTGGTACTGAAACTTTATTAGATAAATCTAAATCTGTTAAATCTGTCTTGATGCAATTATTTGGTAATAATACTGATATTGAAGGTATTGATACTTTAAATGCTTGTTATGGTGGTACTAGTGCTTTAATTAATGCAATTAATTGGATAGAATCTTCTTCATGGGATGGTAGAAATGCTATTGTTATTGCTGGTGATATTGCAATTTATGATAAAGGTGCTGCAAGACCAACAGGTGGTGCAGGTACAGTTGCTTTATTAATTGGTCCTGATTCTCCATTAGTTTTTGATAATATTAGAGGTTCATTCATGGAACATGCTTATGATTTTTATAAACCTGATTTCACTTCAGAATATCCTGTTGTTGATGGACATTATTCATTAAGTTGTTATGTTAAAGCTCTTGATAATTGTTATAAAACTTATTCAAAAAAAGCTATTGCTAAAGGTTTAATTTCAAATGATGATCCAAATGGAACTGTTGGTATCAAATTTTTTGATTATAATTGTTTCCATGTTCCAACTTGTAAATTAGTTACAAAATCATATGCAAGATTATTATTTAATGATTTTAAATCAGATCCTTCAAAATTCCCTGAAATTGATTCTAAATTAGCTTCAATTGATTATGATCTTTCATTAACTGATAAAACTATTGAAAAAACTTTTGTTAATTTAGCTAAATCTTTATCAATTGAAAGAGTTCAACCTTCTTTAATCTTACCAACTAATGTTGGTAATATGTATACCGGTTCAGTTTTCGGTTCTTTAGCTTCATTATTAACTTATGTTTCAAATGAAGATTTACAAGATAAAAGAATTGGTTTATTTTCTTATGGTTCAGGTTTAGCTTCAACTTTATATTCTTTAAAAGTTAAAGGAGATTTATCAAATATTATTTCAATTTTAAATGTTGATTCAAAATTGAAAAATAGAATCAAGAAAACTCCTAAAGAATATGAAGAAAATATCGAATTAAGAGAAAAAATTCATTTACAAAAATCAATTAAACCAGTTGGAAGTTTAGATCATATTCCAAAAGGTACTTATTATTTATCTGAAATTGATGATAAATATAGAAGAAGTTATTTAATCAAAGATAGTGACCTTAATAAGGAATTAGAAGATCTACATAATTTGAAAAAATATCTTGACACTAAGTCTAACATTGAGCAAAGCCCACCTCGTGTTTAACTTACCTGGTAGGAGAAAATAATGGTGTTACTCGTTCAATGTTCCGCTCCTTCTTCTATATCAATTGATATTTGCTATCAATATAGATTATTTTTAATTTAATTTTCTAATGTATGATTATTAATATTATATAACAAAACAAATTCTACATTAATTAAAGTTGCTTCATATCGCCTTTGATCTTCTTCTTTCATTTGTATCATTTAATCCAAAGAAGATATCACTTCTTCGTTCCCACTCGCTAATGTAACATCTTGTATAAAATTAACCCAATCCAAACCTTTCAGTAAAGCTTGAGCCATGGGATTACAATAAACGCTCTCCAATTTTCCAAGTTCAAAATTGTTAATATCATACATATTGGCATTTGGATTCTTTAATTTATTTTTGGAAAATTTAATGAATATCAAAGGCATTAAAGATTTATCAAAATCAATTAACCCTTGTCTTGTAAAACCAGTTGGTGCCACAATCATTAAGAACGATTGTGTTATGCTCGACTTTCTCGATGCAATTGATTTATCTGAATTCGTTGTCTTTTTACTATTGATAATTCCATCTATATCATTATCGTGGCTATTGCTACGCAATCGTTGATTGTCACCATTGAAAAATGTCCCATTTATTTCTCTGATCATTCGAGCATCAACTCTTGATTTTTCCCAGCACTTGCATTGCACGTATAGTTTAACATTTAATGATTTCTTAAGATTTTTTTTCATTACTAATGGTTTGACTCTTTTCACAGAATTGACTTTTTCAAATAAGCCATCTGAAGAATTATATGTTGAATTTGTGTTCAAATTGGACAAATCCCAATTAGCTCTGATGTCAATACCTTTGTCATCTTTTCCTCCTTGGTGAATTATTCTACTGACTGGGAAATTTTCACGTAAGAATTTCAAATATGTCAGTTCATATACATTTCCTTGATAAACCGTTGAATTTGTGGCTAGCTTCGATAATTCAGCATACTGTAAGTAAGTTTCTAATGAATTATATTTCAGGTTTCCAATAACTTTGGGGAGTCCGTCTTTGTCAATATCATTGTTGTGCGATCGATTGGAGATGATGGGCTTGCTGCGTGTTTCCTCTGTGAGTATTGGTACAACGGTGGTTGGTGATGATGGTACTGACCCGGACGATGAAAGATGTTTGCTCTCCGCTCGTAATAGTTGTAGTTCTGTTGGATTGGACGTGTTTAACAACCGTTGTGTGGGAATTATTCTATGATGTTTAATGAACATAGGGGGTGAAATATTGGAAACCTTCAAATACTTTTTAACGTTGCTAGATGTTGCAGTTGTCGACATCTTACTTACGGTGAACCACCCCGTTATCATTTTAAACGTGATTATCTGGTCCTTCGAGTTCTGTGTGTGTGTGTGTTTTTTTTTTTTCTTTTTGGCCTTGCTTGTAACTATTTTAAGAAAGAAAGTGAACAAAAACGAAGCTGTTTGTCAAATAAAGTGAAGTGTTTAACTTCTGAAATCTTTCTTCAATAAGCCGTTTTTGGAAAACGCGCTTGAAAGTTATTTATTAATTTATTTATTTATTTATACACACACAATGCGCTACATTGTAAACTGACCTCTATATCAAATATCTCGGTCTTGATGGTGGTACTATAGCAAGAAATACCTGTATGAAACTCCTACAAAGATTGTAATACCATTCACATCTATATTCTTAAGAAGTTTATCGTAAGTCTTAATTAATTAGTTGCAATTATATTCAAACCGTCTAGTCATATATATTATATATTTTGCGTATATATATATCAATCTATAGGACGACCTTTTCAATCAGATTCGTTAGACTCTCTATCACCTGTTGTTGTTGTTGTTGTCATTTCATATTCTTTTGTAAATGATCCAGTCCTTTCTCAATGCTACCCAAAATCTCCGACATGTCTGTATCATTCTTATTCACCTCCATGAGCATGTTATTTAGCTTGTTAGTTAAATTGTCTGTGATTTCGGATATTGATAAGTGTTCTCGTGTTTCAATTTGAGATTCAGGTGGTCCCTCAGAGTCATGTAGTGTCCTCGTTGTTGATGTGCCATTAACCAAATTTGAAACTGGGTCTTCTGTCCCTTCTATCTCATTGATTGGTTTTGCCTTTTCCCGCTCAATTTCTGGTTTATCTCCAATCTCCTTGAGTGAAGTGGTGGACGAGGAGGAGATCACAATATTTTCTGTCTCTATTGAATTATCAACTATTTTATCAGACATCGCTTCCATCAATCGTATTTTGTTGTTAGTTCGTCTTACTCTTGAATATTTGTCGTTGTCTATATAACATACAACAACCTTTTGAAACCTAATTTTTTTCCACTACAGAATTTTGTATTTTCGATTAAATTTCTAAAAATGCACCGTACACATGTGTCCACGTGTCAAAGTGCACGTGCAAGTTAACTTAATTGACGACTAGGTCATGTGATGTATATTATATATCCCGTCGGTCGATCGACTCCTTGATGTATTATATAATATTTTATGTAATACAAATATTTTTTCTAATTTTCTATGTGCAGTGCAAGCATAGCATGGTATGTTTACTCTTGAAATGTCTAAAAATGTCTAATTGAAGTGAATCAGCTATACCAAAATAGTGTCAGAGATCAAATACGAAGGGTATTGGTGGATAGAAAACACACCTATTACAATAGATATGCCTCCCAAGAAATCGAAGAATCAGCTGAGGAGAGAAAAGCAAAAGCTCAAAAAGCAAGAGCAAGAGCAAGAGCAAGAGCAACAGACCGAAAGTATCACTACAACACTACCCACCCTTGCTGATGAAGCAAACTCGTACAATATCAAACTTGAAGGAAAAGATGATCTTGTTGTGGAAGAAAAGTTGGAGGATGTTCTAAATGATGCAAAATATCTCGAATTCAAGGATGTGCTAAGTAGGTTCCAAGCAAAGGCCAACATGAATCAACACATATCGGTAGAAAAGTCTTCGAATGAATTGTTGGCACGAGACAAGGAAGATCTAGAAGAAGAGAACAGGCAACTGATCAAAGGTGAAAGACTAGATGATGATGATGATGATGATAACGCAAACTATGACGAAGATAATGATCATGAAAATGAAGACTCGAGAAAGCTATCCAAAAGACAACTTCGAAAGAAATTTAAAATTCCGTTAGTCACATTAAAAGCTGAAATACCGAACCCAGAAGTGGTAGAGGGAATGGATGCCGATTCACCTGATCCCAGATTACTAGTTTACTTCAAATCACAACATAATGCCGTACCAATACCAAGAAATTGGTCTTCAAGAAAGGGTTATTTAGCGGGTAAACGAGGAATTGAAAGGCCACCTTTTGAGTTACCAAAATTTATTTTAGATACTGGAATATTGGAAATGAGGGATACCACAGGATCAGATGAAGATGCATCTACATTGAAACAAAGAATGAGAGAAAGAGTCCAGCCAAAAACAGGGCAATTAGATATTGACTTTAATAAACTATTTGATGCCTTTTTCAAATTTCAAACCAAGCCGAGCTTGTTGAAATATGGGGAGACTTATTATGAAGGATTAGCTAACTCAGATGAATTAAGTGATATCAAATTATCAGAATACAGACCGGGAAAATTAAGTCATGAATTAAAGGTTGCACTAGGTATGATTGACTCTGGGTCTGATATTCCCCCTTGGTTTGGAAGATTCAAAATGCTTGGTCCGCCACCGAGTTATCCTTTCATGAACATAAATAACGATGGAAGTATATCGTTTGACAATGAACAGAATTCGATTGTCAATATAGGAGAGCCAGTTGATAATTCACAGTGGGGAAGATTGGAGTCTGGATTTGAAGAGGAAGGCGTTAATTCATCCGAAGATGAAGATGATAAAGAAGAAGAAAAACAGGACGATCTTGAAAGTTATGCTCCTGAAGTCAATGACATTTTGATAGACTCGGTAGGTGATGAACTTCGCGACATTACTACCCAACAGCCTGTACATGATACTATTGATTCTAAGGTAGATGATGACCAACCAAAGAAATTATATACCGTTTTGCAAGAAACTAGATCCGGCCAGCAGTCGAGCATCTACGGTTCTGAAAGTTTAGCATATGATATAGGTATTGGCGAGAAAAGAAAATACGAGAATTCATCTCAACCAGAGGCTCAAGCTAACAAGCGGAACACCTCTCACAGAGAAGCACAACAAAAGTTTCGCTTCTGATAGATAAACTTACTACATAATAGATACTATAATAATTATCAATATTACCCCTTCGTTTATAAATTATAAAAAACAATATTGAAACTGAAACTACAAAAAAAGGAGAAGTTTAAAATTTAATTTCGTCAGTTTATAGAAGGCTGTGCACGAAAATTTTACTGTTTTTAAAGATATTTCGCTTGTACTTCTTTCATTATATATTAATACGTACCGTACTTTGAAGTTTGAATTTTCCGGGAAGACGGTTTATATACAAAAGAATACGTGTTCTTCTATAACTGATATATAACTTGCATCTAGTAATCGCTTCCTAAGAGAAAGAAACATGGGATCTAGCTCGAAATCCGAATCTTTCCATAAGCATTCGGCAAACTCAACCAAAAAGAGAAAGGAGAGCGATTCAGGTTCATCAGATCAGCATGTCACTAAGCGTAAGAAAAGCACAAAAGACCATTCTAAAACGAAAAGCAGGAGTGACAAAGAAGATAGTAAGAAGAAGAAGTCCAAAAAACATAGTTCTCATTCGAAGGGAACCAAAAGCAGTAAAGACAAAAGTCCCCCTAAGACTTCAGATTCATCTATAGCAGACGATACAGATGGATATCATTTAACAGTCGCGCAGGCTCTGAGTTTGGAGTACTCCGTCACTCAATTACAACAAGCAATACTAAGGATCATAAATGAAGCGCCTACATTAGAACAACTAGAAAGTCTAATACATTCGCTTAGCCATCAATCAGCGTCAAATGTTCATGCTGATTTGAAAGAGTATGCTGATAATGAAGCATCTTCAATGATTGTCGTCTTGGCCAGAAATCAAAAAATACAGCTTGCAGCCAAATTGAAAAACTTGTATAAATCACAGAAACTAAAAATGTTTGACCAAATTGCATCCTTTGATGAAACCACTGAACTTGAAGGATTCGGTAAGGTGAGTTTGACTTTAAAGAAAGCAGCTGAAACAAAAGTAGAAACTCAAGATGATCAAGATGAGTATCCTCCAAAATTACCAAAGATTCGTGATCCTTCGATTGAATCTCGTGTCTTTGTTCACAAGTCTGTCATCAATAACGTCAAACATTTGAGTAAAACTGATGTGTTGCACTCCCATAATGAACGATTGGAATTTCTAGGTGACTCTGTTCTAAACAGTGCAGTGACTCAAATATTATTCTTATCATGTCCAGATGCAACTGAAGGCGATCTATCTATAATGAGATCACAATTGGTGAGTAATAGCACATTGACTGAATTTTCTCATCTGTATCAGCTTCATCAAAAACTACAACTCAACTTCAACAATGATCAAAACTTTTTAAGTGGGAAACAAAAGATATATTCAGATGTCTTTGAAGCTTATGTTGGAGGATTATTTGTTGATTCTAACTACACTAATTTTGAGATGATCAAAACATGGTTACAAAAATTAATCAAGCCCAAATTAGACACCTTGAAAAATGCTGTATCTGAAAAAGCAGTTTTAACCAAAGACGCTAAAGCTGAGTTGTATGCTTTGATAGGAACCGCCGCGAGACCTCCAAAATACGTCACTATACAACAGGGTGACGGATCAAAAACGAACTTTATCGTTCATTGTGTGATGGAAGATGAAGTCATCGGTGTAGGTGAAGCAACAAATTTCAAAAACGCTGGTATAAAGGCTGCGATGCATGCCTTGTCGAAGAAAGAACTCATTGCAAAATATACCCTTATGAGAATGAACACTCCAAGAGATGTTTCAGTTATTTCCAAACTCAGAACGCAAAATGGCCAAAAAGAGCTAGATAATGAATCAACCGAAGTGATAAGTGAGGAATTCAATTTGAGGCAGACAGAAAGTGATCTCCCCAGTGACTTGGAAGGAACATTTAACTGTGAGGATCAATCGGACAGTTATGAATTTGAAGCTCTTCCTATAGCGATCCCTCCGGTTCAGGAGGCATCTGTTGACATCCTAGCTAAAGCTAAACTTTATACTTATTTGTCTAAGAAAAAAGTTCTTCCGGTCTATACATTTGAATCGGTAGATGGTCAGATAAAGACAACTTTGGTTATCAACGATATAAAGTTGTGTACTTCTTTGAGTGCAAATAAAAAGATTGGTAGTCAGTACTGTGCAATGTTTTTATTGGGACATCCTAAGTTGTTGGCTAGATGTCTGGTATTTTAGGTATGTTTTACTCTCCATATATTATTTCTATTCTCTACAAGTATCACAATCTCTATCGTATAAGTAAATTTTCTAAAAAAAAGGCTACGCATGATAAAAATCAAGTATAAAAATGTAATCATGCAGGTGCCATATCATAAATAAATAAATAAATAAATAAACGGGAGATAAATCCAAATGAAGGCGAACATAAAAAGGTAAAACCAATATCAAGATGAATAAATAATTAAAAAAGTGGAATAAGTACACCTAGGCTAATCCAAGATATAAATGAGCATTTTCATCTTCAATCTTTTCAATCTTAGGACCAAAACTACCAACACACTGTGCCATAGTTTTTGAATTTCTAGAGATAACATCAGTGAAATAAAAGTTATCGATAGGATTCTTTAAGTTATAACCGCCAACTTCTTTTGGATTGAACTTAATAGCAGACTTTAAGCTCAAGTTGAAGATGTCAGTTGACACAGGTTCAAGAGAATCAAATCTAATCAAATGAGGAGCAACGTCATTGATTCTCCCTCTCAACTCTCTAGCGTTTTCATATGGTAATCCAACACCCAGGTACTCACTTAAGGCTTTGATGATAGTCCAATCTTCTCTGGCCGAACCAGGAGGGCCACAGGCAGCCCTAGTCAATTGTGGTCTTCCTTCAGTGTTGACGTATGTTGCAGATTTTTCGGTAAATGCGGAGCCAGGTAATATGACATCTGCCAAGGAAGCACCGACATCACCATGATGACCTAAGTAAATGACAAAAGCGTCTTCTGGAATTGTGGACGGATCTAACTCATCGGCACCTAACAGGAAAACAATCTTTGGTTTGACTGAAATGATTTCTGGAGATGAAGAGTAGAATCCAATATCTAATGCACCAGCACGAGAAGCTTCACGGTGTAATATATTTAAGCCATTCCATTCTGCATTATTGAAATTACTCTTGTCTTTGATGAAATTTGCAACTATCTTCTGTATGGCTAAGGAATCTTTGTTTTCTAGAACACCAGAACCGATTAATATCAATGGTTTAGTAGCAGATGTCAATTTCTTTCCTAGATCACCTTTCAACGCAGTAATTAAATCATTTGCATTTTCACCCAAGTGGCTGTATTGAAAAGTGGACTCAAAATCCTGCCCCAAATGATGAACATCCAAATTAGAGTTCAACCATCTACTTCTTATTTTAGCATTCAAAACAGCAGCTTCATGTCTAGGGTTCGAGCCAATAATTAATATTTGATCAGCTTCTTCAATTCCCTCGATGGTAGAATTGAACAAGTAGTTGGATCTGAAATCAATCGATGGTAACTCTGTAACTGGAACATCCAAAGCAAGATTGTCAGAATCTAGTTTATTAACCAAATCTTTCAATGCAACCATACTTTCAACATCAGCCAGTGGACCCACAATAGCTTTGACTTCATTCTGTTTTGGATTTAATTGTTTGACTGTTTGTGCAATATAACTCAAGACATTCTCCCAATTGGCATCAGTGAAACCACTATCTGTTTTAATCAAAGGCTTAGTCAGTCTTTGCACTTTCAGAGCATCATAACTGAATCTAGTTTTATCACTGATCCATTCTTCGTTAACCTCATCGTTCAATCTAGGTAATATTCTCATAACTTCCATTCCTCTAGCATCAACTCTAATTGCTGATCCTAAGCCATCCATGACATCAATAGATTCTGTTCTTTTCAATTCCCATGGTCTAGCTTTAAATGCATAAGGTTTAGAAGTTAAAGCACCAACTGGGCATAAATCTATAATGTTACCACTCAATTCAGAGTTGATGTTTCTTTCAATATAAGTACCAATTTCAATATCATTACCACGACCAGCAGTACCAAATTCAGAAGCACCTGCAACATCATTCATAAATCTGACACATCTAGTACAGTGAATACATCTATTCATCGAAGTTTTCACCAATGGACCAATAGCTTTATTTTCAACAGCTCTTTTACCAGTGACTTCATTGAACCTACCACGGTCAGATCCATATCTAAGAGTTTGCTCTTGTAAATCACATTCACCACCTTGATCACAAATTGGGCAATCTAATGGATGGTTATATAATAAAAATTCTGTTATACCCTCTCTAGCCTTTTTGATTTTATCTGTGTTGGTTAGAACCGACATACCATTCATAACAGGCATGGCACAGGCTGCCGCTAATTTAGGTGATCTTTCCACTTCAACTAAACACATTCTACAATTACCTGCAATGGCCAACTTCTCATGGTAACAGTATCTTGGAATCATCACACCTGCCTTTTCAGCAGCCTGAATAATTGAAGAGCCAGCTTCGATTGACACAGAAACACCATCAACTTTCAATTCAACATCTTTGAGACTTGGATTCGAAATACTGAAGTACCTTTTTGATGTAGGAATCAATCGCTTAAGCCCTATGTTTTGCTTGACTATTGAAGTAAGCTTGAATGATTTCAGCATACTTCCCCTCTTTTTGTTCTATATTCTCTATTCCAAATCACACCTTTTGAGGTTCTCTATATGTGATAAAAGCTCTATTATGGTGTACACTCAGCACTGTAAGTCTATTAGGAGTCAGTGAGTACGACTAAGCAAATGTTGATTAAAATTGTCCTCAGTGGAATAAATAGTCCAATCAGACCAGTATTTTTTGTCTTACTATTTGGAGAAAGGAACTTGGGAGATTTTGGCAAGAAGGGGGGAGCTTCCCCACTTTTCCTGCTGTGCCACATTTGTGTTTAAATTTGTTATAAATCAGCCACATGTTTTGTTAGCTGTGCCACAGCGCGTATTTTAGTGAGTAAGACGAATCTTAAAACTTGTTTATCTTCAGTTTACAATCCATTTGAAAAGAAAGAACAGATCAAGTAACATATTTTAATATACACCTATATATAACAAATAAAAATCAAAAATTCAAAATAAAGAGCACTCATAGTAGTCAGTCACCAATATTTGTGTATCATGTGAACATAAGTTTTCTAGGCCTTGAGCTTTTTACCTAACTCTTCGGCGCTTATATCTTCTATCTTTCTCTTACCAAAATGGGTACCGTTTTCTACTTTGACCTCAATCTCGGTATCACTTGCAACAGTGTTTGCCTTTGCAATGTCGTTGTCTGTAGCTAGCGCATTGAAAGATGGTTCAACTGACTCTTGTCTGCTTGTGTCACCAGTTTTCTTGATCAACTTTTTCTTAAACGCGTCAGGACCTTCAGACTCCCTTGTGATAGCTAGCAATAATGTACCAACTCTTCTCCCCAGCTCATTACTTGTTCTCGACTTGAAATAGAAAGAGAATCTAAACTCAGGTTCGTTCCAAATATCGTTTTTGATTCGGTCATAAAGATCTGTATGATCCAATCCATATTCGTTCACTTTCAGTAATAAATATCTATCTTCAACTTCAGTATATAATCTTTTAGAGTTATTCGGTGGATATTGAATTGTCATGCTCTGTAAAGGAGCTTCATACTGCTTGATTTTTTCTGCCAAGAGTTCTTGTTGCAATGTTATCTTTTTGAGTTTCTTTTCACCTTGCTCGATTTGATTAATGTACCTTTCATGACCTTCGATCTCTTTATAACGTTGCCAGAACACCTCGCTATAGTTCTTAACATCTTCTGCATTTTTGTTCTTCATATCTCCAGCGATATCTTCATAGTTTTTGGAACCAAACTTAGCACAACTGTGAATGAAACTCATAAAATCTCTTCTATTCCAATCTCCAAAGCCTTCCTTCAAGTATTTCTCCTTTAAAGCCAGCTCCTCTTCACTTAATTCAATGGCACCATCAATTTTATCCTGCTCGATTTTCTGTCTTTGTTTGCTATGTGCTAGTCTTACCTTTTTCGTGACCTTGTCCTCATCATCGCTCTCTATAAATTCGTCTTCACTATCTAACTCTTCATTTAAAGGAGCCTTATACCCGATTTTCTTTTTGTATGCGTACTGCTCTCTTGTTAAAAGGCCAGCTAACTCATGCGGATATAACTGAAAATCTTGCAAATGGTAGTGTTTTGGGGCTTTGGGGAGCGAAGATTTAGGGGCAGCTGTGACCTTCATACTTTGCATAACATCCTTATAATAGTTATCGACAGAGTATTGATGTTCTTTCCTTTGTCTCTTGGTAGGATTGACCCATAAATTGAGCTTTGGGCTATCCTTCTTCGTGAAATTTTCACCATTCCATTCATAAGCTGATTGATCGGAAGTGAAGTTTTGCAAATCATCCAAACCAAGTTTGGAATATTTAACATTCAGTTCTTGTGTCTTCTCCTGACCTCTGTTCAAAATAACATCAATATCGTTTTCTAGCTCTGAGCTTCCATCAGTAGAATCAAAAACTTTTTGGGCTCCGTGTTGAATCATATCAAGTAAGTCATCTTTGGAGTTACCAATTGTAGTACCTGGAGTTTTTCCTGCAACATTCCGACCTTGCTGGATAACCAATTGATCTAATCTTAGCTTTTGAGCGGCTCTCTCTAACACTTTCTCTTCAATTGCATTTTCCGTAACAAATCTATAAACTTTAACTTGTTTCTTCTGTCCAATTCTATGGGCTCTATCCATAGCTTGTAAATCTGCTTGAGGATTCCAGTCAGAATCGTACAAAACAACTGCATCGGCCGTAGTCAAGTTGATACCTAAACCTCCAGCTCTTGTAGTGAGTAAAAATGCGAACTTCGTGGAGTCCGGACTGTTGTATTCATCAATGGCTTGAATTCTATCTTCATGAGCAGTAGATCCATCAATTCTTGAGTACTCATAACCTCTGAAATAACAGTAATCTTCCAAAATGTCTAGCAGTCTACTCATCTGAGAAAAAATTAAAACTCTAGATCCTTGCTCTTTCAACTTTTTCAAAAGTTTATCTAGAACAATCATTTTACCAGAATTGAAAACTAGATGTTCATCAGTGGTGAATGGTGGACCAGGCTCGGCACCTTCAAATAAGTAAGGATGATTACAGCATTTTCTCAATTGCATAACAATGTTCAATAGCCTTGTCTTACCTTCCCTTTTACCAGCAACCCCATTGACGGCATCGATATCCTTTTCAAGCAAGTTTCTATACCATTTAACCTGCATTGCAGTCATACCAACATAAACATTAGTTTCTATTTTTGGTAACAACGACTTTTCGACATCTGCTTTGACTCTACGCAACAAAAATGGTGCTAGCACTTTGTGCAATTTTTTGACGACCTGGTCCTGGTCTTCGTCTCCTTGATTTTCAAACCATTCATCAAAAACCTCACTATCTCCAAAAACATCTGGCAATATGAAGTTCAATAATGCCCAAAGTTCGTGTAGATTATTTTGTAAAGGGGTACCGGTAATCAATAACCTCTGCTTGGAATAGAATAAACGAATGATCTGTGACAACGCACTTTCCTCGTTCTTGATTCTGTGTGCTTCATCGATGACAATATACTCCCATCTTAGTTTGCCTAACTTGGATTTCTCTCTAATCACCATTTCAAAGGATGTAACACAGACATCAAAATCAGCTTTCAATAGGGTGTTTTGAATCAAAGCTCCTCTATCCTCCTTGGTACCTTGCAAAACAAATACATTCACTTCTGGTGTCCACTTGGCAAACTCTCTTCTCCAGTTATCCAATGTAGACTTCGGAACAATAACAAGAAATGGACCATCAATGTTCTTGAAATATCTTAAGTACCCTAAAAAAGAAATGGTTTGCAAAGTCTTGCCTAAACCCATTTCGTCCGCCAAGATTCCTGAAAGGCTATTTTCATACAAGGAAATTAGCCAGTTTAAACCTTGGACCTGGTAATCTCTCATTTTACCTTGGATAAAACTAGGAGATTCCGTTAAGACGGTTGTCTCCTCCTCAAATTCCTCATCGTAAATCAATTCTGCATCTTCTTCTTTTTCCGTTTTTCTTCTACGTGAACTTGATGACGAAACCGATTTTCTAGTCGTCTTGCCAGTTGCCTTTTGTTGATCAATTTGTCTTATAAGTTTCATCAAGTTTTTATCCTTCGATGCATTTATGTCAATGAAATGACGGAAAAGGTGGGTCAAGCCCAATAAATACTTGTATCTTTTCGTTGAGTCTTCAACATCTTTCAATCGCTCAGTCTTAGCATCCGACTCAAGGAGATACCTTGATTTTCTCTGGTCCAATGATTCGGACTTATTGTCAATTGTAGCCTGATTCATAATTGGAATGATCATTGTGAATTGATGTTAGTATAATTTGTACGGACGCGTAATTTTGAACTGTTAAAAACTTGCTTATACGATACAACTTACCATTTGAAATATATAAAAACACACAGTATCAATGAAAAATCTGGTATGGTTCAAGCAAACGTTACTTATAAATTTTTCGGTTGCAAAATCGAAAAGGTGGTGTTGGCTAGTTTTTGGTCACTAACTTTCGTATTATATATCTGTTTGTGATAATAAAGTGCAGATCAGGTCTGGATTATTGACAGATCTAACACAAATGGGCTTGATTTCTTGATATGTATGGAAATGTATCTTGGTATTTGATAAATGTAGTGATTATAGTCTTTAGAGAAGGAAAAGAAGTGATCGATCAGGTATTGTGTCCAGATTAGTTCCAGCTTACTTTAAGGTTGTTGAAAAAAGATTTATAAAAAAATTGGCAAACAGAATAGGAACTGATATTAGGAAATTTTGATAAATCTGCAAATCGAGATCTTGTAGGATTGATCTTGATTGTAACACGAGCGACTGGACTTTTATATGCTACTTAGTATTTACTATTTAGTATTTAGTATTTAGTATTTAGTACTTACTATTTAGTGTTTACTACTTAACATTCACTATTCAGTATTTAGAATCTAGTGTCTAGCTATACATGTGGTGTATGTCGTATACCCGATAATATCCTTTCAATCTTCTGGCATATACACAGATATGCCTCGAGGCCCTTCTGAGGAACAACTAGCCTTTCACTATGCTGTGTATTCAGCAGTTCTTCGAATTCCATTTGGTCAGGTCACTACATATGGTCACATAGCTAGCGTGATTGAGAGACCACGTAACGCAAGACAAGTTGGTCAGTCGTTGAAACATCTAGAGTCATATTTGCCATTATTTGAGCTGTCCGATATTCCATGGTGGAGGGTGGTTGATCACAGGGGTCATATTTCCAAGAGAGATAAGTTAAGTTCCGTCAAACTTCAAGCTGAGTTATTGGAAAGAGAAGGTATTGAAGTGTCGACGGGCGGAATCTATGATTACTATATAGATCTAAACGAGTTTGGTTGGTTCAGCGCTCCTTCATTACTAGATAACGAAGACAGTGCTACTTCTAGTGAGAATGACACTGATAATGAAGTTCATAATGACGGGTCGGACGATAGTGATGATGGAGATAGGCAAGTACGCGTCAAGATAGAGGTCGGGGAAGAGGAGCAGGATTTCATCCAATGATCTCTTAGTCTTTCATTGCATCTTCTTCAAGGACTTTTACGGGTATAGTATCATGATTACAGTTTATATTGATTTTACATATCAGAGTATGTGAAAGTAAATAAATAACTGTATATAAATAGACGACTTTTTGAAAATCTGAAAAATGTATTGAATAATATGCCTTACACTAAAATCGGCATGGAGTTAGCTTCCTGAAACATTGACTTGCTGTTCTGCCCTCTTATGACTAGTTACGCCTTTACCATAATTGTTTGGTTTCTCTTTCAAATCACTCCGTGTTCGTGAACTACTATTATGTGTGCTCTTGTTTCTCTGAACATTGCTTAAAGGCTTTTGATCAGAATCATTGGTGCCAGAACTACTTCCTTGACGTGGAGCATAGGAATTTCCATTAGAAATTGTGTTGTTCTTCGGATTGCGTCTACGCGTACCCTCGTTGCTACTTCCTTCTAAGGCCCCTTTTTTTGACTTTTGTTTATTGCTACCATGTCCTCTTGCATTTTTATTAGCTCTTGCTTCAGCTTCCAGTGCTTCTTTCTGGACTCTTGCACTCTCTTCTTCCCACCAACGCGTGAATTCTTCTTCTTGTTGAATATCTTGCAGTGATTTGACGACAACAGATTGTGCTTCCTTTTCCTTCATCAATAATTCCTCCAGTAATATAGATTCAAATGAAGGTACCGTTGCTGGTTGTGCGATAGGTGGTGGGACTGAACCGGGGACAGGTGAGCCTGATGATGACCGCTGACTCGACCAACTATAAGAAGTCTTTAAAGGGGTTCCCGACAGTGATGAGGATGTTGAAGAAGATGAAAGGGTGGGGATATTAACCGGAGTAGTTATCAAAGTGCCCTGCCAAGTAGGATCAGCAACTTTGCTCCACGATGTTGCTGGAGTTACAGCACTGAAGGATGTTGTAGCCATAGGGGTGTCATTCATTTTACTCCAAGGTGCTACTGGAGTAGACACGATAGGAGAAGAGCTAGTTCGTTGTTGTTGAAGCTGCTGTTGCTCTTTCAGCTGCTTCTTTCTATCTCTTTGAGATAGGCGAACCATTGATGAATTTCCCGCTTTAACTTTCACGGGTTGGGATGACGGATGCTCTTTGATTTTATCAGGAGATTGAGACATCAAACCTAACAAAGAAGGCTCGTTATGCTCATTTGCTGATGTGCCAGAAATTGGGGGTACACTCGAAATCCAAGCCGGTGGTGTTGAACTGTTTGATCCCGCAGATCCACGTTTCAATGCTGGGGATTTAACAAACGAAAGACTAGGTTGTCTCTGCTGAATCACCTGAGTAGGCAATGTCGAGGTGGTGCTAATAGTAGTGGTAGATGCAACAGCATCTGAAAACTTTCTTTGTGGTACGTTTTTCTTGTTTATAACAAGAGTGAAGTCGTCATCATCATCATCTCCATCATCAATAGCACTGGTGTTGAGACTCTCTGAAGTCCCATATGATAGTCGTGAAACTTTGGAAATTGAAGATCTTTGTTTGTTGGACTCCATAGCCCCTGGTGTATTTAGCATACTTTCTTGTATACGGCGAGCAGAGGATCTTCTTCTTCTTTCATTTGAGCTTATTCTTGTTGGATCTCCACTCTCTTGAGATTCGTGTTGTTTTTGGTGCTGCTTATGGTTATATAAAGGACAAACTGTGTCCCATAACAGTGGATGAATTAGGTTGCCGTTAAATTTATCCGTTTCAAAAATAAACTGCTTGATTGAATTATCAGTAAGTGATTCCATAATTAAGGTACTATTGTTTGTTTTGTCAAACTCATGATACTTCAAGTTGCTGAACCACTTCATGCCATTATCAATTCTCGAAATGAGTTCCCTGTCACCGGCATTCGCAAGTAACAAAGACTCAAAGTGAGTGTCAAATAGTAATACATCCGTATTATTATAAATAAACCACAAACAATTTTCGAATAGCTTTCTCGCCTTACTATGATAAGCATGCATTAGTAGGACATCTATATTATCCAGGCTAATAAAGTCTTTGATGGATAATTGGCAAATGTCAGATAGCTCATCCAACATCAATTCATCACTCACTTCCATGAGATCCAAGCAAAAGTTGATATAATCAGTTGTGTCGTGTATGTCCTTGAGATCATTGAATATTTCATGATAAGATACTCCAAACAAGTATTTCAAAAGCACATTGAAGGTATCGATAGGGATATGTGGAAATCGAAAATCTTCAGTTGACGCCCACCTGTGCGAAAATAGAGTTTCAAAATAAGCACTTCTAGCTACCAACACGGGCACATATACTCTTATGGTGAAATCATCTTTCAGTCTAAATTGAGCAGTGTTATCGGTTGAGATAATAGAATAGTCACTTTCATCATCAGCGGAAATTCTCTCCAAATCCACAAGAAGCTCATTTTCGCACATGACATTTCCTACAGGGTTGACTATTTTGCAGCATCTAGACAAAGATTCGAATGCATTCCTGGTTCTTTGAATCTCGGCAGGCATTTTACTTAAGCTAGGCCAATCAGACCAAATATCAAGGTAAACATCGGTGTATATGAAATGTAGTAGTATCAAAATGGAGCGTAGAGTAACATCACCCGAAATTTCCAGCCGGCTGTCGGATATCGAAATAATTGTAATATTGTCTTTTTCAATAATGGAACCAATTTTGTTAATCACTTTCCTGAGTGGTTCTGCTCTGGCAGCTAAAATATCTTTGTGTACTCCAATTTCAAACTGAGTCCCTGAGACTTCATCTTTGGTTGAAAGCACATAATCGTAATGTTTTCCTTGCTGCGTATCATTCAAAGTTAACCAGTATTCCAAATCGTCAGACTTCAAGAGTTCTCTGATGCCTTGTATATCAGTCTCCGATGCTTTGTTTATTGGGTGCTTTATATTCTCAGTTTCTTTCCATCTTGTCTTGTAATGTCTATATAGGTTATCAGCAGCCGCACTCTTCGAATAGTATGCATGGTCATCTTTGTCTTCATCGTCAGTGTCAGTGTCAGTGTCCGAGAAGCCAAAACCTAGGTCCTCATGTTGAATTTTTCCAGACCTGTAAACAAAATTCGTTTTAAAAGTGTCAGACTTGAAAGCCTTCAGCTCGTCCTCTTTGTCGACTATAGTCTTTCTCTGCCAATAACGTCCACCAACTTCTACTAGTGGTGACAAGCGTGTAATGTCGGAGTAAATTTTTGATTTTTTCAATCTATGAGGAATCAAGTCAATATCATCTCTAATAAAAGCAAACTTGGAAAATATGGGATCAGTAATAACCTTAATGACATTATTTAGATGGGGTATTTTCGAAAACTTGAATTTCTGAGACTGTGAATTGAAATTTCCATTCATTTTCAAAATGGTTCTCTTGGTTCTCTTGTAAGCAGATCCATCTTTCACACTAATAATGATACTGTTGTCATTAGCTATGTCAACGTCAAGAGACCGTAAGTGGTCCTTACTTGCTTTCCAAACGGATGTAAATTTCAAATTCTTTATAAAATCTATTGAGTTCTTCTGTTGAGTATCCAAATTAAATTGTAAAATATCTCCTGTATCCAATAATATGAGGCATGCATTACAGTTTTTCTGAGTCACCAATTTGATGATTGACTTTCGTTTGGAAATTGCTGTAGGTTTGAAAAAGTTGAAGTTTTTCTCTGTAAATTTATTAAGTAAGGGGGCAACAACTCTCACATGGAACCCATTTGTATATACATGGATTTCATCTGTATCTGTGAGGACCAAAGTTGAATAATCAGCGGCAATAACCTGCTTAATATTACCATAATTAAAAGCTAATTTTCTGGGACTTGATTCAATCAAGGTCGATGATGAGGACGAGGTCGAGGATCTACTATTGACACGAATATCAGAAGTCGTAGTGAACCCAAACTGCCCAATATTTAAACCCCAAAGAAAGATTTCGGTTTTTGAATAAACCAAAGAATGAAACTTAGAGCAACTGACACCCAATAATCGCTCATTTTTTGATCTCTTTTTCAAGTCACCAGTAGCCACTAACTTCGGAAGATTCATAATTGGCTCTAGTTTATCCGAATCAATTTCAACGGGATAGCCTAATTGGCCATGATTGTTAGAGCCCCAAGTGTAGACATCACCACGATTAGTAAGGACTATAGTATGATCATCGCTTACATCCACATATAAGATCTTTTGGCGAGATAACTTAGGTATAGGAACAAACGAGTCTATTGGACGGCTATGTCCCAGCCCTAATCTACCTCTATTACCTAGTCCAGAAACAAAAATGTTGCTGCTGTTTTCACAGGTAAGGACGATAGAGTGGTTTTTGGACATTTTCAGATCTCTTATTCTTGGTAGTGAAATTCTGTCACTAAGATTTTGGTAGTAATTAGAATCACCATAGTGTAACTTTAAACTTTTCAAATCAACTTTATTTAAATGTGTGCAATCGGCAGTCTCTTTCGATAATCCTGAATACAGGATTTCAGAGCCGCCTCTATTCATATCAAACCAGATATCAGGTGAACTTCTTGCAATCGGTGGTCTTATGGTTGATTCATCATTCACGCCTTCCATTCGGCATGTAATGTTGATCTCTGAAATGTTAAATCTTGCCTTTTCATTTTCTTGTGACAGTTGTAATCTTTTTTTTAGTTTTTGCCGTTTTGTTAACGTTTTCATTTTTTTATTTTTTTCTATGTCTAGTTCAAAACTTCCCACACTTTCTGGTATCCACTTAGTCTTCAGTAAGTCATGTTCACTACTTAATAGGTCCAACGGTGTAAATCCTTCTCTATCTTTAGCTTTAATCAAAGTTGAAGCAGCATTAGTTGATAATAATGTCTTCGCAATAATATAATTTTGATGAAAAATTGCATGATGCAAGCAATTCCAGTTATTCTCAAAGTCAAGGATACTTAAATTTAAATTTGGATTTTTCAATATTTTATTCAAGAATTCGTGTAGATTTGATATACAAATCAAATGTATCAATGATCTTCCGTAAATGTCCCTGTTTTCTAATTCGCTTTTCGATAAGGAGCTCAATGAGTTTAAAAACTTTTTTTTCGATATAAGAGAATCCTTGTCCTTGAGTATTCTACTTTCTGTATCTGTGGCGGAAGCAACTGAAGAGGAAGGGGAAACTGACCCCTTCCTGTTGCTATTATTTGATGTAACGGAAGTGAACTGTTGAGATAAAATGAGATATGTTAGTATAATCAAACAATGTTTTGGTTGTTGAGGATGCCTTCTGTATACTTACTTTTAAAACATTGCAAGTTGGTTCTGGACTAGTATTCAGATTCAGATTTGGATTTTTACTCGAGGTAGTCACTTTGACAGGTATAAAAAATTAATTTGAAAGCTTTTGGAGACGGGATTGAAAAGAGATTTGGACTGGAGCACAGAGCTGTGAGTAATCAGTAACAAAATAAAATAAACGATCGTAATGTCCAGGATAATACGTCTATGTCAATACAGGAAGCTTATAATAAGTATCAAACACGCGATTTCTACAAGTATTGACTATCAATAAGTAAAGGACCCACGTTCATCATTGATCAGATGAATAAAAGACTCATTTCTTGAGTTGCATATGGGAACTGGAAATAGGAGATACACTGATGATGTAAGCTAATATAGAGGTCGATTATAGTCTATCGACCCTCTTATATTTATCACGTACTAGCTAGTACGTATATGTACTACATGTAGTACATGTCTGAAAAAAAAACTTCAACTTTCCCTGTATATTTATTATCTATCGATTGATTTATCAATGAAGATAAAATCTGAATCTGTGTTGATAATACACAAGATTGAAAGTCACCTTCGGCACCAACTCAGATTGTGATCCAACAGTAGAAACTTATAATACCTAGATATTGATCTTGGAAGTCAAAAAGTGATAGACACATATATCTAAAAACTCATATATCAATCATACATCTCCACGCATTATGTCTCTGTTCTTCAATGGAGCTGGATCACAGGTGGATCCTCAAAAGTTAATATTAGCTTCCATTCACTATGATGCATTAGCTAGTACACTGAAAACTCTTGAAAATCAGTGTGCTGTGAAATGTATTCCTCCTGAGTACGGAGAGCCTGAGTTGAATAAAGGTGAAACTACGTGTGTCGATAGATGTGTTCAGAAATTCATGAAAGCCAATAGAATAATTGGTACCATTGCACAGAATAGAAGGTTTGATGAACGAAAATTGAAACATATTGAAGAAATTAAAAGTAAATATCTAAGTGGAGATCGTGAAGACTCTAGTGGGAGGAAATGAAAATTTGATAAAATGCATGTATATATTTATATTGAAAACGAGTTTTATGTAATTAGATTCTAAACAACAACAACAAATAAAAATAAAAAAAAAAGGAAAATACGCTATTATACAAGTCTATTGTAGTTATTGTTCTTATTCAAGTGGTCATCGTTGTTTCTATTATTACCATTCCCATTACTACTACCACTTAAATCCTGTAGTTCCAAACTACCACTATATTCCTCATTGAATGGAGAAGATGGGGATAATTCACCACTATGAGAATTGAATAAATCGTCTTCATCTTCTTCATTGTCATAAATGACAAAATCGTCACTATTTTCATTTTGTGAATTCGACAACGGATCCAGTTCCCAAATGCTTAAATGCTCAACCGATTCGTAAGACCATCTACAATAAAGCTTATTCTCAGCTAAACCATTACCATCGTCACTCAATTTATCAACCCAAGTAAACCATCCAACAGCCAATGAGGTACCCACAACCAAATCAATAAAATAATGGTGAGTTAAATACATGGTACTGAACCATAGCCAACAAACGTATAGACACCAAATAATGTAACCTTTAGGGAATAGCCAAATCAGCCACAAAGCATCCATCGTGGAACATCCTGAATGTAAAGAGGGCATAGCACCAAAGATCAATGGTGAGTTAGTGAAAGCAGTGGTGTATAAATCTACTCCTAATATTTTATCAATACGTGCTAATCCACCTGGGGATCCAGGCATTGAATAATCAGCTTTATCTAACCCATGTAAGATTTTATACCAAGGCGGAGCTGCAGGAAATATCAAGTTTTGAATTATAACTCCACATAGATTCATATATCCAAATGCAAATGCAAATTTCGGTAATGTTCGAGGTGGAGCAAAAATGAAAATTAAAGCAGCAACGATAAATGGAAATGAAAAATGAATTATACCATAAGGTATCCAAGCAATTATATCTATCACTGTATTAGTTGATGATGATAACAAAGATGATAAATTATCACCATAAAGAATAGTTTCTGTAGCAGGTAAAACTTTCACTGAAATTGGGGGTCTTAGTGACATTGGAATATGAGAAGAGTTAAAGAACAAGAAAACCCAAGTAAGTATGGGCAATGCACCATTGATGAATTGTGAAGTTAATGGGACTAACAAAAGTAATCCGTAACTAGGTATGAACATAATTTTAATTATTAATGGGAATGGTGATATTATTAAAGTGAAAACATTGATAAATAGCAAATTAGAATAGTGCAATATCGTCTGCCAAGTTAATAAAACATCTTTATTTGCAATTAACCATTGAATAGTAAGTCTTGGATTCAATGATGTTTCTAGACGGGGTAAAGAGTTATTGATGATTTTAGAATGCTTATACTCTGAGATCAGCTTTGAAAAAATGGGTATCATAAGAGCGATGAACAAAGTCAATTTGCATTACCTTCCAAAGAAAGACCCATGTATCAAAAGTTTAGTCTGTATTATTATTATTATTATTGTAAATAGATAGATATAACCGGTTCATTTCTATTCCGAGCCCCTGTTTACATTCAAAATTAGTGAAAAAAAATGGTCGATTATATAATCTTCGAGTCCATAAACGCGTCGATAAATCTCTCAAAAAACATCTTTCAAAGTTGGTATAACAAACCCATCAAATGTGAAGTGACTAATATCAATTATGACAGAGTGTTCGCTACTTTCCAAATATGGTGTGACTAAACCCCATATTATCTGAACATCAAGAATTTAAATCTTATATAAAGATGGAGAAGAATAACCGTTGTATATGTATTTCTGTGTTTGTGTTTGTGTTTCTATTTTCTTTGGCCTTCTTTTTTTGGTATTAAATAATTAATTCATCCTTAGCATTAATTTACAATTATTAAAAGAGTTAAGAGCAGAATGAATTTAGATTTGAAAGAAGAACCATTGGTCTTTGCACCAAAGACATATCAATATGATAAAGATCAATTAAATTCTACCGATATTGAGAAATTCAGGGATGATCCAATTGAATTATTTCATCAATGGTTTGAAGCAGCTACTAATAAATCCACCGATCCGATACCTGAATCAACTACTTTATCAACAGCATCATTACCTGAAGGTCGTGTTTCTTCTCGTGTTGTCTTATTTAAAGAATTGGATCATCGTGGATTCATAATATATTCCAATTTTAGTACTTCTAAAAAGGCAAAAGATCTTACAACTAATAAATATGCAGCATTAAATTTTTTTTGGAAAGATTTACAAAGACAAGTTAGAGTGGAAGGTATAGTTGAATTTGTTGATGAAGAGAATAATGAACGTTATTTCAAGACAAGACCAAGAGGTTCTAAGATTGGTGCATATGCTTCACCTCAAAGTACAGTATTAACACAAGATAGAGAAGAATTAGATAAACATTATCAAGGATTTGAAGAGAAATTCAAGGAATTGAAAGATGATGAAATCAAATGTCCTCCAAAATGGGGTGGTATTAGAATTGTTCCATTAGAAATTGAATTTTGGCAAGGTAGAAAGAGTCGGTTACATGATCGTTATAGTTTTAGAAGAGAAAGTATTGATGATACTACATGGGAGATTGTTAGACTGGCTCCATGATTTTATATAGAGTTTTGTAATATATTTATTATACAAAATAGAACGATTTAAATTTTATTATTACTAGAGTTAAATTAAAATGTAACCTGTTTTTGATTCAATAAAGATAAACGATCTTCTTATACATACAGTGTAAAATTAAAATTTGTTAGCAACCTTAGCGAATTCTTCACCTTGAATGTAAGCAATTTTCTTTTCTAAATCAGTTGGTATTCTTGAACCATCAGCACCTGCAATAGTACCGGCACCCCAAGCGGAACCACCATGAACTTCATTCAAGTTAGTCAATTCACCAAAAGCAGCACCGTAACCTAATGGAACGTAGATCAAACCATGATGAGCTAAAGTAGACAAGTTGTTAATGACAGTACTTTCATTACCTCCACCAGTACCGGTAGAGACAAAGATACCAGCTGGTTTGTGGTATAAAGCACCAGAGGCCCATAAACCACCAGTTGAATCAAAGAAAGCTCTTAATTGAGCTGGAGCATTACCGTATCTGGTTGGAATACCAAATAAGTAACCATCATATTTAGTTAAAGTTTCAGCAGTAGCAATTGGGAATTCTGGTTTTTCTGGAGCATGTAAAATTTTTAATAATTCTGGAGATAAAGTTTCAGCAACTTGATAAATATCAACGGTAGAACCAGTTGATTCAATACCTTTGGCAACTTCTCTAGCAAGAGTAGCGATATGGTGGTATAAAGAGTAAATAACAATTGCAATCTTAGCCATTTTTTTGTATTTTTGTATGTATGTGAATGTGAATGTGAATCAATTAATTAAAGAAATTGAATGTAAATAAAGTAAATGAGACACACAAAAAGAAAAAAAACTTGAAAAGAAGAATTCAAGTTATATTTATATAATAGTTAGTACTCTTCATCTAATCCATAATATAACACCGTTTTTAATTTTACCCAATGTCACAACACCCATAGAACAAACACCGAAATTTTCCTGCAACCATATCTATCTCTCTCTACATATGCATATCAATTGCAACAAAATCAAATCTCTTACAAATAATTTATTAATAATTTATTACCAACAATTTAAAAACCTTAAAAGTTACGTACGCGCTTGTAGAATGTTCCCGAATATTCATTACAAAGCCCAGGTCCACCGGGTCCACCCCTTACCGGGTCCACCAGGGAAGTAACGGACTCAACATATATAGCAGGGCCCAGGCCAGGCGGGTCAGGCCACCCACAGCACCAGCACGGTGACTGACTGCACTCTTACAAATCATTGACTAAAAAGACATATGAGCCGTTAATTAAGTAATTTGAAATTTGGATCTCAATGTCAGCAAGATCTTAACCAAGGCTGTGCTTTAACTTTATAACTAGAGTTACTTTTATTTATGCTTAGCGGCGTAACTACTTGTGGAAATTTTATTGTATTAACTAGTAACTATAACAATTGAAAACTACTTATGGTTGTATATATAAGATCATCATCATCATCATCACAATAGCAAATCCATAACTACATCAATGTCGTTGTTGATAATTAGATTGAAGATTAGTAGTGTGTGTGTGTGTTGGTTCTACAGGTCGTTGTCATAAAGGACCACTCACCTAATTCTCGGCAAACTTACTACTTCTCGGGGCTTAGAGGCCTATTCTATTCCATATACCATTCTATTATATTCTATTGTATTCCATTCTATTCTACTCCCATTATAAAAGCCATTAATTAATTAACCTATATTCTTCCATTAGTAATAAGACTAAAATTAGATTGCACAGCCCTTAGTAATAAATTACTAATAAAATTATAAGCATACAAATTAAGCACTGCCCGGGGGGGCGTTGTTGTTGTTGTTGTTGTTGTTGTTGTTGTGCTGCTAGACCGATATAGTCAACTTGAGTGAAACGGGGCATACTTCATTACCAGGTTGAGAATACAACAACAACAACAACAGTTATATGTAATTTGTCAGCGTTTGATTGATTGATAAGTACATAGTACATATAACGATAAGTGTAGCTGGGGGTAAGAGAGAGACTATCCATATACCTTAAAAGAGTATTTGTGTGTGTTCTCGTTCGGGGAATCAATTTAGTTAGTAATATATTCTTCATGCATGTATATAATTGTGCGCGCGCCATACATCGATCGATTTGATATTTGAATCCCATATAGAATTTTTGTGTATAATAATATGATGACATTTTTTTTTTGGTATTTTTCTTTGTTTCTTCATTTATATTCCTTTCTTTGTTCTTTTATATTTTTATGTTTGTTGTTGTTGTTGACATTCAATTGGTTTCTTCTTTTGTGATATCATTCAAATATCTAATAATTTAATAATCAAAAAAAAAAGAAAAAATGGCCAAATTCGCAGTAAGTATTATTTACATCCCTCGCTCTTTCGCCTCAGCCACTTGTTCTTCTTCTTGCTTATGGCAAAATACTAACCCCATCATAACAGGTTATTATATATTCCACTTATGGACATGTCATCACATTATCTAAATCAATCATAGAAGGTGTTGAAGCAGCAGGTCACAAGGCAGATTTATTCCAAGTTCCAGAAACACTCACCCAAGAAGTTTTAGATATAATTCATGCTCCACCACAATCATCCGAAATTCCATTAATTACAAACCCTGATCAATTGAAAGAATATGATGGTTTCTTATTTGGTTTCCCAACAAGATTTGGATCTGCTCCTTCTCAAATCAATGCTTTCTTTGATTCAACTGGTGGTTTATGGGCCTCTGGTGCTTTATACCATAAACCAGCAGGTCTTTTCATCTCTACCGGTACTGGTGGAGGTAACGAAATGACAATCAGAAATACATTATCCTTCTTAGCTCATCATGGTTTAATTTATGTTCCATTAGGTTACGGTGCTGCTTTTGCTGAATTGACTGACTTGAATGAAGTTCATGGTGGGTCCGCTTGGGGTGCTGCTGGTATTGCAGGTGCTGATGGTTCAAGACAACCAACTGATTTAGAGTTGAAAATTGCCTACATTCAAGGTGAAGAATTCGCTAAGATTGCTTCTAAGATCAGTGCTCCAGCACCAGCTCCTGTTGCTGCTGCTGCTGCTGCTGCTGTTACCAGCACCACTACATCATCATCCCCTTCTCCAGAAGATACTAATACAAAGACTCCTATTACCACTGCTAAACCAGTCGCTGAAAAGAAGGCTGTCGCTCCAGTTGATGCTGAAAAGAGTGGATGTTGTATCATTATGTAATTTTGTTAACTAGTCGGTCACTCAGTACATGAGAGACTATCATTAAATTAATAAGCATTTAAGTAATTATAAACGATGGCTACTGGGGCTTTTCATTTGCTCTAGATCCTGTACCTTAAATTTTCCTATTTCATTCTCCTTCAATAATTACATCTTTTTCATTATTTTCTATTGAAATTCTTCTTCTATAGATTAATTATTCATCATCTCGAAGAAACTATAATTTTCTTTCCTATCTTTTTAACTTTTGCAAATTTAAGTAAGAATTTTTCACTTTTCAATTTTTTAACGTTCACTGGATCAATAAAAGGTTCAATTTCACTTAATTCCCATTGACTCTTCATACTGAATAACTCTTTAACTCTTTTCAAAACGTCATTACTTAAATCTTCTTCGTTAAGATATCTAATTTTTGATTTATCCATACTGATAAAATAATTTCCTTTCAAATAATCCAACCTTAAATCAGGATTATAACCAAATGGAAATTGAAGTTTCAAATTGATCATGAAATCGTCAACCGGTATACTTCCCATTGTTTCTTTCAATAGTAATATTCCAAATAATCTTATTATTTCATCATTCTTCAAAGTATAGAAATTCTTTGTATCATCTTCTTCGTCTATGTCTACTTTCTCTTTCTTACCATATTTTTCAATGACACCTTTTAATATTTCTTTAGGAAATATGTCATTTTCTTCTTCGTTATCTATCTTACTTGAACATCCTTCAATTACTTCATCAATATCAAATTTTGATTTCCATGAATCACCAATTACTAACCAGCTCAATATCAGTAATAAGCACTCTTTTGTGATCTTATCACTTAATATGAAACTTGTATCCATGGAATCAATATAAATCAATCTATTTGACACTCTTAGCATATCAAATTCGATAAATGAACATGACGAGTCTCTTAGGATATCATCAAAAGTGACATGTGAGTTTTCAAAAGTTTTTCCTTTCAATTGTGATAAAGATAGAAGCATTGGAACTTTAGAGAGATTCAAAGAAGGAGATGTTTCTGATAACACCAGTTGGCTTTGGAATGACTGATGGCATGTTGTTAAAGGATTGGCCTCAGATCTTGGAGTATTCAATAGCATCATACAATTCGAATGATTCTGTTGTCTTATTTTGAATGTCTTGTTGTATGTTGTTAGTACCGGATAACTTTTGCTATCAATCGATTTCAAATAGATCTTGGATTCAAGTGAATCATTATTTCTGTCTTTATTTGTTATTATTGATAGAATTTCTTGATTTAGTTCTATTAGTTGTAGTTTATGTGACTTTGTTGGATTATTAGTAGGGGTCAACGTTGTATATAAGTCCATCTTTTTGTGTAAGTAACCAAAGATATATGATCAGTCTTCTACTTTCCTGTTCGTTTGTTATTGTCTGTGGTGATAGCATACAAATTAAATCAAAAGAAAAAAAAAGTCGTTATAGTTAAATAGACTTAATAAACCATATGGAAATTAAAATTGAAATTGAAACTCAATATTTACATTTCAAATCTTGCATCGCGTACTGATTTCCTGACCCGGACTTGACAAAAAAATCTAAGACGCGTGCGTACAATATAGATTTATTTAAATTTTATAATATTACACAGAGGTGAAGAAATAAATAATAAATAATAAATATTTGAATCGAATTAAAGAGGAGATACCAAGTCAGGATCAAAGTATACAGAATAATAAACAAAATAGTAATCGAACGATATATAAATTTCACAACAAATAAGTATATAAGTTACTCACAGAGTGTGAATTAATTAAAGTGGTGGGTAAAATGCATATAAATAATAATCTAGAATAATAATCTTATATATAAAACGATTAAAAAAAACATCAACTGTTCAAGCTTTTCTAGACTTTGGCTTAACAGGAGTGACTTCTTTATGTTCACTTTTGATGGAAGTGTTAGTTTTCTTTGTCTTCTTATTGGTGTTACCCTTGTTGTAAACTTGAATGTAAAAACTGATGAACAAGAATAGATAAGAAGTTAAGATCAAATAACCGTATGCGGCAGCTTGAGGAGTACCGTAACAATCACCAGGATGAGGTAATTTACCATCAAAATAATTAGCAGCGTAGAAACAATAAGTGGCAAAATAAACAAATACTAAATCAATTAAAAATTGAATGATTTGGAATCTAGTGACCCATTCTTTCCACCAAACTTTGATACCACTAGCAGCTAAGAAGTAATACCAATACATCAAGACATGGACACCCAAGTTCAAAGAGATTGGAACCCATTCAACAGCTGTATGTCCAACTAATTGGGTATAACATAATAAACCAGTGGCACCATGATGATATGTATGTAAAAATCTTAATGGTTTTCTTCTTAAAACCAAAAAAACTGTATCAATTAATTCTAAGAATTTGGTTAAATAGTTTAAATAATATAATGTAACCAATTTGGTAGTATATGCACCTTCACCACAAATTGCATAAAAGATACCATTAAAATAAATTAATGGAATTAATTGTTCAACCATAACAACTAATAAAATGAATGAAATAGTAGTTAAAGTTAAATTATGAATTTGAAATAACCAATTTAATTTGATTGGTTTAATGTTTAATTTATTTAAAATAGATTGACCACCAAATATAACAATATAATAAACAGCAATGATTGATAAAGCATGAGGAGCATTAGCTAAGAAAGTTTCATTTGGAATAAATTTAAATTCTGTAGCTGGGAAACCCATAACTAATTCATAAAAATGATCAAAAATTGGCCATAGTTCTAAACCAAAAGGATGAATAATAGTTGGTTTAGAGTATTTAATATAAGAAGGTAAATTAATATCAAAAGGTAATGAAGTCATCTTTTATTATTATTGAAAGATTAACTGAATCCGAATCTGAATCTGAATCTGAATCTGAATCTGAGTAAAGAAAGTAATAAATGGGAAAACAAAAAAACCCCAATAATTCAAAGGAAGGACTTGACTGAGAGTGACTGAACTACAAACAATAACTGATTAGAAAGTAATAAAAGTAAGATTATTAAAAGATTATCAATAAAAACCACCAAGTCATCATTCGGATCAAACAATTAAACAAAACAAAACAAAACAAAACAAAACAACAACAGACAGCGATTTGCCGGAGAGTCCCAAGCGAATTTTTTCACCTTTGCAATTTTCGAGACATCGACAGACAGACAGAACTTAAAAAAAAAAAAAGAAAAAAAAACATGGAAAAAAGAAAAACATGTGAATTTGATCATGTGAAAACATAGATCACGTAATATCTTATCTAATCACAAATTGTTCTTTTTTCTGTGTATGGATGTTTGTTTTTTTAATATTCTTCTTCTGCTCTCGGATATCGGCATCGGCAATGTAAATTAAGAATAATAATAAGTTGACAGAAATTATTATATAATGAACAGTTCCCGGGGCCGATATATTTTAAAGTTGGTTGGGACTTTGGGGGGGTGTGTTATAATTTGTGTGTGTGTATGTGATGTTTTTTAATTTTTGGTTGTTCTAATTGCCAATTGGGTGTGTGTTTTAGTTCAGTTTAGTATAGTTTAGTTCAAAATCCAAACTTACGAGTCGTTTGTGCATTGTGTACAACGTACACGTATCACGTACACTTACAGACAGGTACATATATATAATATATAATATATATGATTGGAAGTTGGCTAGGGACGTACTAACTCCGTCTTGGTATTTTTATATTGCCATGGGCGCTGATCCTGATCCTGGTCCTGGTCCTTGGTCCTGGTCAATGAGTATAATAATTTAATTTAACTGTACATATATAATGGTGTAGTCATATAATACTGTATATACATGTTTATTATGATCATGATTTATTATATTTATGTATATTGTTATGTTCTATGTGTATATATATATATCATCAACACCATCAAAGGCAGCCCTCCCCTAATACTTATTGAAATTTGAGCCGGAACTTTTGTTGTTTTTTTTTTGGAAATTCATGGATAAATCGATACATTGCCGCGCGCGCAATGCGCATGTCATGAGGGTTACATATAGAAGTACATTTTTGTACGTACGTACGTATATTCCATTTGTGGTTATGTGGTGCTTGATTTTTGCACCAGTAGAACCAGTGGAACGATCTTTTCAAGGTACAAGTGAAAACAATATGAAGTAAAATAAACTTTTTAGTATACAATAATAGTTATTTAGTTCACCAGTCAGTCCAAATATTATTGCCACTTAACTTATAGCCATTTATTTAACCAATAACTAGTACTAACAAAGTGCGCGCGAAATCAAATCATTAAGATGATAATGATGATGATGATTCAAAAGAAAGACTGTGAGATGATTATTGACTGATTGATCTTTCTAAATAAATTCTAGTCAAATCATCAATTAATCAATTAGATTAACTGACTGACTGACCTATATAACATAAGCTTAAATAATGATCATTTCCTTATGTGAATTATTATACAAGAGATCTCATGATTATTGATTTTGTATTATAAATTCTTCAAACCCTCCTTGCGCGGCTCAATAGCGCCATATCCATATTATACACGCAAACGAAACTGATCCGAGTGATTTTAATTTATTTTTTTTTCCCCTTGCAATGAACAGCAACAACAACGTTTGCATATTATATATTTACTATTATTATTACAACACCTTTATTTAGCAATTGATATAGATTGAAATATTTAATAAGATATATATTATATATTGTACCGTTGGTTGATGCTTCGGCGGTGACAAATTGAGTGCCCCATGCGAATCAAATTGAATCCATAAATATTTATATATATATATCTGACCATTATTCATTAAGTTAAAGACTTTCGCCGAGACTCTCTCCCTAGCACTAGATAAGATCATGGATAAATTAATTTAAAGCCAAGAAGGAATATATATACACTCAGTACGATGATGATGATTATGAATGTAAATTTATATTGATAAATATCTAAGAGAAAAGTATATCTGGATTCAAGGAGATAAGAAGAAACCATATTGTATTTTCATCTTCACCACCAAATTCACGTTACTTTTTCATCTATTATATATATATATACCTACTTGTTATTTGTTTCCCTTCCCTTATTGAAATTCGGTCTCAAACTCGGACATATGAGCAAAATAAAATTATATATTACTATAGTACTTAATCAATCAATCAAAAAAGGCAAAACCACTGGCTTAAAAAAAAACATTGATTGATTCTTAACTATAGCCAACTGAGGCTATAACAAATTACTAGTTAAGTTTAACGTTGGGGCCGTTCATGGGGAGGCAGGCTTCAACTTACAAAAACTCTCTATTTATTTTTCTCTCTTTCCTAAAGCCCGTCTCGTCTATCTATCTGTCTCTAGAAACATCACTGTATACAGCCACTACTAATCTTCAAAGAAATTTTAGATTGTAAAGTTAAACTAAACTCCACACTATATAGACAATAAAAGAATACCATCAGTAGATAGATAGATAAATATATCACTCTTTCCTTTCTTCCATCAAAAGTAAACCACCATACACATATCTCTAAACTCCTTTAGTTAACTTCTCTTTCTTCCCTATTCCTCTTCCTCTTCCTCTTCCACACAACTGTATACTCTATATACTGAATACATTAAATATCTATAAAATCAGTTTCAGCTTCCCAGTCCATCCGAGCTCTTTTAATTAAAACCTTTAGGCAATAAAATAAAATTTAATGCGCCATGCACTCCTCCGGGCTTCTCTTTTATAATAGACGGCAAAAGTTTAAAAAGTCTTGTATTTAAACACAATAGCCACACACCCCCAATGATTGATGCACCGCAGATTGTTTTAATTTGTCGGGCACCCACTTTGTCTCATGTTTTTGATGTGATATCACTATATAATAAATGCCTATTTCCTATATATTTAATATATTATAAAGAGTACAAGTATTTATTTATGGTTTGGTTTGGTTTGAATATAGAAATCTCCCTTTATAAAGAAAACATAAAAGCTTTGCTATCATCTTAATAGGTGTTCAACCTGTGTCTCAAATCAAATCAATTTTCCTGTTTACCAAAAAAAAACAAATCTCATAAAAAGAAAAAAAACACACAAAAGAGCCCCCCCACTTTTTCCGTCCCTCTTGTTATATGTCAAAAAAACAATTTTCAAAGCAAGAAATAATAGAGGACAAAGGTGATAAAATGAATCAATATCAACTTCCAATTCTTTTACCTCCAACTTCTTTAATCCTAAATGAAAATAGAGTTAACCAACTCCCCAGTCAATCAAATAACTCAATCACATCAAACCAAGACTCGCATAATAATAACAACAATAACAATATTAATAACAACAGCAGTTCAACTGCTACCAATGTTGTCCCACCAAATAGCTATGGTAATATTGTCATGCTACCCCCTTTGAACAGCCCTTATCACTATGTTACGCCTCAACAACAGCAACAGCAACAACAGCAACAACAGCTGCAGCAACAACAACAACAGCTGCATATTCATCAACAACAACAGATTCAGCAATATCAACAGCTACAACAGCAACAGCTACAGCAACAACAACAACAACAACAACAACAATATTCTGCAGGTTCTATTGGTTTGCCAAATCCTAACTCTAATTTACCACCCTTATTTAGACTAGTTTTAGACTCTACGCTACCAGTAACAAATTATGCTTCCTTTGCCCCGCCAAATAACATTCCTCCTCACGCTCAATATACATCGCAATATCCTTCATATACTATAAACAACTCATCTACAACCACAACTACAACCACATCATCATCCTCTCCATCATATACAACTTTAAATAATAATAAAACAAGTCCTTCACCAACCTTGACTGATGTTCCTGTATTGAAAAGTTATAAAAATACTGATTATAATTCACCATTGAATTCGAAAAATGATTCAGTTGATACACAAACTCAACAAAATCAAATTTCAAAGACTCGTAGAAAGAGATTAAATTCATCAGGAATTTCAAGTTCTACGATTCCTCGTAAAAAGAGAGAATGTCCAACTTGTCATCATTTTTTCAGTAATTTGACAACTCATAAAACAATACATAATAAAGATTCAAAACCATTTATTTGTCCAACTTGTTCAAGATCTTTCAAAAGATTAAATGATCTTATTCGTCATGAAAAATGTCATCTTTCTAAACTTGGAGAATGGGAATTCCGTTGCCCTTACTTTGATCCTTCCACTTCTAACAACTCAACAAATTTAGAAAACTCTTTATCCAATTCATCGTCAACTACAACAGTCATCAAACAGGAACAAGAACATCAACATGTTAATCCAACTTCAAATAATAGTCCTTCTGTCACCCCATCACCAATGTCCACTATCGAACCTTGTCATCATACAGGTTATTTCACGCGTTGTGATACATTCAAAAACCATCTAAAAGCAATCCATTTCAAGTATCCTAGTAATACCTTAAAGTCAGAAAGAGCAAAAGTTTCAGGTCATTGTAAAGAATGTGGTCAGCTTTTCAAAGGCGGTGTGATGGAATGGTTGACAGAGCATGTTGAAAATGGACGTTGTCCCAATATCATTAAAGATGAACAACAGTAAAACAAAAAAACAAAAAATTGGGCTTTCGATACTGTTTCATCTATCTATCCATTTTACATATCCATTCATTCATACCTTCTATATAGATTTACGTTTGTTTTGCGAATAATTGCAGTCAGCAGTAAATGCTACATGACCGACCATCTACAATAATGTATGCTGATCAAAGATTTATTCAACTTCTTCACGAATTCCCGCGGCTAGAACCCAAAACTTCGAAAAAGATGTTAAAAACGTTATTTTTCCACTAGAAACATTCATTATTTAAAAATGGCACGCTTTACATTCTTCAAACTTTTTTTTTCTTTTCGATGCTAAGAAACCGATTTTGTTTACTTTTTTTTTCAAAAACACAATATGTACTAATTATATGTACATAGATAGATTCAGATATGCATGAAAAATCGGTTTTTAGTTTCCATTATAATTTATGCCCCCCATCCTATGTACTACTATTCTCTTTTTCTTTTTTTCTTTTGGTCCTATCAGCTTCTTTTAGATATACTGCGCAGTTAGTACACTATATACATCTTTAATTCTTTTTATTTGCTATTTAGTTACTGTTTCTTATATTGGGTCTATCTGACCTTTACGTGTGAAGGTGTGTAAGAGAGAAGAGGCCTAGGTAAAACCATCTTAATTATAATTTTCAATATCAATAATGTTAGAATGGACTCTCCAAAGGATTAGAAGTTGAGACTCATGCTAACTCCATCTAATGTTCACATTTGTATAACTTTGTACAGTTTGCTTACTAATACAAATAAGAACATGACACAAGCAACGAATATTCAAACATATATACGTACTATATAAGTTTACTAGTTACCATTCCATAATGTATACTTTGTTGGAATTCAAATTGCCTTAATTATCTACAATTAAAAGACTCAAACGGCTCCCCAAAACTCTCAAAGCCAAAAAAAAGTTCAACAAATATATTTTTCACTTGCCGAGCTTATCCCGATTGGGCTTAGATAATCATTGAAATATATAATTAAACTGATCTCCTCCAGTCATTATAATGGTGGTGTATTCAAATTTCAAACTATCTTCAAGACCGAAGGACTAACCGGACTTGAAACTTACAAGTATAACTTGTGCTTTGTGTATATACTATAAGTATATAATTGATTGATAATATCCATATCGACAGCCAACTCAAGCAAAATCCAAGTCACAATAATTGGATTGTGGTGAAGAATAAAATCAAATAAATTATTATATCACCATGCTTTCAATTATCAAAAATACATTGTTGGTAATAATTGGAGGGTTAGCTATAACTTCAGTGAAATATTTACCATTCGTTTACTTCATTCGTTTCTATTGGACTGCGATTAAATATGTATATCTTTATAAGCCACCAGTGATCACAAATGCAAATAAACTATCAGTGTTCGACAAAGTCACAAAGACAACTTATTGTTGTCCACTAGAATGTGATACTTTTGGTTTCCATAAAAACAATGGGACTTATCAGACAGAGCTAGATATAAATCGTTTGGAGGTTATTCTGAACAGATTAGGCGCATACTTTGTGGACTTTAAAAAGAATAATAAAACATTTCCTTATGTTCCGCTCGCAACATATACCATATCATTTTTCAAAGACATCAAACCTTTTCAAGTATACAAAATTGAGAATCGTATTTTAACTTGGAACGAGAAATGGATATTCACATTGAGTTTGTTCAAGGTGGGTGATAAGATATGCTCTGTAAGTATTGGTAAGCTTGTTGTCAAGGATGGGAGAAGAACAATTAAACCCCAAGAAATAGTTGAGTATTGTGGTTTTGCTTGTGAAGATGTTGAAAGAGTTAGAGTCCAAAATTTGAAATATGTTACTAGTTACGTAGATCAGACATCATTACTCGATATAGACTTCAAATAAACTTTCCACCTAGAAGTATCTCCACTTATATATTCCTTTAGATGAACAATCCACTATGTTTTCCCCTGATAGTTGAGAGTACGCACTTGTCAGTACCAATGAATTAGTAAACTCTAGACAATAAGGTAGATCAGGTAGATAAAGTCAATCGAGTTAAATGCTCAAATGGCAATGTGAAAGTAATGTTGAGAGTGACTGATATGGCGTTTTGGATGAGTGTTCAAAACTTTCATATTTTTTTGCTCTATGTGTACTTTTTCCCCAGATTTAGCAGATTTCAGAATTAAATTAAAAAAACACTCCCTCTTAAAGTAAGCAAATTCATAGATTGCCTGATAACGGTAAATAAAAATAAAAAAAACAATGATCCCTGGCAGGTTCGAACTGCCGATCCCCGCGTTATTAGCACGATGCCTTAACCAACTGGGCCAAGGGATCTTTGATGAAAACAGATGCCAGTAGCACATTACTCAAGAGAACTAATTTGAGATAGTCGCGCCGATCGACCTATTACTTTTTTGGAGCGTCGATCGGTGCAAAATTTAGATCGTCGACGCCCCAGCCAGCTTATATAATTAACATATATATATGTGGGAAGCCAATGTTGAAATATTCGAATTAGGGAGAGATAGTTTGGAATGATTTTTGAAGACAAGTCTCTGCAGAACCGTTCTTGTCAAGACCTAAGTTGGATATAAAGGATGCCTTTATATTATTGTCCCTGAAACCTTGATATTGTTATAGCGAATCATGAGAACGTGAACATTGTGTAGGTTGATTCTAATATTTTGTTTCTCTAGTGAGGTGATTAGCATAGCTATCATTCATAACTGTTTAGTCGTGGATGTTTTACCGAGGATTCGGAAATAAACTTATAAAGGCGTCTTTTATATTCCTACCGTCGATGGAGAGTCTAACATTGACTGTATTATCAGCTCCCTGGTAGTTCAGTCTTGGATACTCTTTTTCCAGTATATGGTATGATATTCTGATCCTGGAACTATTGAGTCAAGTCCCATTCTAACGTAGTTTCTGACATTTCTTCTCAAACCAATTGAAAAGATATTAACTGCTTACTAAGTTGACTTTGTTTGTTTGAGGCATGTATGGGGAATGATAACTCAATTGTTACTCGCAATTAAGTTGAACTAAATTACATAAGTGAGTTAACAAGCTTTGTTGCCCTTTTTTGAAATTTCAATTCAACTTTCACCATTTCTTTTTTTAAAAATTGAATTGATGCTGGTTCAATGGACTAGTCACCTTTATCAGTTTGGAATTCCATTCATCTCTACTTGAAAAATTTAATTTTTGAAAGTTGCAAACATTTTGTTGATGATCTATTAACGGATCCGCTTCAGAGGAAAGCTTAACACTCAACCTACTTTTAAATGATGTCTACCTAAGTGTTTGTTTGGCATATATATGTATTTTTGGGCTCAGCTGATAATTACTTAGGCTAGTTTACTATGATATCAATATCAGACTGCAACTCTTGGTTTTCTAAAAATTATATCAATTATATATTCCAGAAATGCAACACGAAAAGTAGTCATAATAAACCTTTTACATAATCATGCATTATAATACTAAAGATTCCTTCTCTCAGCACTGCCGCCATTTTCTTCAAACTTTTCCCCCAAATAATTTCAAATTCAAGAGAGTACTTATGCATTAACGGTTAGACAAGTTTGTTCAAAAGTATACAAACAAAGTGTTTGTCAAGCTCTCTCTGCTATTTCTTTGCATTTCTCCTATTTGAAACCATAAATCTGGCTAACGATCATTTGTTTCACATAGTCATACAACTTTTTAACTTCAAGAGCAGTGAAAAGACTTGTTTTCGTCCATTTTGAGAAGAGAAACACAAAATTATCATTCATCCAATCCAGGCTCTGGAAAATAATAACCATTTAATAATGAACATGAATAGAGGAAATGGAGTTCCACAGCGACCACAGGCACAATTCAATACAAACGTACGCCAGGGACCCCAAATTACGGATGACCCTACTTACAAGATAGAACCATTCTTGAAAACGATATTGGAAACGTTGGATAAACCATACGATCAAACACAGACATTAGACTTTTATAAATCTTCAATAATTCCTCAACTTCTAGCTCAATCACGGGTTATAGTAAATGGCTCTCCGTTTGGCTCCAGACAACAATTTCAAGAATTATGGGCTTCGCTGCCTATCACCCAACACAACTTACTATCTTTCGATACACATCTTATACCAACTGGTGAAGGAGTTAATGATCAATATGTCATCATTGCCAGAGTGAAAGTCAGATTCGATGAATCCGGAAAGAATAGATTAGGTGAATGTGCTGACTTGATTCCTTTAAATAAACCAAATAGACCATTGTACGGCTCATGGTTCGGGGTTTCTTTGAACTTGATTGTTGATGAGATGGTCAATAATTCGTTTGATTGTGAATGCATTAGTTCATTAGACTACAGAATTACAGAAAAACCTGATAAGACTCTTTTTGAAATCTAGAAATCAGTTGAAACACCGATGGCTCACTTCAAGTTTGATAAAATGTTGCACATTCTTGATGGACCAGGATAAGGATTATAGACACACGAAGGTAATTGAAATTGCCATTACCTGTCGGTACCACATTATGAGTATACTACACTAAATGATTGCACAACTCCAATGATATTTATGATGCATCTTACCAAAACGTCTACAATCAAACCGAAAAATATTATAAGAACCGATTAGATGTATATATGAACTAAAGCTCAAAAATATATATAAAAAGATGAAAAAAATCAACCAGTAAAAAAACCTCCAAAGTAAGCAGTGACTTATCAGTTATCACAAGCAGTTGCTCTGCGTCTCCCAAGGCTTGAAAGCCACAAGCATTTTCAATCCTAAACAAACAAAAGTTTGAATTACAGCAGCACAAACTTGGATGTAAAAGCCCAATCCAAGGTACACAACAGCCAGGTTTCTGTCACCTGCCATGCTATCCAACTTAAACACATAAATTGCAACAACAGTGATATCTATCAAGTTGAATAATAACGAGGTAAAATTGATAATGTTGAGAACAGTAAAGAGAAGATAAACGCTATTTCGAATACTTCTGAACTTGAACTTTGATCGTAACTTGCTTATCATCACGACACCATATATCAGAGAAACAGAGGAAAACGTAATGCTCAGCAACAGTGAGTATGGCAACACAGCACCAATATACTTGGAAATCAATGCTCCATACGCAATCTTATCTGTATCTGCCAAATGGTCCAATATTGCATGATAAGCCGTGACTAAAGAATCTCCAACTTCTTGTGGATCCCCTTGTTTTGAAATCTGACTCAAACTTGTACCGGCATCCTTAACTAAAACACTTGGTAAGTCTATTCCATGATTGAATGAATTACAGACTTCTGTCTCTGCAACATCATTCACTTTGCAATATCCAAAATAATTCAACATATAAACATTATTTACAGAAAAAGTATCAATTTCTTCCATTTCTAGCTCAGAAAAATCAGTACTCACTTTGTTCACCCCTAAGTTCATTGCAAAACTTGAAATCACTTTGAAGTATTCTATAACGGTAATCAATGGAGAGCTTGGAGAATCATCAATAAAATGAAACTCTATCTTAGGGATACAAAATCCAGATTCTCCTCTACAAGAAGATGCAACAGGGATCATCAAAATTGGAGGGATGAACATTAGTATCGCTAGTAATGCAACCGTCTTGAAAACCTTATAATAGCTTTTGGCCATCATGATCTTTCTTTCTTTTGATTGTCTAATCTCGGAACTGCTTGCAGATAACGCTTCGACATATCCAAACTTTTCGCCACTGTAGTGGGGAAATGGTTCATGTTTTTCATGGATACTCGATGTATATCGAGTTTTTTCCACCGGACTATTTGAAATTTTGCTGAAAACAGTATGCTGATCAAGAAGGTGGTTATTCTTTTCTTCAGAATTTAGATAGAAACCTATGGCATTGGGATCAAGATAGCTTGAACGAGAGCGATTGAGCTTACCGTCTTGTAAATTTGTTGAAGTTGATACAGGAGTATTGCTTGCAAATCCTCCAGAAAACAAGGTACTATCTGATTCTTGAACTTCATTAATATCTTCCATTGGAGGAGCTTTCAGGTGGTTGTTCCTACCTCTGACTGAATGTACATTCTTAACTAGTGGTGGAGTGTAATTTTGTCTGTACTTATTGCTTTCGTTTCGAATTGAAAAGGATCCTGAATTATATGTTGCCGGGGTGGGTGTCTCAGTGGGTAGGTGAGTATTACTATATGGTGTATTCAAAGTACCGCTTTCAAACGTACTTTCAGCAAAATTCCCAGTTAGATTACCCCCTTTGGTAGTATATTGCATTTGGGAAACATTGTTTGATTGCAAGGAATGACTCTGTTTTTGTGCCTGTGTTTGTTGATACTGATGATAATGATTTTCCTCTTGGTTCCTTGGTTGTGAATGTTGTTGCTGCTGCTGCTGCTGATATAAAGAGTGCTGATCTATTTCCAAGGCTTTTTGGACTAGATCTTCATGATCTGATTGTGCAATATCGTCAGGGTCAGTAAAATATATTGTTTGTCTAGATGGACTCCTATTGGGTTTATGAGATGCGCTGGTATCGCTGGAGTACAATGACTTATTTGCTAACATCATTAGGTACAAATGGAATCAAGACCGTAGCAAAGTTTATATAGTTTATGGTGATTATATCACTTCATGTAAATGAATTTGAGAAGATATCGTTTAAATGAAGTTGGTGTTTATATTCAAGTTGATTTGCTTGCTCAAACAATGATTGTGGACTGGGAATAAATAAAATTCAAAAGTAAACAAATAATAGAATTAATTTAAATGTCTAGCGTTTAGCGCCGGATATTCGAAGGCGGTGCCATCCATTATCCAATACATGTCTACAGAATATTTAATAAGTAATACTAATTAGTAATTACTAATAAATATTAAATAGTACGTAAAGTATAAATCCTAACTTATAAATTGTAACCATGTTGTAAAATCGTTTGGATAGAAGCAAAGAAGAGCTTATGGACAGGCCCAGCTGTCTATCTATTATTTGTTCATCAATCTCATTGGATGTTCTATATCGTTCTCGATGATCAGTACGTCCGCGTTGTACCTCCTTTCACGAAATGTTTTGAATGTTTGATATCTTTAGTCAGAGCTAGCTGACTACCACTGTCACTGCCACTCCTACTTTGATGGCCGAATCTAAATTCTCTGGAATTCTCTTTCACCAAATCTCGCGTGCTTCCTGCATATTCAGTCGATTCATCCGATCTATTTGTTGTGAAGCCATGTATATCATGAGCATCATCGTTATAGTAGTAATAATCACTCTGTTCTGTACCTGAACTTGTTTTCGTATCTTCTCTATATAACTTATCGCTCATCCTAATACTAGTGGAAGTATCATATATGTCACCTGAATTCTCATAATCATCATCACTATCTCCAAAATTGGTGCTTGGATTCGTTGAAGTTTGAATGGATATATTGCCATCATCAATTGGATCGTAACGTTTTGATTTTTCGACAGGACTATCTAACCATATTGGGCCTCCCCAACATAACAAAGAGACAATCGAAGCGCCAACTGTAATATATCCTAAAACAAACCAAGGAATACCAAAATGAACATTCAATCCAAACTCACCAAGTTCTCTTTTCACATGGCCCCGGACTTCGGAAATCAAAATCGTTTGAATCACCATTGCAGTTACTGCTTCTACAAGTGCAACCAACGATAGAACGCCAAACATTTGTTTCGTTATATTTGGCATCAAATGATCATCTTTAGCCATGCCTCTCTTACTATAATAGACAAGTGACAATGCCAGCAATATTACATTGGTTGCTATAACACAATAGAAGGTCAATCTAACGGCTCGCGTAAGTGCTTTTCTTTTTTGCAGTTGTTTCAAATAAGCATTATCAGTAACATACTCAGAGGAGGACGTGATCACATCTTTATCTGACGAAGAACCATTACCACTTCCATATGCATATGATAATATAATATTCAAACCTATTGTTGATAGTTCACCTCTGTAATCAAACACGTAATTCTCATCATTACTAGTGCATTGAATAAAAGCTGCCTTCTTGCTGCTTTGTCTAAATTCTCCATAACTGTCATCGTACTCTTCTGTTGAATTGTAAATACCAAAACACCAGTTCATTAAGTTCGAGGTTATAAATTGTGGCGCGTTGGCAACCTGCTGCTCAGTGTAACTTGTCAAAATCTCAACCTCTGATGTGGTAAGTAAGTTTCCTCCTGTAGTTTCATCTCCTTTCACTGAAGATTTCAGGATTGAAAACAAACCATTTGAAACGTCAACACGAGCACATTCAAGCTTTGCAACGTACACTTTGTGGGTCATATAAGGAAGACTTATCATAAGAATCAAGAATATGACTGCCACGATGGACGAGATCATCCTTACCAGTTGCAAAGTCCTAGCTCTGGGGGTGAGGTTGAGAAAGGGTCTCTCAATAGTGTGTAAAATCTTACTTGAAGCCATGGCTATAGTAAGTATTAATGCGATCCCTAACTTGACTGATATATAATGTCCTTAATTTTTGTCCCAGAAGATATGTGTAACAATCACCTGTGTAGTTTAGCTTAAAGAGTATACTTGTAATACAAAAGTTACGGATTTTTTTGGAAGTCAAGGCTTATCCAATTAATTATTATAAAATTTCCCCAACACCTCCTTACAATGAGCATTCTTGCTAAAAATAATGCCGAGAGCAGAGGCTCATAATATTTTGATTTTGAGATCTGTAAGTGATTTTTTATATTTTATCTATATTGTTGGATCACAACGCTTACCATTGAGAAGTTATACTTTCTCTAGTTGTTCTGTTGGTACGATTACCCCACACTAAAACATCAATTGAAATGGCCAAGTCTCAGAAATCTATGCAAGGTTGGCAGTTCAGCCTTAAGGACGACTTTGACATCAAACAATCGTGTCCATCAGCAGTAGATACGTCTGTTCCAGATACACCCAGAAGATCATCTAGAAGGGCTACTTCAGGAACCTCACTGAAATCAGGGTCATCATCTGTTGGCGCTCAGCTTACACTTCGAAGGGAATTGGATGATTTAGAGCTTAAACGCGGAGATTGTATATTTGTGGAAAGTTTGAATGAAGAGAGTGAGTTCCCAGATATCGCCCTTATTAATGATATAAGTTTCGGGACTGAAAATTTTTTGGATATTAAAGTTCATTGGTTTTACCGAATAAGTGAAATTGATACAAAGTTTCTTCCACAGTCTAAGGATGACACGAATAATGAAGATTTAACTCGTGAACAGGGCGATATTCCCTCTGGGTACCATGCCAATGATATATTCTTATCCCCAGTTGTTGAAAAAGTTTCACTTTTTGAAATCATCAATAAGTGCAAAGTCATCTCAGAAGCAAGCTTTAAGAATATTATAATTGATGAGTCCAATTTAGATTCAACTTGCATATGCCGTAGATTCACAGATGTTGATGGTGAATATTTCACAGATCTGATTGCTTGGGATGAGTTTCATACATTATTAATGACAGACCTATACACATTTTCCCACAGAGTCAAAGAGTTAACGGTGAAACCAAGATATTCCAAAAGTTTGAAAGATACCAGAGAGACCACAGGTACAACTTCCGCTAGTGCTACTCCCAGAGCGTCTCCTCAGAAACGGAAAGAAATAAACTATGTAGAAGATGATAGCTCAGACTATGATTCAGATTCGGAAATAGTCTCAGATTCAGCTTCAAGCGCAAACTCAGACTCAGAATCGGAAGAAGAGTTTGGTCGTAGGAGGAAGACTACCAAAAGAAGAAAAGGAAGATCAAAGAAAAGGAGAAAAGAAAGAAGCTCTACGCCTTTGAGTGTCCGTGCAAAGAAACATAAGGCAAAAGTAGCATCTCGTTTTACCTTGCCTGTTTTGCCAACAGTTACACGTCAATTAATTTTTGACCAAAACGAATCTATATCCAGTCATGATAACAATAGTCCAGAAACTAAAACTACAATGAACTTCAGAAAAGCTAAGAAGAGGTTGCATACATCTGCTAAATTGCAATCTTTGCCATGTAGAGAAGACCAGTTTCATGAAATATATTACACTCTTGAAAATGCGGTACAAACACAGACAGGTTGTTGTATATACGTGAGTGGAACCCCAGGTGTGGGCAAGACAGCCACCATCAGGGAAGTGATAAGACAATTATCTGGAACATTAGCAAGAGAAAACGATGGAAAACCAATGTTTAATTATACAGAGATCAATGGTTTGAAACTAATCAGTCCTCAAGCTTCATATGAGGAATTATGGGAGAAAATCTCAGGAAAGAGAACAACATCTTCAATAGCCTTAAGTATGTTAGAAGACCATTTTGAGACTGCAGATAAAAAACGGAAACCATTAGTTGTGTTATTGGATGAATTAGATCAAATTGTGACAAAGAATCAGGCTGTCATGTATAACTTCTTTAACTGGCCTTCATACGCAACGTCAAAACTAATTGTGTTTGCTGTGGCAAATACGATGGATTTACCCGAGCGTATCTTAAGTAACAAGATATCTTCAAGATTAGGATTATCTAGAATACAGTTCCCTGGATATACTTTTCCACAATTGAATCAAATAATCAAGCACAGACTAGAAAAATTAACCAGAGTTAACGAAGGGAAGCTAGTAATATCCAAAGAAGCAATTGAATTTGCATCCAGAAAAGTTGCATCAGTTAGTGGTGATGCAAGAAGATCGTTATTGATTTGTGTTCGAGCTCTAGAAATTGCAGAGTCAGAGTTTTTGGACAAGCCTAAAGAGGTCAGAGCTGCATTGGATGGGAAATATACAGTGACAATTACGCATATAATGAAGGCAGTTAACGAAACAGTTTCCTCTCCAATCGCTAATTACTTGAACTCTTTGTCATTTGTGGCGAAAATGTTTCTTGCTGCCTTACTCTTGAGAAAAAAAAGAACTGGATTAGCTGATTTACAATTAGGAGAAGTCATTGATGAGTTAAATAATCAATTTCATATGATTATGTTTAAAGACCTGACTCAGTTACTAAAACAAGAAGAACTAAGTATACTTGAGGTTGTGTATGGGATAGAGAAAGGTGCGAAGAAAGGAGCAAGATTGAGAGTTAGCGCTTTAACGTATATCTTGAAAGACTTAGAAGAGAATGGTGTGATAATTCAACAGCATTTACGATCAGAAAGGGCAAGATTTATCAAGCTTAATATCAGCGAAGATGAAATATTGAGCTCTTTCAAGAAAGACAGTTTTATGAAGGACATGGTAATTGAAACGTAACCTGAAATGTGAATCGATTGGTATGGGGGTATTTGTTTGATAATATATATAATATATATATTATATAACATATATCAATAATATATGTATGATTTGAAACGGAGGCGACAGTCTATATGAATTTGTAATTCTAAGCATCTTGGTAAAGTAATATTGGTTCACCAACGTTTTGAATCTCTGGTATTTTCAATCTTAAATCAAAAGCCTTACTTATCACAATTTTGAAAATCTTTTGAATGTTAATAGAAGCGCTAGTTGAACAAAAGATTAATGGAGCATTCATTGCTTTTGCAAATTTTTTGGACTGTCTTGTAATTTCTTCTTGTTCTGGATCAGATAAATCAACAAATAAATCGTACTTTGTACCTACCAAAAATGGAATTGCTGTTCTATTAAACCCTCTGGTTTGTCTGTACCAGTCTTTAACTGAATTCAACGTTGATTTTCTTGAAAGATCAAACATGAATAGTACTGCCACGGCATCACTAGCTACCAATGGTAGCATATTAGTAAATTCAGCTTCTCCTCCTAAATCCCATATAGAAAAAGTAATCTCGGTTGATTTGATATTTATGGATCTTTCCATATAATTAACACCAAGTGTTTGTGTGTATATCTCATCGAAACAGTTCTCAACATATTTAACCATCAATGAAGTTTTCCCAACTTGAGCATCACCGATTAATCCAACTTTCAGTGTGACCGTGTTTTTTTCTTCTGGTTGATGACTATGTGTGTTATGACGATGATGTGTCTGAGGTTGTTGATGTTGAGCTTGCGATGGTTCTGCAACCGTCTCATTCTGACGCTGTTGTGGCATAATGATATCTGATTAATGTATTCTACTCTATGAAGGAAGGTGCATAAAAGGATTAGTATATGGATTTGAGTTTGTATATGTATGCAATTGGTGATTGAAATGTGGTTCTTTTGTTTGATAGCTGGTTCAAAAGAAGCCAGACATGAAGCACTGAGAAGTGATTTTGATAGCAGTCTAAGTTATCATATATTGACATACATCAATATGATCGATCAGTCTCTCTTTATCAATCCATGATTTTCAAATGGCTTGTTTTGTTTACATTTCAGGAACTATCTGTAAAAGTAAACAAGGCAGGTCCCAAGACCGCCAATATATAATTGCGTGTCAACAAGAAAAAAAAGCACCACACTTAACTTGCTTACGCAATCACTTACGCGTATCCCCAAATATATTTACACGTGACTGCACCATAGGGCTTTCAAGACCTTTTTTATGGAGTATTAACCCTGCCATCACTGGTGTAAGGTGTCTCAGCCGCCCTCTCCAGCAGTCACTTTATTTCAGCCGCACAATTCTCTCTCTCTGAAAATTTTCACACTTTTGACCTAATGCGGCATCCCCCTAATAATGTTCTTCGCGGAGCTCTCTCTGAGTCTATGATTCTCCCTGATTGAATCCCATCATAGTAAGTTCTATTCTAACCTCTTTGTGTGTGAAACTTTTTCCAATTTTCATCATTACCAATTAGTGTTTATCGATATTCATACATTGAATTATAGTTTTTTAAAAAAGCACGTTAACCTTTATTCTTGAAAATTTCCATAAATTCTTATATCAAGTCTAATTAATACCAGATCAAACATATAATTCAACATGGCTATCGGTAAGAACAAGAGATTATCAAAGGGTAAGAAAGGTATCAAGAAGAGAGTTGTTGACCCATTCACCAGAAAGGAATGGTACGACATCAAGGCTCCAACCACCTTTGAAAACAGAAACGTTGGTAAAACTTTAATCAACAAGTCAACTGGTTTAAAGAACGCTGCTGACGGTTTAAAAGGTAGAGTTGTCGAAGTCTCCCTTGCCGATTTACAAGGTTCTGAAGATCACTCATACAAGAAGATCAAGTTAAGAGTTGATGAAGTCCAAGGTAAGAACTTATTAACCAACTTCCATGGTTTAGACTTCACCACTGATAAATTGAAGTCTTTAGTCAGAAAATGGCAATCATTAGTTGAAGCTAATGTTACCGTCAAGACCACTGATGATTACGTTTTAAGAATTTTCAGTATCGGTTTCACCAAGAGACAAGCTAATCAAATTAAGAAAACCACTTATGCTCAATCTTCCCAATTAAGAGAAGTTAGAAAGAAGATGATTGAAATCATGACCAGAGAAGTTTCCAACTCTACTTTAGCTCAATTAACTGGTAAATTGATCCCAGAAGCTATTGGTGGTGAAATTGAAAAAGCTACCCAATCCATCTACCCATTACAAAACGTTCACATTAGAAAAGTTAAGTTATTGAAACAACCAAAGTTTGATTTAGGTAACTTGTTAGCTTTACACGGTGAAGGTTCATCCGAAGAAAAGGGTAAGAAGGTTTCTGCTGGTTTCAAAGATGTTGTCTTAGAAACTGTTTAAATATATAATATATAAGTTAATAAATATTTATCATGAACTCATTATAAACAATATCACAATGTTAATCAATACTGAAATTTACCATTACCTCAATCCATCTTTCTGCAAAAACACCTCCTCGGAATCCAAACAAAAAAAATTAAAAAAAAGGCTTTCTTTTAGTTAGAAAGAGATGACAATAGTTATATATATTCAAGCAAGCAAAAAAATGAACAAGCTTTCATGCTTTTTTTAAAAATATGTTATAGCTTATTATAATCTTGTTTTATCAAATTCTTTTTAAATTCGGTTCTTTATACTCTTTTTTATTTATATATCTAATATGAAAAAAAAATAGGTACACTTCTTCATTTATTATGTCTATGCTACTAAGGTTACACGTTAGCAATGTAGTTACAAAGAAATAGCTTCTATCTTTTTTTTTTTAAATATATGGGAATACACTATCAACCTTTAAGATAAGTACCAATATGCCACCCCCAAAAGAGAGAAGAGGTAAAAACTATTAACAAAAACCCACCAGTCTTGGGAATTCTTCATTTTCACTTAAAATAAAGTTTACTTATACTGATTTTGATACACTTATGATTTACAATATGAAACTGTACTGTAATCATGTCTAACTATTAAAATGCGATTATACTAACAATTCGAAACGAGGAAAAAACAGGAAATAGGGGGAAGGGCACACAAGTCACACAAGTCACAAGATAAAAACCTTTTTTTTTTTTGAAAAAATGATACTAATATGAGGAATCAAAAATCAAACTTTTTAATTGTGTAATCTTTTTTCGTAGGAATACAAGTTGTGAACGCCACCTTCTAATTGAGAAGAAGGAGTTCTTAGTTCAAATCTAACGTTACCGCCGCTAACTTCTTCTTTCAAAGAAGTCAATGACTTAACACCAATATCTTGACAGGAATGTTGTAACCCATTATATAAATATGGGACAAATTTGGTGATTGAACCTTTATCCAGAACAGAACCTGAAACACCTTGTGCAACTAAAACCTTGTCACCTTCTGAGAAATATCTAGAAGTCGAAGCATTAGCATTGTTATCGGTCTGTTGCATGGCATCAATTGATCCCATACCTCTATAAGTCTTTAATCTTTTACCATCTCTGAAAAAATATTCACCTGGAGATTCAGTAGTACCAGCAAGCATACCACCCATCATGACACATGATGCACCTAAAGCAATAGCTTTGGTGATGTGTCCAATGTTACCAACACCACCATCGGCAATGGTTGGAACACCAAATTTGTTTGCAAATTCAGAAACTTTGAAAACAGCTGTACCTTGTGGTCTACCACAAGCCATAACTTCTTGAGTGATACAGATTGAACCAGAACCCATACCGATTCTTAAACCATCAGCACCAGCAACGATTAATTGAGCAGCTTGCTCTCTAGTAACAACATTACCACCAATAACCTCCAAATCTGGGTAAGTAGTCTTAATGAACTTAATCATTTCCAATTGGAAAACAGAATTACCTTGAGATGAATCTAAAACGACAACATCTAAACCTGCTTCAACCAATTTGGCCAATCTTTCTCTATCGGATGGTAAAGTACCAATAGCAGCACCACATAACAATTGTTTGGAGTCAAAAGATTTGGAAGCCAATGGGAAATTTAAGTTTTTTTGTAAATCGGTTCTTGATAACAAAGAAACTAAACTTCCTTCTTCATCGACGATAGGCAATTTACCTTTTTTAGATTTTCTTAAAATTTCATTACCATCAGTTAATGAGATACCAGACTTAGCAGTAACTAAATCAGTAGTCATAACGTCAGTGACTGAAGAAGAAGTTTCTTCATAGAATTGAATATCTCTAGATGTGACAATACCCAATAATTTATCACCAACTTTACCAGATTCTAGAATAAAAAATGTTCATAAAAATACGAAACGAAGTAGTTAGTATTGAAAAGTTTGTAAATTGGGAATTGTGGTTGATTTTCAAATTTTCTTATTCTTAATGATCTAAAAGTCTATATTGTTGGTAGTTTTCCTTTTCTTTGGGACTCAGAAGTAAATTTCTCCACAAGATCGTTTGATCGCAATCGGTAGAACGAAAGTTATTTAGAAAAAGTTAATCATCATTGCAATGAGAATGTCAAAAAATATGTGCTGCTTTGATAGAAAAAGATGTCAACAATCTAATCTAATATTGATATGACTGTGAAGTCTGTAAATGGCCTTCAAATCAAACTTAAGAATTTAGAAAAAGGTGAAAATCAATAATTGAACTCATTGATATTGTAAAATGAACACAAAAATCCAAAAAAAAAAAGATGAAAAACTTACCAGTAACAGGGAATGAAGTGAAACCATATTGTTTACCCATATCCTTAACTTGACCAACAGTAGTTGAAGGAGAAATGACAATTGGATCATTAATGAAACCATTTTCGTATTTCTTAACTCTCTTAACCATCTCCGCTTGTTCTTCAGCAGAACAATTGTGATGAATGATACCAATACCACCTAACAAAGCCATGTAAATAGCCATGTTTGATTCAGTAACGGTATCCATAGGAGAGGAAACAAAAGGAGTCTTTAATGTGATTTTCTTGGTTAACTTAGTTTCTAATTCAACGACAGATGCAGGGAAATCGATTTTACCCGGCAAGACTAAGAAATCGTTGTAAGTTAACCCACCATGAATCTTAGAATCAAGTAATTGATGGACGGATAAACCATCTTTTTCACTATATTGAGATAAAGCAGAAATGGCGTCAGCGCTGTTTAGGAAAGACATTGCGAAAAAGAATAAAATTAAAGGTTAATTTAAAAGGTGGTCAGGTTGAGAATGGGCAACGGATTGCCAGAAGAAAAGAGAAGTCTAAGAACAGTCTTTAAAATCAAACAACAGCAACAAAAATGAATAAAGAGAAACTTATATACAAGAGAGACAAAGAGGTCAAAGTGGAAAATTGGAATCAATTACACACCAGTATTAGTAAAGAAGGAGGAAAAAAAATTTCAAAAGCAAAAAAAAAAAATTATTCAGATTATGTAATTATTTAACTTTTGTAATCATTATTTTAGAAATCCCGGTCCGGTAATCAGAGTCAGTTATAGTTACTACTACTTGATGACTCTTGTGTGACAATAAATCTTGAATGGTGGCTGCTAACTATAACACAGTTTGAACTTCAAGATAATAAACTAACATCCAGATATAAGTAGTAGTATTAAGTGTATCTTATCTTATCTATTCAACTTATATATTATATCTATCAAAACATGATCCAATCTTGGCCTCCTTGATTTAGTTATTCGATTATATATCGTCTCACTTTACCGGTCAACCGTCACACCCCCTTTTTGGATCTTTGAAAACATCTTTACACTCAATATATATGAATTCGCGAAATCTCGAAATGTTTTCTATCGACGCGTCTATAATCCGGGGAAAGTCGCATCGGCCGGACACTAGAATTAATATTTATTTATTTTAGCTTCTGGTAATTGATATATCTATAATTTGCAGGAGAAGGAGGCAACTCTTCATCTATCTTTTAATCTATAAACTGTGTAATGCTCTATTTGATCGGTTCCTTGTTTGCCTCTCTACCTTGTGCAATTCTTCGTCAAGACCGAACATTGTAGTTGTTCAATAGCTATGAGCTTTTCATCTCTTTTTGCTCAAATCACAGGAAGTAAATCTCCAGCTAAGCCTTCGACTCAGAATCAGACTCAGAATCTATCAAAAGGTAAAAAAGAAGCATCTTCAAATACCAATGACAGAAAGAATAGGTCAGTGTCGCCTTCTGTGAATATTGATCCTGCTGTTGCAAGACTGAAAGAAGCCAGAAGGTTGGAAAAAGAAAGATTGGAGTCTTTGAAAACTTCAAAGAAACCACAAGTCAAGGCCTCGTCATCGACAACGAGGACACCATCATCTTCATCTGCACGAATTAAACCCACCAATTCAAACAATGCTTTGAAAATTGGTAACAATAAGTTACAATCATCACCTCTTCCAGAACGAAAACGTTCACCAGCTGGTCCAAAATTGTCATTTAGTGAGTTGATGAAACAGGCGGAAAAAGTTGATAAAACAAAGTTGGCTTATAATCCAATCAAGACAAAACCGGATCCTTCAAGAAGTTCGTCAAAGTCAGTGAGCCCATCTAGAAAATCATCTGCATCTACTGCGGCCACTTTGCAGCAATCTAGGATTCAAGATAGGAATCAAGCATCAAGTTCTTCAACTCTTCAGCGACATCCACTAGATAGAAGATCACAAAGTCATCCGTCTCGTCCAACAAATAATCACATCAGACCTCAACAACCGCTTCAAAGATCCATCTCAACTAATAATAAACAAATTCAGCCAGCTTTCTCCAGACCTGTTACCAAAGCTGTAGTCAGACCTTCTTCCTTTGCCAAACCATCCACTGAACTACTCAGTAAATTAGCAAAGAAAAAGGCCAACGACCGACAACGGAAGCCCACCTATACAACTTCACAAGAACGCTTACGCAAAAATACAAACGATAGTTATGGCATAGATGCTGTAGATTCTGACGAGGACTCAGACCTTGATCGATATTATGACGGGGAAGAAGAAGAGTACGATGACGACGTTGACGGATTCATTGTATATGATGACGAAGAGCAAGTGGAGTTGGATAGACAAAGACAAAGACAGAAACGTAGACTTCAAGAACAAGGCTACGATAGAGACGAAATCTGGTCCATTTTTAACAAAGGACGTAAGCATTCACGTTACGATGAATATGATGACGATGATGATGATGATATGGAGGCCACTGGAGCTGAAATATTTGAAGAAGAAGAACGTACCATGAAACAAGCTAGAATCGATGATCTGAGAGAACAAAAGTTGTTAGAAATGAAACAGTTGGAGAAACAAAAAAGATTGAAGAGGGCTTAGGTTGTGATGGTACGCATGTGTATTTTTACTTGTTGCTACCTTCTACTGATTACATATGGGACGTGAAAGTAAAACATAATATAGATTACGGTTATTAATGACAATGAAAACAAAAGGAATATATTGATGTACAGTAAACAGTAAAGTTAAATATTATATACACAGTTGCATTGATTCTGGGGCAACTTTATTCAGAATCGCTATATTCGAATTCGAATCCTTCTTCATCATAATTTGAGCCCACCTCCTCGCTCTCATCATCTTCATCTACCTCCTCTACCTCTTGATCTTCGTCATCGTCATCGGCATCCGAATCTTCGTCAGATATCACATATACCGATTCGTTGACAGCAACAGGTACAACAGGGATTGCAACTGGTGCATCCACCATTGTGACTGGTTCGATAGTTTCAATCTTTTTCAATGGTGTTTTGGTCTTCACGCGTGACTTCTGGAACTGGATGAATTTTTCGAATTCGGTCTTTTCAGTAACGGATTTCTCATTAGGTTTCGAAAAAGAGGGACCTTCTGAAATCAAAACGATGCTATCACTAGTATCAGTATCGCTACCTTTCGCATCATCTAGTTTAATAACAGATCTCGACGAGCGTACCGAATTTGCTTCTCTTGATGAATGCTTTTCATTCTTCAAACCAAAATCACTTGTCTCTTCAAGATCATCGGAAAGCTCAAAAGGCTTTTCAAGCTCACCTTCTCTGATCTTAGCCAGTCTCTTCTTCGGTTTCTTTTTAATGATCACGGTATCTAGCATCTCATTATATATCAGCTCGTCGTTATCATCAATAGGTAGGTAGTTTCTTGGGTCGTCCATTATGGATCTCATCTTTTCTTGTTTGACAGGTGAAAGTTTTCTTCGTTGAGACGATTTCTGTGAGACATCATAATTGAAAGATTCACCTTTCTCATTGTCATTGTCATTATCGCTGTTGTCTGACTGTTTGTCTTCGTCAGACTCATTTTCGTGATAGACAATATCAGCTTTTTTCACAACTTCTTGCTGATCAACTTTGGGAGCATCCAAATCATCTGTCACTGCCAATCCGTCATTTGCTATTTCTTCCACGATAAAGCCCCCTTCATCTTCACTTTCTGAGCGATATGTCAGATCATGATTAGAACTTCCATGAATTTCGGTAGCTGCTAGACGATCATTAGCGCTCACAGCAAACCCTCCTTCAAGATCTTCATCTTGTGAAATGTCGTAAACACCACTATCTTGTTGCTGATTTTCGTCGTCTTCTTTAAGGAATGGGATATCATCTGAAAATCTCTCCTCATTGTTTTCAATAACAAACCCCCCACCCGCCTCTTCTTCCCCATTTTCATTCTCTTGCAGTGGCCCATTGTTATCGCTCACGTCATATTCGACATCAACATTCTCTAACTCATGCGGATTGCCAATATGATGATCAAAATATATTTCCTCGTCGTTTTCTTGAAATTTTGAGTCCCCAACAACAAACCCACCTCCTTCTTCATTTGTAGAGGCCTCCTCAACATCACCGTGATCTTTGTTCAACCTGCTTTTGATTCGGAGTTTTGTTAGCAATTTCTGCCATCCTTTCAAAGCAATTAACTCCTTTCTCTTTCTGATTGCCTCCTCTTCTTCATACTCCAGATGCTGGGATACAAGTTCCACGGCTTCTTTGAATATCCCCAACGTCACAATTCCAACAATTTTGACAGTAGCCACGCCACCTCCACTTGACTTCCCTCTAGTACCAGATGTTTTAAAGGCGGATGTCGACGAGGAGGAGCCTCCAAACTCAAATCCAACCGCAGCAGGAGCATATTCCACTCCTATCAATCTAGCTGCCTTCTCAGAAAGTCTATGCTCTACATGAACGGCACCATCGGGTATCATCCATGGTTGATAAATATCTATGTTGCCATAAGCGTTTTTAACAAGGGCTCCATCAATAATCTTTGGCGGTACATATAATTCTGTTTGAAATTCAGCGTATAGTCTCACCTCATTGTCTTCATCTGCATCCGAGGCTTCCTCATCTGATAATTCAAAATCATCTTCATATCGAGTTTTCGATTGCTTCTTTAGTTTTACAGCCTCTTTAATCTTTAGAGGTCTCTCCCCTATTTTCAACACTCTACCTTTTAAATACCAAGCTTTCGGTGATCTGACGACTACAACATTGCTCCTTTTGTAGACTGGGACTAGCTCGCCTTCTTTTCCATTCTTGGTTTTCTTTCGTATGGTACCACATGAAATCTTTGGCTTGAGAACTTCGTTAAATTTCAATTGTTCTTCAAGTACATAAATCGGATGGTTTTTGAATTCTTGAATCGAGTTTGGCATCCCTTCTTTCATAGATTTTTTCTCGAACTCCAGCTGTTCAAAGTGATCTATCTTATTGGCCTTCAATCTTTTTTTTGAGCTGGCACCCCTCAATAAACTTTCAAACCATATTGCACCTTTGCTTTCTCTTGTGATTCGTTTTTTTCGAACCTTAGCGTTATAGTTCACAGCATATCTTCTAGTGATATCTCTCACACCACCCAATCTATCATATCCCAGTACATAAAAAGCGTTGTTTGTAGTTTCAGAAAGTGGGGGTTCAAGACGTGATTTATTCCCAACTATCTCAATATACTTCTGAACCACCGGATCAACAGTGATAAATTTTTTACTACCTGCGTCCCAAACTTCACACCAGAAAACCGGGTACTTGCTTCGATTATCATTCTCGTCATCTTCGCCGGGTCTGTAGTTCGTGTATGTCGGTCTGTTAACTCGCAGTGCACTCAATAATCTCTCGTGCTGTGTGAGTCCCCGTCTTTGTATACTTTTTCTAGGGGAAGGCTGTCTTGATGATGAAGAGGATAAGGAGTTGTTACCTTCTGATGTACCACCATTTTTTCCGTTATCTTCACTCTTCTCGCTCACGACCGAAAGGTTCGTGAAATCAGGAGGTTGTAACGAGAACACCAGTCTAGCTGAAAGACCCAATGACCTTAATAGAGCCACAAACCCCTGCGCGGCCAAATCCCTAGAACCTCTGCGTTTTTCTATCATTCTTTCAAATTTTGGCTGATTGATCTTTTCAGGGGTAGCTTTATTATTCAAGTCTCTCCATTCTTTTTTATAAATTATGGGAAACTTGTTCTTGATGATCCAAGCTTCATACCAATAAATCATTAGTTTCTTTAACAAATCTAGTAGCTTACGTGTCTTAGTTTGAACTGATATTGTGGCCTGTTTCTGTAATAACTCATATGTTTCATACTCCTGGATCAATCTTTTGGGAATTTGGGACCTTAGCTTAGTAAGAAGTGAAAGAGAAGAACACCAAGAGTTTCTAACCACACCATGGCCTACCATGGCGAATAGATAAAACATATGCAAGTCCCTTCTAAATATCTTCTCTTCCCTTGTAACAATATTAGCTCTTTTAGCTTTCTTCTTGTTAGGCGAATGGTGATTTTTCTTTAAAGTGATAGTTATCTCATTTTCATTGGTCTGATACTCGAAGGTGTCTGTTGTTCCTGCGGACGGATCATTACTCAAGTCAACATCTTCAAAATCGTCTGAATCAAAATCTTCTTCGTCGTCTTCACTATGATCACTTTCCTCTTCCTTGCTTTCTATTTCTGTCTTTCGAAGGAGAAGACTATTTCCATGGTCCTTGATTCTGGAAGGAAGCGACTTCCTCGTACTATTTGACTGTTTCTCATCATCCTCGGAAAGTAAATTTATTGACTGTGAATCCATATCCAGCTTATGATCAATATTTGGTGAAGTTTTACGCTCCTTTCTGGACTTCTGCAAAACGGAAGGACTTGATCGACTTACCTTGTAAAGCGATGTTTGGGCCATATGATCATCGAAATCACTTTCATCAGAGGTCGCAATCAAGTTGATTGGTTTGGACTCACTGTTTCCAGCACCTAGCACCTTTCCTTTTATAGATTGGTCATTGGTGATATGCAATGAATCGCTATCATCCGTAAGGTTCACAGTCTTATTGTGCTCGTTCATGCTTTCGTGAGGTTCGGACTTTATTCTCATCCTGTTATTACCGTTGGAGCGTAATGTTCTCTCAGTTTCAGAAGCATCTAGGGACGATTCTCGGGTGCTGGAGGATCTTTCATTATGTGCTGAAGTACCTTGCATGCTATTGGATTTTACTCTGCGTCTCTTGAGTGGCCTTTGTGTTTTCGTGTCATTGCCTCCAGCCTTTGACTCATTCCTAAGGGCCTCTACCAATAAATTTTGATATTCTTTGGGTACCTTCCTACTCATTAATATAAGAGCTTTTATGACAGCAATCACAGGAATAACTATGGGCTAAACGTAGTCTTCCATCAAAGACTATGCAGTTGACTATACATGAGTGATAGTCTTTATAAGTTTACAGAGTTGGACCATCTACCATGAATCATGGACCGTGAAGAGCTATATTCGCCATAATCAAAGGTAAAGTACAATTCACGTGCAGGGATGTTCATTATCTTACAATTTGCTGATTTTCCTTAATCTCATAAAGCGGGGCAGGGAATCAATAATGAGGACTACTAGTGATGAAATAGATTCTTATCAAAAGTTATTTTCTAGCATACTATCAACCGAAATTGAGAAAGATCATCAAAGAGGTCAAGATTTGAATATAAGTTTATACCGTGTCACTCAATATTGTTAATAATATGATATATGTGCCCATTAGAGCAATTCATCGAGCAGTACAGGGTAAAAATATTCTCCACATTCGATCCAGCATTACTTCATTGCGATCATATCATAAATATAAAGTTCATGGGGTTAAGAGACCCGTGAAATACACTAATCAGTATGCGAGACTTAAAGGAGACTTCAAATCTCAATCTACAGCTGTGAGCAACTTATCGAGAAGCACTATCAGCCTCAATGACAATGTTGAAGATACACAAACTACCAGTATTGATCAAAGGTTACATGACGATGCAACCCTACAGACAAGCCAAACAGACCAACTTATACTTGAGACATTTAACACTTGGGAAAAGGATTTAGAAGTCAAATTTTCCAACAGTACTTTCTATCAGCAATATTATAATAATTTACGAGATTTCTCTAACCCATCAAAGCTCTATAACTCTGGGCACATACAAAATGCATTACTTTACGGAAAACTGAAGACGGGAAGTTCAAACTACGAGATTCCACTTGAAATTCCGAAACTTTTATCGAAAGAGCATGATGTCGAATTTGCATTTTCAATGGCAGTGAATGCCATGCTTCTTGCAATTGACCCCAAAAGAAATGATAGCAGCAAAAAGGATCAGTTAGAAAAGGAAATTTGGTCCTATTTGAAAATAGACACCGCAGCTGATTTAAGCCCACTAAATATACCTGATACAGAACAGACACGGGGAGAGTTTTCGATTTTTTTAAAACCGAATCAGTCATTGAAGTACATAACACATAACACTATCATAATAGCTGCCTTTCAATTGGTAAAGTTTCAATTAGAATCAACGTATCAGTGGAAGACCGAAGACACAGACGATCTACATACAACAGAAGTGACAGATCGCCATATTTTGTCTTATGTCGCATCCTTGTTTGAAAAATCCGTTCTTATGTCTATCTATAGGCTACGTGGATGCTTTAAGGTCCCGGCGCCCATATGCTATGATATTCTTTTGAGAACTCCTCAAGATGAGTTCGAATATGATGCGTTATTAGAAGTCTATTATCAATGGATACCCGAAGTTTCGGTTATCGATCAAGAAAAGCTTTATATGCTGAAACAATTTGATAGTTCTAAAGAGGATACAAGCAAATACCTGAATCGAAACTCAATCATCCCTCCAGCTTTTGGTAATTTATACTTATATGCGTTGAGAAACAGAGTGGAAACTTTGCCACAAATCATTGATTTGTATTTAAGGGATAAAAATTATTTGCCAACCATGTTAGAGCAGTTGAGTGAGATCATATGGTACTTGTCTATTGACTTGTCAGGTGAGTCATCTTCAAAGGTTTCTCGATATTATAAGAAGGCACAAGCCAAGTTAATCTCAAGAGTCAATACATTAATCTCATCTGATGAAAAGGTACAGGCAGATGTTACCACCATGCTTGGTGTTGCTAATCTTTCATGGTATACTGATCAGAAAAAAGCACTGAGCTTACATAGAGCAGCAGAGTTGAGGTTCGATAGATGGCAATTGGACAATTTTGATATTGATCATTTTGAGAAAGTTTTAACCAGGACTTCCCACACAAATTCAGCAACACTTACAAAGATACATGCTATAAGAAAAGATCATAACATGAAGCTTCTATGCTCAACTATTCTCATGATGCCTGTTGATTCGTCAGGTACTATCTCACTATTTGCCAAACTTTATAGAGCTATTGAAAACTTAGACCCTGAAGCATCATCCAAATACCATGAAATATGGAGCTTTGTGGCTGCGAAGCTAAGTATGAACTCGATGCTTAATGAAAAGGAGAGCATCAAGCTTTGGAAGCTGTATCTTGATCAATATTCTTCCAATCCACCGAACAACCGTTCTAGTTATAATGAGCTATTCATCGATCTTCTCATTAACAACATAAACGACGTTCGAGCATTGATTGACTTGACGGAGCAGTCTCAAAAGTACATGGAATTTGATGATACCACACTATCGCGATTTCTTTCAAAGTTATACAAATCGAGATTACGATTCATGCCCAACGAATTACAAGGACCAAAAAGACATTCCAATTTGATAGATGATTACGAAATCACTCAGCGTCTGAGAAGACAAGGGCCTTTTCGTCAAGACGCAAGAACTAGGTGGAACTCTCAAGATTTCTCTTCTCCAATTGAATTGGCACGTTACATTTATGCCAACCACCGAAAACTATCGTCAACTTCTTCTACACGCCCTTCTACAAAACTCACAACGGCATATTTGTTAGGAGAAGCTATATACGATCCCAAGAATGCTTACGATAGGTACATTCAGTCGTCCGAGCGTTCACAAGTGACCTCAACTGGTATAGCATCATTAGCCATTGCCTTACTAAGATTATCTGAAAAAGGTGAACTACGAGAAGTTTCGTGGCGTTACAACGCAAATGATAGCCTCACTGAGGTTGAACAATTATTGCCACCTATTGATGTTGTTATTAATGTTTTTGAAAGACATACCAAGAAATCGTTTGAAGATGACACACCTGGGTCAGTGTACCCTACTGATAACTTGATAGGCATTTACATCAAAACCTTGGCTCAGTGTGCAAAATACGAAAAATTGGTTGAGTTGTTGAATCGACTAGCAGATCTGCATTATCAGGTTAATTCCACATTATTTGAAATATATGTCAAGAATTTGAAAAATGAGGATGCTAGTGAATTGATTAGTGGATTAGAGGCATATTATCAAGAGCAATTACTATTAAAAGGGGCCAACACTGAACAAAAAATCAGAGAAATTAGAGGTCAGCGCGCACATCCTACTTATAAAGGCAGCTTCAAATCTTTTTTAAATGCTTTAGAATATAATTGGGCAGTTGTTCAAAAATGGGACTGGCCATATAAAGGAATAGAATGAATAGACCAAAGAACATAACTTAGAAGTTATTATGTTTGATTTGTATCCAAACGTTTTAAGTCTGTTTGGGTCTTCTGTATAAAATGTGATACGGCGTAGTGGTTTAACGATTAACCACGAAAAAGAGGGTCTGAACATGCATAAATCAAAATCGTAAAATTTGAAAATTAAGAACAGTATAGACAGTATATAATCAAACAGTATAAACAGTAAATAATCAATTAAAGAGAATGAAAAAGAAGTGTAAAGTATGTAAATAAATCAGGCACTATTTTTCCAAAACATCAACTGTATTGCTCTTTTTTTCATGGACACTGCCGATACCGTCTCGCTCTTGGTTATCACTATCAGATGGAAAATCTGGATCAACAGCCGTACCATCTATATCAGTGACAATCTCTTCATGATTAACTGAGCTGATTGAACTTTCTTCATCATCGTCAACTTCTTTTCTGATCACTCTGAACCTAATCCACCAAATGAAATGGCTGGCAAAGATTCCAAACTCCATAACAATAATAACTGCATACAATATTACCCCCATCAAGTCAAATTCGCCAACAGCTTGACTAGCCATTGAGAAAATTGCGCCCGCTGAATCCAACCCTAAGAACAAAAAGTTGATGCCAACGACTCTCCCTTTTCTTTTAGCGAGTTCAATGTAAGGTGGAATCAAGCCCAATGCTAGCACTATTGAGGCAATTATACCAAATACTAAAGCAGGCCAAGTTGTTCCATTTTTATATACAGTTTTCAAAGGTAGACCGAACCCAAGTTCGAAAGCTAACGAGAATACGAAGAAGGAAACACCATAAATAATGATCTTCTTGTGTGGATATGAATAAGGAGGATAATACATACTCTGAAGCCACGCTATTGAGCAGAGTAGCATAAATAATTGAGGTTGTATTTGCATTGGAATATATGAATCAGAGACAATGAAATATACCCCGAAGGGACTAGCTGATAAGCACCATAGTAACATGAAAATTGGAGGAAATCCAGTGGCATCTTTTTTTTTCCATAGAAAATATATTTGTGGAGACAATTGAATGCACCTGTTTGAATGATCGGATGGTGTTAGTATAACGGAGATGGAACAAAGAAAACTTTGATATTTCAACTGAGACTTAAAAAAGAATCCATCAAGATATAAATACATACCATATAACGGTACCTATCGTTCCCAGCACATTTGCTGTTGTATTACTCATAGTTGATATACATATGAGACATCTATGAAATTGAATAAGGAGTTTACTTTAAAAAGAAGAGTGAAACAAGGAGCCAAGAGAGTTAGTTTTATATAATAATCCATTTATCAAGATTTGTGCTTTCAAGCTTATCACTCAGGAATAATTCCACAGGAATTGGAAACTTTGAATTATAAGGCTGCGAGCAAAATATTGGTTATTGCGCTCTTCAAATTTTCCGCTTTAAGTTTGAGAGGACTAAAAGTTGGGGCTTCCCGCGCAATTCGGGCAACCCTGTAATAATTAAGCAGAGACACATGCATATTGTACTGCCTTTACCGAGGAAAAGTAAGGATTTCTTATCCTTTTTAGAATCTCGTATAAAAGAGATTTGTAGAAAGTTTTTGTTTCAATACATCTATCTGTGTATAATCTGGCATATTCAGATCATATTGATGTGACAGAAGAAGGATCGAAATGCGGGAAACTACGCCGAGGTCAATTCATGATGAGTGTAATATGGTCAAATACATGTAGTCAGACACTTTATAAATGCCAACTTCCATGTTATTTTTCCAAATCGAAAGGGATTTTGAACCCACTAATCGAAGATTCCTTTGAACTTTTCCACGGAATTGAAAATTTAGGTTTGAACTGAGACTTGAAGATTTATATCCTGCTCTTTGAACGGCTACACCAAATTTTATTCGTTTATATCATAAGTGCAAGCATTTCTATACTTTGTGTTTGAAACCTTTAGATACGATCCCTAACTTGTCGGCCAGGCTTAAACACATCATTATTACCAAAGCACCATAACCCAGCATTTTTGATCAAATTGATTTTAATTGAATAACCAAATCATCAAGATATTTATCATGACTTCTGCCTTGTCCTGTAGGATCCAATCCTTTCAATCCATTATGCAACTCTAATAAATATTCATCATTTGGACCACTATCTCCTTCACTGAGCTTTATCACTTTGGCAGTATCTATTAAGCACTCAGGTCCTATAAATGATTCATTTTCCGTCGTCCCTATATAAACCATTGACTTGATTACCTTTTCACCTTTGTGACCATTAGCAGGTAATCCTTCCAGCACATGTTCACCTCTAACTAGTCTTGTTTGATTATCTTCTACATCTGGCCCATCCGAGGATGATGAACCAACAATACCGGTGATATTGAATTCAATCTCATGAACAGTGTATCCGTCTTTCTCTCTGATGTCCAAATATTCTGTTGCTTGCTTTGCATACTCAGCGGGTATATAATAAATACAACCCCAAACCTTCAGTTCTTCAAATAACAACACTTCATCTTCGATGACCCTTGATATGTCCTTCTCGTATTTCAAGTGGCTTAGTTCATATCTTATTATATCATCATGAAATGACTTGTTTGCAATTATATCTGTGTGCGGTATTATGGTGACAACACGACCCTTTTGCTCTGGTGTTCCTCTATTATCATAACTACTCTGCCAAAAGCGACGCACAAAACCTTTTATGTACCCAGGAAATTTAATGAAGTGTGAGGATATTGGTAATTCGTGCAGGGGAGGTTTGAATAACAAGGATCCATAGCCTATCACCCACAATGGCTTTTGTTCTTGCTCCTCGTCTTGTGTCATATATTAGTTTTGTTGTTGAAAGTCGTGTTCTTGTACCTTGAATTACTGAAATTTTCAAAACTACTAGATGAATGATGGAACTTAGTCAAAAAGAAGGTGTCAAGTATTAAGATAGTCTTCTATCCCATCCAAACTTATTTGGATCAAAATCCGTTCACAGCCAATTTCGCGTGAGAGTAAATGATCACATAAAATTAAATTTTCTTGTACAACAGACGCTTGAGTTGTACTTGAGCCATCGTTCTACATGTAGTGAACCCTAATAATACGGTATACTCTGGGTCAATAACTCGAAGTTATCGTCTATCACTTATACTATAAAAAAGTGCATATAAATACAGCCTATCTACATGCTAGTCACAGCCAAAACTGAGACACATACACAGTTATCAGGTGATATATGAAATACATACCTAATGAACCCATACTCGTATGATGTCGGTCTCCCCTTCTTCTGGCAGTCTCCGTCGTACATTCCATTCGTAGACCTTTAATCTTCTAACCTGATTATTATCAAGCTGTGGTGGATCCCAACCTTTCACCCTTACCTCTAAATGCAGCGGTTCCGTTGAATGCGTTCTTCACAAATGATGTGCCTTTACCAGCTCCAGCACCTGCACCAGAACCAGTTGTGTTAACCTTTGGTGAAGGAAAGATGTTCCCTCTGCTGAAAGCTTTAGAATGATAGTCAATTCCCGTAACTTTGGAAAAAAATGACTTCAGCCATAGTGGGGCAGGCAAGTACCCAGTAGAATAGTACCAAAGACCATTTGCATTGATACTATTCACTGTGCCGACTCTATTATTTGAACCCGCAAGTGTTGGTTCTTTACCAGTGATGAAGGATACCAATGGGCCAAAAGAGCTAGTCTCAATACAGTTATACAAGTAAGCAGCAAGCATACCACTCACAGCAAGCATGAAATTATCACGCCCATCCACCAATAATCTGAAGCCCAATGAAACCGCTGGTAGTAAAGAGGCCTTAATAGGCATAAAGTAAAAATTCACTTGTTGATTGTAGTTGGCAACGGACCATGTAAAGGTCAAAGCGGATAGCAAAGCAGGTGACAATGACGATAATGGAGGTAATAGTGAATATGATGTGAGAACAACGATTGGAACAATGATCAGGATATAGAAAATATAATCGGGCAAATTCTTTTTGAATTTACCTTCTTCTAACCCTTTACTGAAACTGTAAAGCATGTAAATTTCCATAAGTCCTTGCATTGGTTGTGGGTGAAAGATCATGAAACTGGTCAAAATTCTATAAAACTCCCAAGTTTCCTGTATCACAGGCCAACTACAAACAAAAGATGAATATGTTATGAACCCCAAGGCGTTCAGCCCTGCCATTACCAAGGAGGTCAAAGTTATCATTCTTGTGACCGGAGGGATCGATGCAACAAATCTATCGGAAAGTAGCGAATGGCAAATGTTTGTTAGTACTCATTGATACATGACTCATGTTCTATAGTAAATTGGTGAAAGAAAGAGATTGCAACATACTGGCCTAGTTCGGACATTTTTTAGTACTAATGATGGTTTATACGTATACTCTCTGAACGGATATTTAAATCTTTTGGAGTAATTGAATGGAACGCATGAAGGCCACCATACAGTTATAAATTATGAGTATATTTCATACGCTATTACTATCATTGGATAGACATCAAACAGCATCAAACAGCAAAGCACATGTCAGTAGAAACTTGACACCACTCACTCTACTCTGCAATCTGCAATCTGCATACATGAGTACTCTCGCCAGAGTTCTAGTCAAACTTTCTGGGACCTCGACTCGCTATATAAATTTATAATATATGGGGTGGAACCTCTCTACACCACGCACAATGTGTAGATTGTGGAGATGGCTAGCAAGCATTTGGTTGAATCTGGCTATGAATAACAGTGCAACTATTAAAGACAAGAATCTATCTAGAACATTAGCATCATGCGGATAGAGTATATAAATATCCAGAGAAACCAGTAAATATTTCACAATTGTATGCTTTTGAACATCAGTTGGTGATCAATCAAGTGAAATGGTGCTTTCTACGGGAAGAGTTCTGAGGCTTGCAAAGTCCGCAAAGCTTACCTACCTACTTCTTGTTGTACTCTTTATTGTGTATTTGAAGAGAGGCTCAGAGGTGGAGAACATTGATGATCATACAAAGGACCAACTTTCAGAGGCCAAACTTCAAAGTGGTGAACAATGGGAGAAGTTAATGAATCAAGCAGAACAAAAACCAGTTTTAGCCAATGAATTTGATACCGATGATAGGTGGTTTAAAGGAATGAAAACATCAGATCTTGAATGTCCAGATTATGTGTCCTATTCGAGAGCGAAACATCCTCCTCTTTCAGACGGTCCATTGAAGCTTTCCTTTATGAGACCTTCTGAGGGATGCAGAACTTTCAAAAGTGAAACCATAGAAAAGGTTATTCTTGACTTGAAAGAAAGAATCGATGACCCTGATATTTTCAGAATTTTTGAAAATGCTTTTCCAAACACATTAGATACCACCATCTTATGGTTTGATCGGTTTGATTCAGCTACACAAACCCCAAGAACTTTTATATCGACAGGTGATATTCACGCAGAGTGGCTACGAGACTCTGCTAGACAGTTGAGTGTTTATCAAAGATTCATTAAATTTGATGAGCGTTTACAAGATCTGATAAAAGGTGCTATAATTCAACAGGCTTTGTACATTATCAAGGCTCCATATTGTAATGCTTTCCAGCCGCCCATTATCTCAGGCATTGATAGAAGGCCATCAAGCATTGATTATGTTACTCCTCAACCCCCTTGGGGCCAAGTATTTGAATGTAAGTGGGAATTAGACTCACTAGCTTCATTTTTGACACTGAGTAATGAATATTATGAAAACTCTCGTGATTTGTCTATTTTTGAGAATGAATATTGGTTGAAAGCATTTGATATGATAACTACGGTCTTAAACAGAGAATCATCACCAACTTTTGATGAAGTTGGAAAATTACTACCATTCTATTACACTTTCCAAAGAGATACAAGGGTCGGAACTGAAACGTTGCCTTTAGGCGGATCAGGAAATCCTGTTCTGGGTGGCACGGGTCTAATCAGATCTTCATTCCGTCCATCTGATGATGCATGTATATATCAACTATTTATCCCCGCGAATGCACAAATGGCTACTGAACTCTTCAAACTTGCTCCGGTATTGCAAAAAGCTGGTCAGTTAAGTCAAGCTAAGTTGGCCCAATCTTATGAGGAAGGAATAAGAGAAGGTATTGAGCAATATGCCATTGTGAACCATAAAATATTTGGTAAAGTTTTTGCTTACGAGATTGATGGATTTGGAGGAACCAATATGATGGATGATGCCAATATTCCTTCTTTACTATCGTTGCCAGATATGGGTTTTATTGATCAAAGTGATGAAGTTTACCAAAATACTCGTAAGATGGTTTTATCAAAACAGGGTAATCCGTACTACTTACACGGCAAATACTTCAAAGGAGTAGGTGGACCTCATGTGGGATTAAATAGTGCTTGGCCAATGTCATTGTTATTACAAATAAGGACCACTGATGATGATACTGAAATCATTGAAAATTTGGAGCTATTGAAAAAAACAACAGCTGGGTTGGGTTTGATGCATGAAAGTATAAATGTCATGTCCCCGAACAACGATTATACCAGGCCTTGGTTCAGTTGGTGTAATAGCGAATTTGGTAAAACGATTTTAGATCTGGCTGAAAGAAAACCTCACATAATTTTCAATGAGGCGTACTCTGAAAAGCCATACACATTCAACGGCTAAGTCCAGATCCTCTGCCGATTTTCATACTGTTGCTTTTCACTATTTACTAGCTCTATACGCTTCAAAATTCTAAGATTTTATAGTCTACTGTTTAATTATTACCTTTTTTGTTTTTTAGTTTCATATTCCTTGCTTTTCATATTGTAACCGAATTATTATACATTACCAACAAAAGATATTTTATAATATCGGTTCTTACAGTAACGTTTCAAGTTTACCGCGCGGTAATCAAACGCCTATTTTACATTATATTTCACTATGATATCTTGAAAAAGCAAACACAGTAACCTTGAACAGTGGATATGGCTATTAATGACTAATTTACTCTCCAATAGCGCCATACTTCTCGAGTAACTGTTGTCTTTTTGCTTTTCTTAGTAATTCATCTTCTTGTTCCTTCTTTTTCATAGCCAACATCAAAGCTGTTGGGGAAATCTCAGCTGCATAATTTAGATCTGTCAAAGGGGTGTCATCATTCGTATTTGTTTCCATATATGTCCTCTTGGTTTCTTCGTGTCTTGATGATGCAAACTGTTTCAATTTCTCAAATTCTTCGGCTTCGCCTGAAATATACCTAACAAATTGGCCCCGATCATTCAAATAACCTTCTTTTAAATCTTTGTACACTCTTGATTTGGGGTTGAACCTGAGTTCTTCTCCTGTTTTAATCACTTCCAAATAACGGGCCTTCTCGTCAAGAGATCTCGCAGATATTTTGGCACCATCAACAGCAGATAACTTATTTCCCGCTGTGGCGACTGCTATCGTAGCTGACATCGCAGTGGATGTTTTTGAATTAGAATCCTCCAACAATCCCAAGTCTGCCATTTCTGCTCTTTCATCTTCATCCAAATCTTCGAGAAGCTCTCTCTGTTTGTTGATTTCCATCTCTTTTTCCTTCTCCTTCTCTTTCATTATTAATAGCTGTTTGTCATAATCATCGATAGCATCATATCCGTGCCATCTGTCTCTCTTGGTATCCCAATCTTCGGTATCTTTTCTGATATACAATTCTTTATCCTCATTGTCAGGACCATCGTCTTTGTTGTCACCATCAATTTCCTCCCTATATTGATAACTTATTTTTCTTGGTCTTTCTAAGCAATCTTTTTTTGAGTGTTTCAGACTTCCACAATTATCGCATGCACCTTTCTTAATCCGTAACTTTTTGTCATTGTATGCTTTTTTATTGAGCTTCCGATTATGCACCTTCTCGTCTCTGACCACTTCAAACTCATCGTGAATACCAAGACCTTTCCGAGCTTCATTATTAGGAACTATTTCGGCACCCGGTACCAATCTTTGATGCTTTAGCCTATCAGTAGTTCTTGCGTACTCTTCAGCTATTTCCTCTTCTGTCTTACGTTTTCTTGTATTAGAGTCCACTTCAAGTGCCTTCTCTTCAAAATACCAAGGTTTATTAGCTATATACTTTGGAATATAGTCATTGACTCTTTTACCATTTGCATCATAAATTGGCTTCTTTCGCACTGTTGCTGAACCTCCTCGTCCTCCTCGATTTGACTGTAATGGAGGCATTTCGTTTATGAACCTGTTGCTATTTGTATGAAACAACAATCTGATAATATGGCTATCAATGATAAAGTAGATTCTTAATGACATTGAAATCTTTATGACATGTTTATCTTAGTTCGCTCGAATCTGAGGAGAAGGCATTACATAATTTTATTTCGGTAGAGACACACTACAAAATAAATATTTTTCAGATAAAATTTTTATTTATTGGTTTTGATAGTAGATTTATCAGAGATTTACAGAGAGTTGGTGATTTTAATTCTGATTTGGGATCTTATACAGCAAGCTACACCAACCACAATAGACCAAAATATAAATAGCGAAACGAAAAATTATGGCCGGGAATCTCAAGACATCTGCATTTGTGAAAAAGCTTGCTTCAAATGACAGAAAAACAAGAGACCAAGCATTCGAAACACTCAGAAAATACCTATCGTCAAGAACAGCATCAAAACCGTTAAGTCTACTTGAATATCAGAAGTTATGGAAGGGTTTATATTACACAATGTGGTTTAGTGATAAACCGAGACCTCAACAAAGATTGGCTACCGAGTTAGCCGATCTTTTTTCAAAAACTATTCCTAGAGAATCATTTGCATTGTTTGTCCAGGCCTTCTGGGATATCATCGTTAAAGAATGGCCAGATTTGGACCAATGGCGAATTGACAAGTACTATATGCTAATGAGATTTGTTGTGAGAGAATGCTTCGTTAAGTTGCAATCTGAGGAGTGGGATCCTGCATTAATTGACGATTATCTAGAGGTTTTAAGTAAAGGTATTTTGAGCGGTGATAGAACAATTCCTAATGGAGTGACTTACCATATAATAGATGTTTGGGTGGATGAACTAGAGAAAGTCATATTCAAAGATATCGATGACGATGAAAGTGACGATGATGAAGAGGAGGACGTGGAGGTAATCGCGAAAAAGGAAATTGAACGTAAAAGAGAAATAGTTGCACAGAAACCAGTGGACAAGTTGTTGAATCCATTCAAGATATTAAGAAAAGATGCCTTGCTGAAAACATTGAGACTAAAGATTAGAGACGATATACTGTTTGATAGTAGACTTGACGAATGGGGTATTGATTCCGGTGAAGTCAAGAGAAGAAAGAAAGTGAAAGCTGCAAAGAGGCAAGATGCAGAAGGAGACGAGGGTACAAGCATTCAAAATGGCGGCGAAGATGAAGTAGACGAAGAGGGAGAGGAAAACGTGAGTGATGATGATGATGAGGATGATGAGAATGAAGAAGAGGAATGGACAGGATTTGGTAACTAGTTTCCATTGGTCTACGTTCTACATAAATATTGATATATCACAGTCTGATCTGGGTATCGAATCGGTTTACTTTTCGTGTATATTCTAATGCCAGAATAGATTCTGAACATACTCTGGTATATTTATTTCAAGTGTTCATTACATGCCCAGCTGATTCATGTATCCTGTTTGATGATCTCAGTAAAAGAAGTAATCAATTGATATAACTCGAAAAGGGGGATAATATATATAATATATAATATATATATATGAATTTGACGTTGAGTCGATTGACGCGTCGCTGAATAATGAGTGCCAGCGAAGTTTTAAATTTTCAGATTCGCATCTATTGATTGTCCACGCCTCGGATTGAGTGACGAAACCAGCCAAGTTCCAAGTTGTGATCAATGGACAGGCACGATCTATCTCCAATGTTGGTTCGAGGTTGACAAATGTAACTACGTGTATATTTAGTTTGACTGTAACCTTATTAAATAACAACAGCACTCACCTGAAGATCACTTAGATAAAAGAAGCAAGCAACACAAAATGGCTGAATTTGAAAAGTTAACCGAAGCACCAGTTGAATTCATCAGAGATGGTTCCCAATTTATTGCTAAATGTACCAAACCATCCCAAAAGGAATATCTCAAATTAGTTAGAGCGGTTGGACTAGGGTTTTTAATGATGGGTGTTGTTGGTTACGCTATCAAGTTGATTCATATCCCAATCAGATACTTAATTGTTTGAATTCGTTTTTTTGTCTCAAGTGGACTCGTGTCTTGTAATATCTTAAAGTTCCCTCAGGCCGCTTGTTTCATTTTTCATTCATTATACTTATTGAAAAGTGACAATGTGATTTTTGAATTTGTGTTGCTATATATGTTGTCTCATTGTTGCATAAAATGACTTAAACTCAATATAGATGTATTGTGAGATTTGATCATGCAATAGGTAGTTGTTTTGACGGTGGGGAGAATAACAAGGGAGATGCACCTTATGCCTCTCATACATATTTTAATTGTAAGGTTTTCTTCTATGATTTATTTCTAGTATTACTATATTATTTATAAAAGGCTTTAATATTTTTATCGTACAGATGACAGACCAAGGGTCAGATTTTCTCTCTTTTACAATTACTCAATAAACTCAGTTTACAAATCACATTGTGGGCTCATCATCTTTAATTCATCTCTTCCCTCATGTTAAATTGAAGTGTTATGATATCACGATTGACAAAGCAATAACAAGAGGGGCGGTCATCTTTGAGAAATCTCGATTTTCAAAAAAGTAGACGCTAGCAGAATCCAGATCCAGCTTAATTTCATAATTAGTTTAATGTTTAGTTCCAACTACGCTCGGATTGAACTGGCGGTTGTCTAATTTCATTAAACTCCGATAAGCGTGTTAACAAGATATCTTTGCTGGTAATATGCCAACAAGCAGAAATCCACCTACAACTAGTCACATTACACTAACGAATCACGCACCTCATCGTCAAATAATACAGAATTAATGATTAGGTAATTGATTACTGCCGGTATTTTGGTGATCCCCAGCAACCACATCAAACTCTTGTTTACATTATAATGAACTAAACTATCTAAATTAAGTACTAATATGGTACTTTATCCACTATCAACAATTTACAAGCATCGTATCAGGTATACAAAACTGTTATTCAACCTTCTAGTTCCCAGAAACAAAGTTATAGGGTACTGTCAAACTGTACTCGAACACCTTATAGTTATAAGCTGGACTTGTTATTTGTCCTCCCCGGATACCTGCACCATTTTTTGAAATTATAAGCAGGACCCTTAGACTTACTTTTTGACAATTACAAGTCAACGGTTGCCTCTCTCATTTGACTTTATTTAATTGTTACACATTTTGTCTGTGAAACTCAACTGCCTGGTTACACGCGTATAATCGTTCGACCATCATTATATTGGAACACTGAAACAAAGATATAATAACATGGCGTACGACCAGGGTCAGCTTAGTCCCGGAACTTTGAGTAAGCAGTCATCTTACATGCAAAACATTTCTGCTGCAGAAGACCAGTTTAGAAAATCTTTGAGTCCGAGTAGGCGACCATTACTTGCTCATGACGATCAACTAAGTCCCACAGAGTTATATTTCTCGCCTACAGAATCTCCAAAAATGGCTTCAAAATACAGTTTCAATTTAAGCAGTTCAAGATCAAGATCCCCTAGTCCACTTCCTCCAATACCAACAAAGTCACCATTACCATTGAGTCCATCGTCGATAAGAAGAAGTGGTTTCGGGTCCTCGTACCAGGAAGTCACTAACAATTCGGATATTACGTCTAAAAGAACCTCAATCACCAGCATGGCATCTAGTATAGACTCTGGAGATGGATTAGCAGGCAGATCAAAAGGTAGATTATTTTTCCACCCTAAAGATAAAACTCAATCAAAAAAGCTTCCCGAACCTTTGAATACTGGAGACCAAGTAAGTAGGTCGTTCAACAGTTATAGTGCTGGGTCATTCAAAACTGGGGAACTCGAGGAGTCCATCATTGGTTTGAATTCCCTCAATATCCGAGGTTTGAATTCTGGATCAATTTCAGAGTCTGAATCGACCTTCAATCCGTCTTTATCGCCCTCAAGCTCCCATACTTCTCCCAGTGTTAAAAGGGTTATTCCAAAGGCATCAATATTATGTAACCTTCCCTTAGACGTCAAAATTATTGTCGACTCGCGGCCTTCCAACATGGTGCATAAGTTAGATGAATTTGATGGGAATCAGTACGATGAGTTTTGGCATCTAACTAAGGACGAAGTTGGAGCTCTTTTGAACTGGAACGCTCTCGAAAATCAAAGACAAAACTCCATTTTTGAATTGTACTCAATCTTGAAAAGATTCAGAGTCAACTTGAAAAGAATGGTGACATATTATGGTCCAGAGTTTCAAAAGGCTAAGATGTTAACCTCGGATCATAAAAACAACTATCGGAGCACATTTGGTGCTCTAGAATCGCTTTACAAGTATTTAGATAAACTTGTAAAAAAGTTGTTGAAGCCAGCATTTGATAATACCATGTTTGTCAATGACCACTACGTACTCGAATTATTCCGTAGTTGGGTCATTGAGCTAGCGAATGATTTTACTTATATCTCAAGAAGTTTGGTGTTCTTGGCGAAAATGTCTGGTAGCGAACAGGTTAAAGATTGGATCGAAGAAGTTGAGAAGGCTGACCCATTTTTAGAGAATAATAGATATTTGGCTTCCGCTAAATCATTATTTCTTTCATACTTCCTTACCGTGTTTGCTCCCATACGACTAATGTGCCTAGATTTGAAGAAACTTTATCTCAAACTAGAAGACACCAAAATGAGTGAGATAACAGAAGATATCTTTGATGCGTTGACTAGGATCAACTCAACCAGTGATTTGACTTCTAATTTGGAATCAAAGATTAGCTTGAACGAGAAATTAGTCAGTACGGATTACCTGTTTTTGGAAATGGTTGATTTATTTAACCCTGACAGGAAGGTCGGCCTACCTATCGAATTCAAGCTCCGTTCGACTTTTTGGGAAGATTCTATCCTTTATTTGATGGATAATTATCTTTTGTCTCTAATAAAGGGAGGCAGCGAGAAGTCCCCTACATACACGTTGCGAAGTCCTCCAATACCAGTCCAGTACATTTCATTTAATGCAGAGGAAACTGAAGGTGTCACTTATTTGACAATCAGGGACTCGGGGAATACGAATACTTATCAACTTAGATATGATAGAGATGCTCCAATATTACTTACAAGTTTTACAAAAGATATATTAGCTTATAGGTCTGAACTATTCAAAAAGTTACTACCAAACTACGAACTGAAGTTAATCAATGGTACCTCATTTACGACTCAAAAATCTCCAAACAAATATCAAGTTGCTCCAGTAATGCCAAAAGAATATGATCTTGTGTCAAATGCTATCACTCGTGCCAAATTCAGGGCGAACGACGTGCTACCAATTACATCAACGAAGGTATTGAGTATAGACTGTATATCCTTTGATGGTGCTTGGCATTTCATAGTTGGGACTATGGATGGTTTGTATATGGGTCGGCCTGATCAGCCCGCTACTTGGAGCCATCTGGGAACTTTTCAAAGTGTTAAAAGGATAACTATTTTTGATAAGACTATATGCTTCTTTCAAAGTTATGAGACATTGTATAGAGTTCCCGTCAGTGTATTAACAGATAAATATTCAGGTGGTGGCTCAATTGAATGCAAAACTGAGATAATAGCAAAGGGTGTTACTTCGTATGATTTTGGAGCACAACAGACAAGAAAAGGGCCATTCATGGTCGACTCCATGTACCTTTTTTACTGGAAAGAGAAGAAGATAAGATTTTCTGTAATCGACAGGAAGACTAATTACAAGCTAAAATTTGAATCTATGAAAGCAACATTTAATGTTCACACCTTGCAATTCTTGGGCCCCACTGATTTTGCTATATCCCATCTGAATGAAAATAATCCTATCTTTTATCTTTCGAACTTGAACTCCATGACTAATACGCAGTTGCATAACACTGATGAAGATAAAGAATTTAGAACTAAGTTGAGAAACCAAAAGCCAATAGCTGCTTTCAAAATCTCAATCTCTCGCGAGCAGTCCGCTATAGATCAGGATGTGCTATTAGTTTTCTCGTGGTGTTTTATGTTTGTCTCATATAAAAAAGAGTCCGAATCATACGGTAGATCAAGAACTGAGATTGTCAGACTTGGATTTGAGTGTAGAGATGCAACATTCGATACAGTTGAGATGTCTTTGGTTTTAGCGGGCTCCCAAAATGTTGAAATATGGAGTATTTCAAAAAATAGAGAACAGAAGTCCGAAATGGTTAGTTGCTTTCTTGGTAGGTCAATAAGGTTCCTCAACAAGACACCAGGGAAGATCATTTTCAGTATGATTGCGATAGACGAAAATGATAATAATTTTTTCAATAACGATACTGCCCCTGGCATTGATAATAGAGGCACCCAGCTGATCTTACATTTAAGAAAAAAGAGAAATTTTACAGGGCCAATTTGAAGCTAAATAAATTTAGATATATTTTATGATCATGTAACAAATGTGTAAATGTCAACCGTACAGCGCGGTTCTTTTCATCTTCAGAACCATTCAAATTTTTTTCGATATTTAATATTTGAAATTTATATAATAACACTGAATTTCAGCATACATATTTATTATGGAGCAGCCATGTAAGCCAATTGAAATCAAATAGGGCCAAAAAATTGGATACTATGGTAAAATAATTAAGTTATAAGTAGATACCGAGATTAATATCAAAAGCTCAATTTCTTTGATAGATACAGATTGACATCAAAACAATCGAGGAACATGAACCATCAAATATTGAAGTCAAACGTTCAAAGTTTTTGTATATTCATAAAATTTAGAAATTACTGACTGTTTTTAGCAATCCCAATATCGGGACAGCCATGTGTTTCATCTCTTACAACAAGTGCTTTGTCGTTTTGTTTATACTCTATACGTAAATGAGCACGGAAGCCAAAAAGACACAATATTGAAGCCAGTAATAATTTACGTAAGCACTATAGAGAGAGCGAAAACTGAGCATTGAAAGTTGTTAAATGTCCAGAAAACAATTCTGAATTGAGAAGGAGCCAACAACTAACATGCATGCTCATTGTTGAGTCTACTATTTATCTCTTTTGTTTCTCCCAAACCATTCCTTAGGCTTTACTATTCAGTAATTGAGTTTTGTACTGGAAGCATCTGTAACTCACTGAAAAAAAATCTTTCACTTGTCCGTTATCATCTGTGGTGTTTTATTATCTACTATAATATTAGTATTAGCAATTTGTCCGCAATGAACAATCAGCAGCCAAATCAAGGCGACCAACAGATTCAACAGCAATCTTCTCCACAGATTAGCAACACTTCACTAAACTCAACTAACTCAGATGGAAATTTTTCTTCACAGCAACAAGGTCAAGACCAAGGCCGCCACCCACAACAGGGTCAACAACCTCAGCAAAATTCACAACAAAGACAACCATTCCCTCAAATTACCACTCAGCTGGCACAGAAACTATTAAGACAATTTAACTTTGAGAGAGAATCAGCGGAAAAGGCAGGATTTCAAACGGCTGAAGGTAAAGAGCATTTCCAGAAGGCTGAGAAAATCAAAAGTATTTTAATGGAATATAACAAGAGACAGAAGGCTCTTGGTGTACAAGCCCAGGCACAAGCACAAGCTCAGGCACAAGCCCAAGCCCAGGCACAAGCACAAGCACAAGCACAAGGTCAGACTCAGATGCAACAACCAGCTATTTCCCAGTCTCAAGCTCAAAACTTTCTACCACAAACACATACTCCACAACAACATGCGGCCCAGTTGAGTAGTTCGTCTCCCCAACAACAGAGTGCTATTTCCCCAGGCTCTGCTATAGGATCAGGATCTCCAAACACTAATCATGCTCAACTCAACGTTGTCCTGGGCCAACAAATCAATAGTCCTGCTTCGTCTGGCAGTCCTCCACCAACAAGCCAAATACCACAACAGCTAAATTCACAACAATTGAGTTTGCAAAAGCAACAGCTTCTGGCAAAATATAAAAATGTTTTGAAAGTGGCAGAACAGATCAGAGGTCAGATGAAAGCGATCGAAGCTAAGAAGGCTGATCCCAATCTACTGGAAAGTGAATTGGCTCAATTGATTGAAAAGGAGAGGGCTTTGCAAGGAAAACTTGAGCAGTTTAGAAGAGTTGCGCAACAAATTACAAACCAGTTAAGAATTGTTCAACAGCAGAGCCAAAACCAAAGCCCTCAAAACGCTAATGCCACCTTATCTACAAACAATTTGACTTCCCAACCAATTGTTCACCACCAAAGTCCTGTTCCTCAGCAACAGACACAACAGCCACAGGCTCAAAGAACTCAAAGTCAAATTCAGATGCAACAGCAGCTGACCCCTCAGCAACATCAGGCATTGCGACAGGCGCAAACTCAAAGATATTTGCAACAACAACAACAACAACAACAACAACAACAGCAACAACAACAGCAACAACAGCAACAACAGCAACAACAACAGCAGCAACAACAGCAACAACAGCAACAGCAGCAACAACAGCAACAGCAACAACAGCAGCAACAGCAACAGGTATTGCAAAGACAACAGGCTTCTCTTGCCGCTCAAAGACAACATGAGCAACTGCAACAGCAGCAACAACAGCAACAGCAACTGCAACAACAACAACAACAACAACACCAGTTACAACAAAAGAATATGTCACCATTGAGTCAAGTTCAAGCTCAGACCAACATTAATCCTCAGCAACAGGTTGCGGCTGCCGCTAGACTTCTACTTCAGCAGCAACAACAACAACAACAAATGCGCTCCCAATCCCCAAATATTGGTACCCAGTCACAGGGATCGATACCATTACAGCAGTCTCCAGGTACTAAGTTTCCATCTGGAGCTCCAACACCAGTTCCAGCTAATACTAAAGCTCCACCTAAGCAAAAAAGGGCCCCTGCTCCAAAAAAACAAAAGACTTCGGCGGCAGCTAAAGGTTCAAACACAACTACTGCTCCTATTGGTGGTGCTACTGATGTCACACCTGGTGCTGCAAATAATATGGCAACACCAATGCCAACCGCTGGTAGCCCTGTCTCAGCAGGTGGATCTATTGCTCAGCAAGCTGCACAGACACCACAAGCTAATGCATCTATTACTCCAGTCAATGCCGCTGCGTCCAAACCAGCGGGGACTCAACCTTCAACCGCAACAAACATTACCTCAAATAATAACTCCCAGGAAGATACTTGGGCCAAATCAAGATTCCCCAACGTTCCAATCACTGATGATTTGAAGATGCACCCTCCTCCTCCTACTGTTGTTAAGCAAAATAACCGACCATCAATAATGAATGGCAGTGCACTAAATGCACCAGCACTTACAACTCCGGTGATGGTTAAACTACCACAGTTTGAAATTGAGGGTGAAAGAGTTTTGAACAAGAGAAAGTTGAAGGAGCTTGTTAGATCCGTTAGCGCTGATGAAGGTGACTCTGAAGTAACAATTGATGGTGATGTTGAAGATTTGCTTCTAGACTTAGCTGATGAGTTCATCACTTCAGTTACCTCATTTGCTTGTAAATTGGCCAAGCATAGAAAATCAGAAAGCATCGACGTTAAAGATGTTCAACTGCATTTGGAGAGAAACTGGAATATCAGAATTCCTGGTTATGCAAGCGATGAAATTAGAAGTATTAGAAAATTCGTTCCAAGTCAATCTCACAACTCAAAGTTGAATGGTATTTTCATCAATAAAAGTGTCAATAAAAATAGCTGACTTAATTTTAATTAGTACTCTGAATACCGTTTCAAATTTACGCGTTAGAACAATAATTTTTCAACAAATGTACTACTTTTTCATTTAGCTTGTTGTTATTGCTATATTTTGGGTTTTTTCAGATTTTACTTTTTACTTTTTGACTATTGGATTTTGATATTTGATTTTCTGCTCATTTCTATTATAAATTTAATTTCTGTAATATTTCCTATTTTTTGTATACCTCTATACATTAGAATCCACCTATGTCTTCATTGACACTTCAAACATACAATTAAAGTACATTTTATCTTAATATTAATATAATGCACAGGCGCCGCGCATATCTATATATGTGAACAAAATTTGGATTATTCTTACCAGGATCTAAATTTCTCAATACCTGTGTCTAGTGCTTGTATACCGTTTAATATAAAATACTGACATAAATTGTAATCAGACTGCAACTAAGGATGACCCACATTGAGAATTAGTGAGATGCCAATAAGAGATAATATCTTCCCGTCGCCCTTGCTAATCAAAACAAGTGGACTACTATCGATAGACCTCATAATACAGGTACTACTCTACACGATACTGAATCCCGTCTTCACTTGGGCTTTCACTATTCCGTACCACTACTACTATCTCCAGTTTACAGAACACGAGGGACAAGAGTTGAGAACAAGGTCTTTCACTTTCAACGTATGGTTCAGCTTTCTCGTTACAGTATCATGGATGTTGAGGTACTTCAACAGTATTAGTAAAACTTGCAAGATTGAGTTTGATAATGCTGACGGGTTGAATGCTTTAATTACTGGAGGCTCAAATGGATTAGGATTGGAGATTGTGAGATTACTCGTCAAGTCATTGGAGAGTAGTCTGAGGCATGGTGAAGAAAGTGGGAGAAGGGACAGCAAGATTTTTATCTTGGACAGGGCTGTATCAAATGATTTGAAAAGACTACTTTGTATTCACCCAAGCATTGTGTTTGTTGAATGCGATCTAAGCGAGGACACTGGAGCTGTAGAAGGCTACAATATTGTCAAGCAATATTTGAAGGAAAGTAATGGAAGCATAGATATAATGATTCTCAACGCTGGAATAAGGCAAAAGAAACAATTTCAAGAGCTTTCATGGATGAACATAACTGACATACTTAATATAAACTATATTTCCAACATGAAACTTATTAAACTTATTCTTGCTGATCACAACGAAACAAGTAATCTGAAGAGACTTCATTTGGTCTCAATTAGTTCCATATTGGGATTTGTTTCTCCGAAATCATTGTCCATTTACTCCGCTACAAAGTCATCAATGATCAATTTGTTTGACTCATTGCGTTATGAGGTTCCAGACTCTGTTGTTCTTTCTTCAATAGTACCTGGACAATTGACATCCAAAATGTTTCAAGATGTCAAGGTGGATAACCAGTTCTTAGCTCCCTTGATTGATCATACAAAGTTAGCAGAGAGAGTTGTCAGCATTATAGAAAAAGGACTGAATGGATTCTTCGTGTATCCTTACTATGGGAGATTGATTCCAATTTTGAGGATTCTGCCTTGGGGACTATATAGATGGCTTAGAAAATACAGTAAAATGGACAGTGTCACTTGACTTTTATATAGTAATATGTACATTATCAACGCTTTAAGTACTTTAATAGATTGTAAAAAATCGAGAGATGTGTATAAAAATAGAGCAGTGGTACAGCAGTGGTACAGCAGTGGTACAGCAGTGGTACAGCTATTTACTTTTATCTAATTGGTTTACAATCCCCTTGATTCTATTTGAGAATGCAGTATATTCTAAAAATCCATCTTCATTAAAAACTGTATTGAATTCAATCACTTCCTCTTGAGTATCGCCATTGAGGTTGACGCTCACATGGTACAATGGCTCGTGTTTTGACTTGATACGAGTAGACACTGCTATTTTCTTGGAACCTTTAGTACCTACAAACTTAATATCTTTCTCGACAAATTTACCAAATGAATACCAAATCGAATTTAAAATGGCAAAAAGACCAACTAACAACATGGTGTGATTGACATATTCGGCGTTATGGAAATCATTATCGTATTTCTTCTCAAGCCAGTAAAGTGATCCGGCAACAATCAATGATATATATCCTATGGCTAGCTTGAAATCGACTAGTTTGAATGTTTGTTTGTACCCAAGCTTCGTTAAAACTGCAGGCAAATGATCATCGCTCTCTGTTCTCAATGCGACCACTGAGTTTAGATTTATCTTCTTTCCCATAATTGCTATGTCTTGGCTGCACTTCAAGCCAGTTCTAATTTGCTCGCAATATGATGACAGTGAAACTCAATACTATTTCATTTCAACACTGATTAAGATTCTAGCAACGTGTAACATCTCTGCTCGAACGATGAAATGGATCGCATCAAAATAATATACAGTCAGTGTACACAACTTTAATTTATAGCACCAGCCTATTATCATAAAGTGGCTAATGCTTTGCCATCTCGTGGCTGTTACAGTAAAAGATATGTGCACAACTCAATGAATTTATGTATCTAATGTTCCCAATGAGGAAAAAGATAAATACTCATAACAAAACAGGTACATGAACCATACAATAATCCATTGAAAGCTGGATCAAAAAGATTGAACCAACTTGCAAGCCTCATGTCTGTCTGTGGATATCAAAGTTGATAATTCATCTGTAACACAAGTTGAAACATTCTTTGTAAAAGAATACTTTTCCAGTTCATGAAAATTGTTCAGCAGCTAACTGCGTCATACGATTACTACTCATACAATTTTATATCAACAATAACGCCCACATAAACATTAGTCACAAATTATAAATGACAGGCATCAAGGCCCAGGAGGAGGAACTCCCACTATCCGAAATAATTAGATCCTCAGAGCCATTTCTACTAATTGAAGGACGTCTCCACTTGAAAGATCTACAGTCACTTCCTTTGGACAGTAACTGTTCTGAAATTATACGAGATTATAACATTTCTGAAATTGAAGGAATTACAAGGGACATATCAAAATATCTGCGAAAACTCCAGTCACTATTTCACGATATTGAAACTGCCAGAATTAAAGACAAGCTCAGTTTAAAATGGATACTGAGAGGGAAAGACGAGATTCTTCTGATTCATAAAAGCTTTGATTTTCTGGACGATATAATATCGAATCTACTAACCACATTGGAAACAAAACTCGAAAGCAATGATGAGGGCCAACTAATTATACCGCTGCTAGAGAAACTCTCTGATATATGCGAGCTTTCAAGTGGATTGAAAAAATATGTGATATCGTACAAGGAACGACTAGAGATATCCACCAGATACCACGAACTGGAGGAGTTGGTTATGGGGAGCATAGAGCTTGAAATTGCTGCTTCACGAAAGGAGATCGATTCAATCAAAATGTTAAGCCTTTCTTCCCCTATACGATTTTCTTCGCAGTTGCAAATTGAGACAATAACAGATATGATAAATAAAAACGCAGGAATTTCTTTGAAATTACCAACATTCAATAAGATTGACGAGCTACTATATCAAAAATACGTAGATTTAACAAACAAAATAGAGCCAATAAATGCATCATTGATGTTCATCCCGCAAACTTTGGAGTACTACAGTGATTTTGCAAAATTTTACTACCCTGACTCAATTTTGTATTTAATTCAAAAGTATGAAGATTTGGCAACCGAATTTCAATGTTTGAACAAGGAAGTGTTGAAATTCAAATACGAACTGGTTGACAAGAAATGGCTAAAAATATTCAGCTCATTGACAACTAATGCCAAAGAAACACTCGACAATGCAGAGAGACTCGCTGAGGAATCACGAGACAGCAGTTTCAACAAAACAAATAAGGATTTAATCAAAAATATGGAAGCAACATTTGGGATTCTGAAGAGGGCAGTCGGAGAAGAATTAGTTAAAGACCCGAAACTTTTGCAACTAATCGAGGAATGTCGTTGTAGATACCTGAATATTAGAGATAATTTCTTCAACAATAAAACTAATGAACTCCATCTCAATCAGCCTATACAAATATATACTGACACCAAAGTGAAAGATAAAAGCAGATTGATTTACCATAGTAGCGGAACTAACGAGGACCACATCAAACAAAGAGTTGGCTCCACTTTCATCGATGCACTTCAACTAAGACCCGTGATGATTGAGTACAATCCAACCTCCGCAAAGAAAAAGACTATCAACCCATTAGAAGACATCAGTAATATATCAACTTCAAGTTCAGATTTAAATTGTTCATCAAAAGACTCCAAGATAAGCTTGAATAACAGGATCATAGAAAAGTTAATGCACGAAGCCAATTACAATCAACTCGATGTACAACCAAGTAAATTAAGTGATGAACAAGAGCAAAGTGATTCAGAAGAATTCATCGCTCAACTATCGAATTTGAAGCTGGAACCGCAAGACTCAGATTCATTCAATGCCAAAAACATCTTAAACTCTCCTGATCCATTCCTTACACCTTCAGCACAATCCAAGTTCAAATCGAAATCAATGTTACCTGTAATCTATCCAGCCAATTCGCTTTTCAAACCACTGAAGTATGTTCCATTGCCTGTAACAAAACCTCTCCACAAGACATCTCACAACAAAAAACAAATGGTAGAATCACGATCCAAACCAATACTAAAGTCCCCCGAAATTCAAAAGAGTAAGATACCATTACCATCTCGTCCAGAATCTAGACTTGGAATCAAAAGATCAGAATTAGGACAGATGAACCAAAGGCCCACATCCTCTGTCACTCAACATCAAGGATCAATATCAACGAAGAAGGAATCAACAAGAGGTCCAGTAATAGGTAGACCGTTGTCGAGACTTGAACAATTAGGATCAGCCATGTCCATCAAAGCGGGCGTCACACCTCCTTTGATTGCTGCCAAGGGAGCACCCTCAACTATACCAACTCAAAGATCCTACTCGATGCTTTCTAATTCCCACAACTCAAAATCACTATCCGAACTTCCTAAGCCGTCTCCCTTGAAAGTTATCAAACAAAGAATAAGAGCCCAATCTTCTTTAGGAACTAGATTTACTGAAAGTAATTACAATTCCCAGGTGACAGGTGCAAGACGAGTGAGCTCCACTGGTAGCTACAGGATTCTGAATCATGACAACTTGAGATCGGTTTCGCAAATAAGTGAGACCGATTTTTTTTGAGTCTCAGGCAACACAGTTACAATGAACAATCCCTTATCTTCAAATTGAAATATGACTTTATATATACGACCCCACTCAATCTAATAATTAATTTAACGCTTCAAAAGTTTGTCATCCTCGACTATAATAAATTACATCAATCGACTATCTATCTCCAAACAATTTATACTGTAAACTGTTCTCAAAAACTTGTCTCTTCTCCTCTTCCGTAAACAATCTGATGGAACCATCAGCTGGATTCCACTCACCTTCTTGCATTTTTCTCTGACCCCCAAGATACAATCTTCTATACAATTCGTAACTAGGCAACAACATTATAATGGTACCTGCTACTATTTTTTGATAACCTCTAAATCGCTTCATCTGTTCTGGTGATTGCGCCCGTTGTAATCTATCTCTTGCCATTGCTTTGGATTGTACTTGAGCATTTATGGAAGTGGCCATTCTTTTAAGAACGGATTGCTGTTTTGGATTCAATTTCATTGATTATTATTTCTATGGACTAATATGTATGTCTTGCCTCTGATTGAGCGCAGTTTGAAAGGAATAACTATTTTAACTATACCTTCTATTTGTAATTTGTTATATCATTCATGTCTTTAATTATGAAGATTATGGAGGCAGATCTTTCTTGCATCCCCTCCCCCCGCACATCAATTCAATTTATAACATCTGTACACCACATATTAATAATTTTTTTTCAAAATTTTTTTTTTTCTGAAAAAAGGACAAGCTTTAAGATAAACAAGTAAGAATGTTAAAGACTTTGAATAAACTCAATGTACTGCCACTGAATCAAGAATCATTTAGATACTACGGAAAACTCTAACTAAATACAAAATGGCAAAGGTGAACAAAAAGCAGTTTACAAAAAGACCCGATCCTTCTGGAGGTGACCAAATGAATAAGGTTTTCAAGTTCAATACAGATCTTGGCCAACATATCTTGAAGAATCCACTAATTGCACAAGGTATAGTGGATAAAGCTGAAATAAGGCCATCTGATGTGGTTCTTGAAATTGGTCCGGGTACAGGTAATCTAACTGTGAGAATTCTAGAAAAAGCAAGAAAAGTTATAGCTTCTGAAGTTGATCCAAAGATGGCTGCCGAGTTAACAAAGAGAGTTCAAGGTACTCCACAAGAGAAGAAACTGGAGATTGTGATGGGTGATTTTATGAAAATGGAAAAATTACCTTATTTTGATGTTTGTATTTCAAATACTCCATACCAGATTTCGTCTGGTATTGTTTTTAAGCTCTTGAGTATGCCTAAACCTCCAAGAGTGGCAGTCTTGATGTTCCAACGTGAATTCGCGTTAAATCTAACTGCAAGGCCAGGTGATAATTTATATAATAGACTAAGTGCCAACGCACAGATGTGGGCTAATGTGAAACATGTCATGAAGGTTGGTAAGAATAATTTTAGACCTCCACCTAAGGTTGAATCCTCTGTGGTGAAATTAGAGCCAAAATATCCTAGACCAAATATTGATTATAACGAATGGGATGGATTATTGAGATTTTGTTTCAACAGAAAAAACAAAACTTTGAACGCAACTTTCAAAAACAATAAGATTGTTGATATTTTGGTGATGAATTATAAGACCTATCTTTCCGTTTTAAGTGAACAAAGAGGTGACATGCTAGTGGACAACAAGGCTGATTATACTGAGCTTGTAAAACAAAATATAGCCAAAGTTATGGAGGAGACCAAATTCGGAGATCAAAGACCCTCCAAGATGGACCAAACTGACTTTTTAACGTTACTTTATGCCTTTCATCAAGTTGGTATTCATTTCGCTTAATGAATACCACATGTATCTATGATACGATTAATAGAAGTGAAGAAATGATCGAAAAAGTAATAAAAGTCATTAAATAATAAACCAATCTATAAAACATTAATGTATTATGCTATCTCTATCTTCTCTTATTAACTCCCTTTGCATCATTTTTAACGGAGAAATCTCTTTCAACAACTTCAGTAACACCACTCTCTTCTAAAGCATCTTCTTCAACTCTAACTGCTTCTCTTCTCTCCCACCATCTTTCTTCACACAATTCAAATGATTTAGTCTTCAATTGCTTTCCTCTAGAATCTCTATTCTGACTAATGGCCCATTGTAAGAACTCAGCACCTGATCTTATATAAAAAGCTCTTAGACTTTCAAAGGCCTTTGGATGAGGTAAGTAAGGATGCTCATCTGGGAATTCGGCTTGTTCTTCTTCTTCAAATTCATCCTCCTCATCTTCATCTTCTTCAGCAATCAACTTATGATTTGACGTGCTACCTTCATCTTCTTCATCATCATCGTCTTCGTCGTCGTCATCATCATCTGAGAACTCATCATCTGATCCATCTTTCAAGTTTTCTAATTCTGAAAGATCTTCCCAGAATACCTTGACACCGTCGAGCTTCGACAAATCAATAGCATAAAATGAGTCAAGGTTGAATTCTTGTTCTCCTGATTCCCACATACCACCGTATATATACAGCGTATCACCTAAAACACAAGTTAATGCATTGAATCTTGGATGTGGCAATTGGTTTTTGATGTCATATTGAACTTTATCAGCTTCGTCTTCATCATCCGACATCTCTGTAGCAGGTGTACCATTCTTGGAAACTTTGCCACTTTCGTTATCATCGTCGCTGTCATCATCATCATCATCATCATCATTCAAATTAGCCTTGGCTAAAATGGAATTCAACATCTCTTCTAGCTCTTTATCTCTGCTGTGTTTTTCTTTCTTTGCTGCAACTTTCTTTTTAGTTGATCTCAGACTTAAGTTGTACCACCTGTTTGTCTCTATGTTATAAGACAATAATGTATTATAAAATTCCGAGTCCAACGTTTCTTCGGTCTCCTCATAATCGTAAACACCACCAAACAGCAAGCCTCTTCCTTTATGAACTTGCAACGAGCAACCAACTCTAGGACCGGGCTGGAACCCTTGCTTTCTCTTTCTTTCGAATCGTATTCCCTTGATATCACTCTTCATCAACAAAGCCCAGCAATCAGTTAATATTTTTCCCTTTTGTAACCCTTTACCTGCTTTCACTTTACAGTAACCACCATACAGAATAGCACCCTCCTCACTAGCAATCAGCGAATGTCCTGATCTAGCATCTGGAATGGAATGCGATGGAGGAAACACAACCTGTTGCCATTTATAGGTGGTTATATCAAAAATCCACACATCATTTAGATAAGTTGTATGCGAACCCAAGTCTCTGAATCCGCCTGATAGAATGATAAAATTTTTCCAGTAAGTCATTCGATGACCCGATCTACTAGATGGACCTTTCCCATCAACTTTAGACCACTCTTTGTTACCCGCATCCAAAATCCAAGTATCCGAAAAATGATGGAAAGTGGACTGTTTAGGAGATGAGAATTCACCCCCATGCATCAAGAAAATGCCTGATGGGTGATAGACCATAGCATGGGACGAACGAGCAAGTGGTGAATTTTTAGAGACGTATCTACGCCATGTGTTTGTATCTATTGAGTAAACGCTCACATCATTATAGAAATGGACAACACCCGCTGGGGTGGTAACTTCACCACCATACAAAATCAATTCACGACGTCCATTATTATTACACGGAACCAAGGTGGCGTTCAATCTTTTTGTAGGTTTGGTAATTGTTTCAATATGAATCTCTTCGTATTCTTCTTGCTTCTTAGCTAGTTCTTTTAGTAATTCATCCAGGTCAACGTCATCTTCTAGATCATCTCCAGCTTTTTTTGATAATTTCTTCAATTTCTCTTCCGATTTTTTATTGATTTTTTCATTCTTAGCTGCCATACGAGCCTTCTTGGCATCTTTGGCTTTTTTATCTTTTTTGGCCATTTTGAATAATGTGATTTATATAAGATGAATCAACTCATCAAGAAGTAAAGAAAAAATTCGATGAAGTATTCTGATAAGCTGTCTGGTTCGAATTTTTTAAAAATCTATTTGAGCTGAAAAATTTTGGTGCGCAAGCCATAAAATAGATTTTAGAAGCACATTTTACGAGGTTATTACACATATTTTTAAAATTCTGTACATTACAAGTACAACTTTATGGTTGATAAGTAAGCGAATTATTGAATTATTGAATTATGCTGAAGGACAAAAACACGACGAAAATGGACCAAACAATATGCTGTGAAAAGAAGAATATAAAACCATTTTCCTAAATTGAAGATAAGTCAACAATAAAATAAAATGATAGAGCACAGAGATCCCCAGAGCCAGAAGAAAAAAAAAACCATGAAAATTAAAGAAATAAATATATCATCAAATCCCAAGAATTGAACTAAATGAGACAGAGAATAGGATGCCATAGTATACATTAGATGCAAAAGGGTAAAAAAAAAGATCAACACAGAAACAAAGTCTTGTAAATCATTTGGAGCTGTCAATCTCTCCATAATCTTCGCTCATCTCTGCTTCTTCTTCGTCAACAAAACTTTGATCGTCTTCTTCTTCATCCTCATCCTCATCTTCATAATCATCGTAGTCGTCGTATGCCCAATCATCTTCATACCTGTCTTCATCATCATATGAATTCTTATCCTTAGGTATTTCAAAATCATCAGGAATATCCAATCTTGATCTTTCGACATCTTGGGTCACTCTAGTATGATAAGCATCTTTATCGTCTCTAAACGCTTTGGAAGCATCAACATTAGCAGGTGAACTTATGTTAGGGTCATCTAATAATGAAATGATAGAGACTAGCACCGATTCAACACATTGAGCAGGGGACCAATTCTCATTTGATGGTTCCTCGTTAAATGCATCACCGGCTTCATGTAAGATAGAAATACACACCCTACCATCTTTGTAAACATTTGGATGGAAAATAGATGGTGTGAATCTGAATGTAGGTGGCGAATATGGGTAGTTATCAGGGAACCTCATTTGTGATTTCAAGTATGCCCCATGATATTTTGACTCTGGATTAGATATATAAACCCCAACATCCCAAAGGCGTATGTTGTCAGATGCTAAGTCGATACGGAAAGTTGGTTGTGATTTCATGAGCTCTTTCAGCTCTTTTTGTAATATTGTTGCCGAATTCATGCTTGGTTGTTTGAAAGAGTTACTTGTTTTGTTATCTATCTATAAATGGTTGAGAATGAATAAGTAGTCAAATTTATATCTGTGGATCTCACGCCTATCTATAAGCTTGCGAAGGAACGATGAGAGCGCTGAAGTTATGGTTTAACGAAAGTTGATTATAAAATTTTGTTATGGCAGAGTTACAAGTTACCTTATAGTACAACTTGATGAATGTGAATAATATTTGGTTAATCGTAGAGTAAAAAAGTAATAGATCAAAAGACGGTTTAAAGATTTAGTTTAGTCACAACTAACTTAACTTGATTGATCATCTTGTCTATGTTTGGTGCTCTTTTCTTTTGGGCTTTTGCTTTCTTTTGTTTTTGTGTGTGTGGATGGATTTGTCAGGCACTCAAATCTCAGGATTCAGGAGGTGCCGGGCCTGGTAAGTGGAGCGTCCGCCGTGGGCGTGGAGTCGTGCGATCACTGTCGTGCAACGTGTGGCCGGAGGCATGGATGGACCATGGAGGTTAAATGCATGCACATATTAAAAGTGCCGCGTGCTGTGCCATAAGTCACGGGTAGATGATTGGTGGCGGTGGCGGTAATGCCGGGGTGGCGTCAGGAGCGAGGGTCCGGATGTTGTCTGATGAAACATACTACAGTACAGGGCCCAGGTTATCAACTCACAATTGGCGCGTGTAGCAACAACATGGGCCTAAAATTTATTCAAATTAAAGATAAAATCATATGCTTAGATCGACTTCTAAATGTGACGACTATAGGTTATTATTCTATGTATTTATATACAGGGATTTGACTGCTAAAGACGGAATATGTTGATAATAAATTCTCTGCTAAATTGAGCAGATGATAATGATAATCATCTGAGGGTAAAAACAGAAGGATAAATAAATATAGAGGGATAGGCGACAGGAAGTGAATTGGGAATCAATCACTTACGCAACTCAATAACCGGTTCAGCGTGGTGTTTCTCCCCAGAGGCTTTGATATCTATTTCAGCTTCCTTATCACTCGTATGTTCTCTCTGTTCTAATTCCGAGTCATCCACTTCATTCTCGGTTTCCTTTGGGTCTTTTGTATAATTATGTTCTTCCAATAGTATATCATCCTGATGTTTGAAATGGTCTGGTATTATGACATGATGTTTCAAAAAGTTATCATTCAACAATTCATGCTCTTCGGCCAGTTCACGGGATAACTGCTCATTTTGTTCAATATACTGGATCTTCAACTCCTTTTCATCTTGCTCAGTTTTCGCTTTCGAATCGAGCTCCGATTCAGTCTCTTCTAAAATTGCCTTTTGATCAGAATCATGACCGGCTTCATTCGACTTCTTTGAAAAATTGGTCGTATCTTCACTCTCTTCTTTGTTTTCTTCTTTTTTGAACTGTTCTTCATTCAATAACTTGTACAATCTAGACCCTTTGTCGGCATATAGTTCTCTAAATTTACCTTGTTCAGCAACCTTCCCATCGTAGCCCAACACCAATATCTCATCACATTTCTCAATGGTTGATAAACGATGAGCGATAGACACAGTGGTGATTGAATGGTCCCTCAATAGATTGGATAATGTGACATTGATAGCATTCTCAGATTTGGAATCTAATGCTGAAGTTGCTTCGTCTAACACCAAAACAGGCGGATTTTTGATTAAACATCTAGCTATGGCAATTTTTTGTTTTTGCCCTCCACTCAACAGCGAACCTCTTGGACCAATATTGGTATCAAACTTATCAGGGAACTGTTTCACAAAATCACAATCTGCTTTTGCAGCTGCCCATTCAATCATATCAGAAGTAACTTTCTCACTTGTTGGTAATCCATACTTGATGTTGTCAGCTATTGTTCCTGGCATCAAGACCGGTTCTTGTTGCACAAATCCAACAAGTTGACGTAGAGAGTGAACGGAGTATGTTGATATGTCTTCCCCATCAATGTATATCTTACCAGATGTTGGATTATAGAATCTTAACAACAATGAAGCAATAGTGGATTTTCCACGACCTGAAGGCCCAACGATACAGACATTGGATCCAGGCTTGATTTCAAATGAAATTTCATCAAACACTTTGTTATTAGGTCTAGTTGGATAATAGAATGAAACTTTGTCAAATTTAATATGACCTCTTGAGGATTTGATTTTTGCACCTTTAACCTGATCAATTTTTGGTTCTCTATCAAGTAATTCAAATAATCTTGAGGCTGCACCGGCACCTTTAAATAAATCTGTATAAAAGTTGGCAACACCAAATGTCGCACTACCACAATATTCAGTGTAAATCAAGTAGGCAGTTAGATCACCAACACTCATTGTACCATTCATGACTAAGTGGGTTCCAAAGCCCAAGGTGATTAAAAAGGTAACATTTCCCAAAACCCCGGTAGAGGCAAAAAATGTAGCATTGGTTAATGCATCCTTGTAACTGATCTTGAAGACATCTCTAATTTGGTTATCATATCTACGCAACTCTTTTGTCTCAGCTGTAAATGATTGAATAGTCTTGATTGAGTTCAACTGTTCCTCAGCAACTTTTGTCAATGAACCAGTAGCTGTTTGTAATTCTCTTGAAATAGCTCTAATTTTCATACCATATATATAGGAAGCAAATACTAATGGAGGACCAAATAATAACAAGACGACGGACAATTTCATAGACAAGACAAACATCATGGTTATGGAAGTACCTCCGACAATGGCATGCTTGATACCATCAGACATATTTTGAGTGACTGATCTTGAAACAACATATGCATCACTTGATAATCTGGAAATCAAATCACCAACTTTATTGGCATCATAAAATTCCATATCTTGTCTCAGTGTCTTTTTCATAATGCTTGATCTTAACCTAGCCACTAATTTCTCTCCAAGAACTCTCAAAATAATAATTCTACCAAATGTACAAACTGTAGAAACACAAAGTAGACCAGCCATTATCAGCAAAAAATCATTTAATGTATATCCATATAATCTAATACTCTCTAGATCATCATAATGCTTAGTAGCATCCAATATAGCACCCGTCACTTTCGGTAGAGACATGATAATACCCGCACTAATGAATAATAATAAGACCGCAACACTGAATAGTTTTATATCTTTTCTAGCTAACTTAACCAATCTAATGACTTCCGCAAACCCTGCTTGATTTTGCTGTTCACCAGTTATCCCAAACCATCGTTCCCTCCAAGTTGGGTTTTTCGTTTTAGAACTGGCGGCAGGAACACTATCTAGTAAACTTGATGTACCGTGAACGGAAACATCCTTATTAGTACCCTCGTTTTTCTTTGTTGTAATATAGTTCCCAGCTGTCTGCCTCGTGAGTTTAGCTTCGTCAACAGAGTTTGTTGGATGATTCTTGTCCCCCTCATTAGGTACATCTTTGTTATCTGAAACATTTGCTGCCCATAAACTGGTGGACGTATTGAACGTTCTTCTGTGAGAAAAGACTAATGTTGATACCTTAGAAACCAACGATCTATTGATTGACGATGAATGTCTATATGATATTAGTGGGTAAATCCCAGAGTTGGAGCAGCACCTTATCCTTTTACTCAAGTTTACGGAGAACTTGCAAGCCGGACTCCTTATAAGATTTGGTGGTGTCAGTAGACGAAAGCTCATGGTTAGCGATCGAGGAATATATATTCTGGGTCCTTCAACTGATGTTTTTTTATCTTGCTTAAAATATAGAATTAACTAATCCTAAGAAAAATTGTTTATTAGTTTAGATGACGAGTGTTTATATTAGTGTCATATGTATTGCTTTGGTAGCTCGTACTTAATTGAAAAATATCTCGAACCTGTATAAAGAGCCTAATTTCAACTGTTGTGAACTAATAATCGGGTAGTTTCCACAAAAAATGAGATGTGTGTTTTACGGTATTGAGTAACTTGTGAAGTACGAGTAGACAGTGTAAATTTAGGCTGCTTGTACCAAAATAAAGGTCACTTTCAAACAAGTTAAAACTTACCTTCATAAATAACTTTATCATCATGGGCATCTTGCACAACAAGAAGTGCATGCAATGAGATCTTTCACTAAATCATCTCTTTACTGGCCCGATTGTGAGCTGACAGACAGTTCATATGTGGCGAAGTTGGCCGTATCGGCAGTAAACGCGTGGCTTGTAAGACTACGGAAGGTGCTGATTGGTTGATGTATGAAAGAGAGCGTTCATACAGTCAGTCATCGACAGAGGAAAAGGGAGATGGATGGATGGATGGAGATTTACATACTAGTTGACAATTCCACAACGCTATTCGAAGTTGCATAAGTTACATGATGTAACAAATAACTCAACGATAATGGAGCGATGTGGACAACAGCTGAATACCGTCGAAGTAAAAAAGATACCTTCAAAAGAATATTCTATATCTATTGCGTAGCTATTTTTTATATAATATTTGATGAATTATATATTGGAAATGAAGTACGTGAGCAACAAAAAAGTGAAAGACAAATTTATATCATTAACATCAGGTAAGGAATTTTTGAGAGAATTTCGTTTTTTTTTTTTTCAATGCTTTAACATACCAAAAGTAAACTTTACTCAAATGTTTCAAAACAAGATAATCGATCTGGAATATCAAACAGATCAAAAGAAGCAATCATCTTTTCCTATAATGTTCTGTAAAAAAGTGTGGTCATTATATGAATCAACTCGAAATCTAAGCTGACTTGGAGCCTAATGAAAGTTCAGTGGTTGATTGAACAACACCTTGTTCTAATTTTTGAACCTTGACTTCAGTAAAAGCTCTCTTTTCAGCAGCAACTCTGAATTCTTCCTTTAAAGATTTTTGAACAGTTCTTGCTGCAATTGCGAAATATTTGTTGATGCTAATGTAGGAAATTAAGAATTTCACAATGTTAGTATTTATTGTTAATTGATACCATACCTGAATGAATATATATCAACTATGATTATAGATACATACGAGAAACCAGCTTTTTGCCAAGTGGACATTTTGAGTAATAGTTATGTGTTGATTAGTTTTCACGGTACTAAGAATTAATATCTAGTTATTAAGTTTAGAGCTGAAGTAATAGATGTCATTGGTTGATTTGAACTCTTTCATACTTGTTTGTTCCAAGCAGAAATTCGAGGGCTATAGACAGCAGGCACAGGACTCATAACCACAGTAATACTTCGAATATTGAATAGCTCTCTATATAGTTGTAACAAAAGCGACGCGTCGCTTGACATATAAGATCGACGTTTGTGCTTGGAAAATTTTATTTTTTCAGGGCAAGCGCTTTTGTTTACAAAGTGGGGGCCATATTAAGAATAGAGATCCGTAGAATTCAGTTCTTGTAAGTTTTAAGATCTGAACAAAGGATTGGAGATATAGAGGGTTTCTCCGGCAAGAAATTGTAAAGTTTCAAAATTGACAAAGTAGATTGCAAGGCTTGATTTATTTGATTTGTTATGAGTGTTTCAAAAGATCATTATTATAGATTGGCTTCTGATCTCGAGTCAGAGAGAATTACCACCGCAGCTACTTTGATCAAAGAATTGTCAGTCATCAACTCTCCAAAGGAATGGCAATATGCTTTGGATCGACTAATCAAAGGTTTGTCATCTTCAAGAGCGTCAGCAAGAATAGGATTTTCCATGGCTCTTGGTGAAATTCTTTCAATTTTAATAGTTGATAAGACACAGTACTCGATTGATGAGTTTTTGAAAGATCTAAGTCTGAAGCTTAAACAATCTGTCCCTAAAAACAATGGAAAAAACGAAAGGGCTGTTCTTTTTGGTGAACTTTTTGGGTTGCAATCTTTGTTGAACTCTGTTGTTATTGATAATGAGTTGAAAACTGGAAAGGTTGACAGTTATGAAAAAATTCTTACAAGACTGCTTGACTTGTCATTGAGTAAATCTTGGATAAGAGAGACATGCTTTGCTACTATTTTCAATTCACTATTAAGGTTCAAAATAACTTCAGATATTAAATACGAAATAATCATCATTAGATTGTTGCAAAAAATACAAGATTACGGATTGACTTCAAGTACAGAAGGATTATTAATTTTTTTAAGTATTCCTGTTGAAAAAAGACAAGAATTATCAATCAAGGCGCAAGTTAATGAGTGGAAGAATGGTAATCCATTATCAAAGGGAAATATCTTATTACTGTCAAAGGTCTTGAAAGATGTCGAGGTGGGTTCCAATGCGAATGCAGACGAAGACAAGAAAAAGAAAGGCAGTTGGTCACCAACTTTACATTTCGTCTGGACTTATTTACTTAATGAATTGTTATTGAATTCTGCTGCTCAAGTTGAGAAGTTAAGTGAAAGAAAACACAAGAAGCAAAAAAAAACGTCGACTAGTACCGATGGCGAACTAATCACATTGAATGAATTTTGGAAGGCCTGTATAGATGATCAATTTTTTGCTAGTTCTGCTTCGCCAGAAAGAAAATATAGAGGATTCGAGGTGTTCAATAAAGTGTTTGAATCTCCATCATTATCGAGTTCTCAAATCCAAGTTGTGATGTCTGCTAATTTGATGAGAACGTTAATTAATCAAAGTTCAGGAAATGATAGATTGTTGAACAAAGTCGCTAAGAGCACATTGAGTAATTTAGTTAAGACATCTACGAATAATCAAGATAGAATACTACCAATTTTAAGAAATTTATTGAATGTTTCGATTAATTTCGATGCATTGACCAAATCGAAAGTCACAACTGATATTCTTTTATCTGCTGATAACGACAATACAATTCTTGAAATTGTGAATTATTTAGTTCATTTGGAGAATACAGTTGATCAAGATATAATCAAATATCAAATATATGTTTTAGATTCATTATTACATTTAGTGAGATCAAAGAAATCAATAATAAAGGATATATCTATTTACGAAAAAGTTTTAAACTATTTGACAACTCATGCATTCTTGAAGAAAGCCAATCAAACAGATACAAATCAAACAACATCAAGTGACAGAATGGCTGTGCTGTCATTGGAAAGATTATATTCTATTCTGTCAGAGATAATGGCCACAAACATCAAAAGAGACGATAAATCTTCATGGTCTTATTATATATTGGCTAAAGTCATGGAGCAAGATGAAGATTTAGAGAAGAAAATTGATAATCCTCAATTTGAATTAAGAAATAAATTTGAAGGGGATTTAAAAGATTTGAAACTTGAATCTGTTGAGATAGTTAATGCCATCTTAGAATTGAAACAGAACTCTGATAATATCGATGGTAATTTATTAACTTGTTTTGAAGTTTTGTTTTCAATTACATTACTTCAATTATATTCGGGAGATGAAGAATCAGCTTCTATAATTGGAGATTTGAAATCCACCTTTGAAGAGAATTCAATCAATATTTATGAAGATGAACCTGTTTTGATCGATACATTAATAGATTTGATGTTATCTTACGTTACACAGAAATCATCATTAATGAAAAGAATCTCGGTCACGATTTGGGAGAATTTGATAGCAAAGATCGGTAAGGATCAATTGAACCGATTATTTGAAGTTTTGTTGACCAAAGAAAATAAAGAAGGACAAGATAAATTGTTCAATACTGCCGCTGAAGATAATGAGGAACATGAGCATTCACATGATGAAGGTGATGAAGATGATGAGGAAGATTCCTCTTTGGATTCAGATTTGGATTCAGATTCTTCCTCTTCAGAGGAAAACCTCGACGAACTGGATAGAAACACAAATAATGCCCTTGCCAAAGCACTTGGAATTCCAGCAAATGGTACCCAAGATTCGAGTGGTAACAACACTGGCGATGAAAATAATGATGATGATGACGAGTCGGAATATGAATCTGATGTTGAGTCAATGTCTGATGAACAAATGATGGCCATTGATTCAACATTATCGCAGATTTTCAAACAACGTAGAGATGCATTATCCGATATAAAATCCAAGTCTGGGAATCAACGAAAGCAAGAAGTGTTGGATGCCAAAGAGATGATGACGTTTTTCAAGACACGAGTTCTTGACTTATTAGAAGTGTTCAATTCTAAAAGATCAACTGATGTGTTGAATGTTGATATTGTGTTAACTCTGTTAGACTTGATGGAATTAACCACTGAGAAGCAAATTGGTGAGAAGGCTCATAAATTGATTAAGAAATTTCTCAAAAATACTTATGTTATTGAGGGTGACGATGAAGAGATCAAAAGTGAATTGCTTGAGATTCTTGTTGGTGTCCATCAAAGAGCTTCAAACAAAGCTAAATTCCAATCGTATTCATTAGCTTGTAATCAAATTTCCATGTATATAGTTAAAGGAATAGTGAAGGCATTCGGTAATGAATCTATTCAAGATGTTCTTGATGTTTACTTCAAGAGTATGAGTGAATGGGCTTCTAATAAAAACAACAAGATTGTTGGTGGGTTGTATTTTGATTTGATCAATTGGTTGAATTCTAAAAGACAACAATCATGAAGAGGTGACTTGAAATGGTATTTTATAGATTAGACTTTTGATTTGTATTTATTTAGGTTTTGTTGTTGATACTACTACAAAGGTTATAGATTTTTTATATACTTATAATGTACTTTAATACATGTATTTCATAATGAAATATAATGAAATATATACAAGGGGGAGGGGATATACAATAATTATGAACAATGGATATACAGTTATTGATTAATCTTTATTGATAATATTTTTCGATTTTGCCTCTTTATATTTTGAATCTTGTCGACTATCCACTCTATTCAAAAAGTCCTGTTGATCTAAATATCCACCTTTATTTTTGAATTTCAATTCCTCACTAATCTTACTCTTATCAACATATGTAGCCCAATCTAATCTTGATTTTTCCAAAGTTGATAACTTTGCATTAGATGAATTATTTATCACTGCATCTAATAAACTTGCCCTTTTTCTTTTTGGTGGTCTTTTCCGTTTGATATCTGGCGATTGATTCGCAGTTTGTTGAGATGGTTCTTGAGACTGTTGATGTTGATGTTGATGTTGATGCTGATTTTGATCTTTGCTTGATATCTTCGTCGAGTTGAAATGTGCTTTCGCTTCTTCTGAATCAATATCCACCCATTTTTCTTCAGTGATTGTATCACCTGCAAATTCAAAAGTTCTTTTGATCTTGATCTTCTCCACTTCTTTAATAATACTACTATTTGAAGGAGAAGGATTATGAGATGAATTTATCCCTTCCGTTACCGTGCTTTCGACAGTGGAACTTTTCGGCACATGTTGAGTCTTCTTAGTGTTCATGGAAGCCCATATTGAGTCAACATCCACAGAGGATTTCTTGTTTGTTGATTCATTGATCTTGAATTTGTTATGTGCTTGAATCTTTTCCTCAATTCTTTGACTTCTAGTCTTGATCAATCCTCCTTCGCCAGATTCTATTTTCTCATACTGCTTAAATGCCTTTTTGTCATCTGCTCCAAGGGCAAAATCTTCATCTTCTTCTTCTTCTTCATTATCATTGCGCTCGCCGCCTTTAGTGGAGGCTTTGGTTGGATCGTAGTCCTCGTCTTCGGATTCATTGTAGTCGTCCTCTTCCAAATCTTCTGTGGGTAAATTGTTGTTGTTTAACTTGTCTTGTTCAGTCATTGTGAGAGATTGAAGTAGAGAAATTCGAAATAACGGGCTGTGTGTAACTTATACATAAAACCATGAAAAGAAAACACGTCTTTCAAAAAAACTAAAAAAATTGAAAGCCAAACAAATATAGAAACCGATAGTCGCTTTTTTAGGAGATCATGATTTTAAAACTTTCTAATGAGAGGCATTGAGGATCATATGTGAAATTCGATCAAGATTAATTTTTTACTCGACTCGTCACTCGACTCGTCAGTGGTCACTCGACTCAAGAAGCTTCAAATGGCGCGCACGGCGCACGCGCGATCGCACGTAGTAGTACGTACTACGTACCAGTTGCTGTTGAAATTTCAAATCAACACGAGGCCGCCGTGCTGTGCTAATTATTCTGATTAGTTTGTGGCATGCGCTGAGGGTGGCCCGCGCCCCGTGGTGAGCACTGAGCAGGGAGTTAGGTCCTAGGAGTCTAAGGCCTGCTATCTTGAGACAGGCAGGGGGGCTGGGGGCTGGAGGCTGGGTCCCATCCCGGATGGGTTGTGGTCCGTGGAGCGGGCGCCGGCGCGGGCAAGCTAATATCTCATTTCTAACAAAGTTCATGGAACAAGAAAAAGAGAAAATTAAGAGAAAAAAACACACACCAAACTCCAAAAATTTGATATCGAAAGAGATATGTACAACAAAGTAGATAGATCAATTACAAATACAGGTAACTTGAAGTATTTCCACTATCTAGCTCTGAACACTAAAGATCCCGCAACATCAGTATCTAATAGGTGTTCACACAATTGAATATGTCCAAAAGAAAGATCGAAGACAGTGAGAGCTTTACTGCAAAGAGAGTTGCCTTAGACAGTGATGTCGTTGAACAGAAAGATATTGCTGAAGATAAACAAAAAACATCAGTTTCTTACAACACAGACGCTCAGGCCACAATCACCATTGATGAAAAATCCGGTGAAGATGCAGATACAGAAGATGTTCAAATGAATGATGACAAGAAATCAGGTCCTGTTAGAGTCCATAATGATGACCCAACTTATGTTCATTTTAGAATGTTATGTACAATCAATGAAACTGCCACAATTGTAGGTAAAGGTGGTGAAAGCATCACTAAGATCAAAGACCTATCCAATGCTAGAGTTAACGTCAGTGATAACTTGAAAGGTATCCCAGAGAGAGTCATTAGTGTAAGAGGTCCATCGGAGAATGTTGCTAAAGCTTTCGGTTTGATTGCTAGAATCATTTTGGATGAACCTTTAGAAGAAGCGTCATCTTTAGAATCAAAACAACTGAATTTGAGGTTATTGTTCCCTCATACTGTAATGGGTTATATTATAGGTAAAAGAGGTGCTAAATTTAGAGAAATTGAAGAAAATTCAGCTGCTGCTTTGAAAGCGAATGATCAAATCTTACCTGCTTCCACTGATAGAATATTGAATATTAATGGTGTTGCAGATGCTATTCATATTGCTACTTATTATGTTGCATCTATAATTCTTGAACACAAGGGTCAACTGTCAAAGGCTATTTTCTATAATCCTGCCAATTATAATCAGCCTACCACTTCTGTGGGCTCTGCAGCTCCAGTTGGACTTCCGTTTCCAATGGGAAATCACCTACACAACAATGTTAACAATAACAACAATAACAATAATCAACTTAACAACAATAATCGTTTCCAACAACCTGGTGTCTTCCCTCCAATGATGGGAATTCCACCTCAGATGATGCAAGTATATGGGCAACAATTACGCTCTCCACAAACAGGCCCTGGCAAACAACAAGGCCCACAAGGTCTTGTTCATATGAATCCATATTTGGTTCAAGGATATCCACAATTTCCGGGCCAAATGGCTGCTCCTAGACCAGTTGGAAATAATAATAACGGCGTTGGACAAGAAAAAGCTGACTTTTTTGTTCCAGAGAAACATATCGGTTTAGTTATTGGAAGAGGAGGTAAGAATTTGAAGGATGTTAGAGCAGCAACTGGTACTTTTGTTAAGATTAATGACCAAGTTCCAGGTGCAACTGAAAGAAAATTGACTTTGACTGGTTCGAGTTACGGAATTCAACAAGCTATTACTTCGATTAACAATAAAATTGAGAATGAAAAATTGAAACAACAAAGAGAAAATGCTAGAAATGGAGGGGAGGGTGAAATCAATAGATCTACTGGAGCAAGTGATAACAACTCCCAGGAGACTCGTCATGAACAACAACAACAACAACAACAACAGCAGCAACAACAGCAACAACAGCAACAGACCCAATCACGGTCAAATGACTCTAACGAGGATCAAATTATCGAAGAATCATAATCATTGTCCTCGTCATTTCTATTACCGAACTATGTTGTCAACGCTTTAAACAGCGATTTGAAAATATTGTTCCCGTGCGTGCGATGACTTTAGCTTATGTTTTGTATTAATGTATATTTTCTCTTTAACGGGATACTTTAATGATTGAATTGCTCGCGCAATTCAAACTAAAGTATGATTTTCTAATTTCCGTTATTTTTTTGTATGTGTTTATTCTCTTTTATTCTGTGTCTTTTTTATTATTATTATAAACTAATGGTGCATGTTTCTTATCCTTATTTCTACTCTATTCTTGGATCCTCCTCTCTTGCATTATGGACATCCCCTTTTGATCGACTTATTGATTACCTCTTGTATATTTCATTTCCATCCATTCTCGTCTCATCATTTCGCTGGTCTTTTTGTTCCCCAAGATTTGTCATACTCTACACATGTTTCAATTCTCTTGTACTTCATCGACTCCCCTTTTTTTTTTTCCCCCCATTTTGACCCATTCTCCCTTTACTATTATGACTCTTCTCTCGCATCTTTGACGATTTTTTCTTCTTGCATCATACAAGTTTCTGGAAAGCTGCTTGTTCAGCACAGATACTCATTATTTCATCTTCAATTCTATCAAACATTCACACTGCGCAAAAGTCTGCTTTTTACACGTTATAAAATGACCACCCATGTTATCCAAAATCATTTTAGAGTTGAACTTGTCAATTTATCCCAGTAAATTAGATTACGTAAAGCCAGGAACACTTTATCTGCCATTTTTCATTGCGTGCTCTCAGAAAATTTTAAATAATTTGCTGTAGCTTGAAGCGCTTGCCAGTTCAAAATATATTTCAATAGCAGTATATAATGAAGAGGGACAGAAGTTGAATTCGATTCATTCATTAGCCAGGCTAGCTTTCACTCCTTAACAGACACCACAACAATTAATTGATTCACAGTAAGTCAAAGATGTCGGCAATTGTTCACAAAAGACAAAGATCATCATCCGGACTAGCAGTCACTCAAAAAGTGTTTGTCAGATCTAGACGTGGAGGGGCTTTGAAAATTGTTAGAGAGCACTATTTAAGAAATGATATTCCATGTTCTTCCGCTAGTTGTCAAGAATGTACAGCATTTTATAGACCAAATGCAGAAGGAGAGACTCTGAAACCAGTATTATCCGACTCTCCATTGTATATTAAAGGAGATAACATAGGGAAGCATTATTCATTGTTGGATACAAATGTTGTTTTGAACGCAATTGACATGTTGGAAACGGATCTAGCATTCTATGATGTGATAATTCCTCAAACTGTTTTAGAAGAGGTTCGCAACAAGAGTTACCCAATATATTTGAGATTGAGATCTTTATGCAAAAGTGAGGAAAAAAGATTTGTTGTTTTCCATAATGAATTCAATGCACCTTCTTATTTACCTAGAGAAAAAGGTGAAACTATTAATGATTACAACGATAGACTAATAAGACAGTGTGCTAAGTTTTACACTGCTCATTTGAAAAAATACGGTATAACTACTGTTTTGGTCACCGCTGACAGAGACAATATTGCCAAAGCAAGAAATGAGGGTATAGTTACTTCAACATTACATGATTATGTTTCTTTGTTGCCTAATGCCTCGGAATTGGAAGATATGCTACCCTCGGCTGATAACTTCTCATCCCAAGTAAATGAAATCAAGTATCCTGAATATTATACTTCTGCGAGATTGATGGGTGGTCTCAAAAATGGGACTTTGTATCAAGGAACTATCAACGTTTCGGCTTATAACTTTTTGGAAGGTTCTGTCTCAGTGACATCGTTACCGAAACCACTATTGATTTTGGGAAGAGAGAATTTGAACAGAACCTTCAATGGTGACTCAGTTGTTGTCGAGCTTTTACCTAAAGATAAATGGAAGAAACCATCCACTGAAATCATTGACGAGGAAACGATCAACAAGAATGAAGTTGGTGATGAGGATGAAAATGATGTGGTTATTAGTGATCAAGAAAGACGACTACTAGCACAAGAAGCTCTTATCGCACATGGTGTTTCTGAAGAGGACAAAAAAGTGGTTCCAACAGCAAGGGTTGTTGGCATAACGAAAAGAAGTTGGAGATTATACGTTGGTCAACTTTCACCAACCTCCGTTAATAGCAATCAAATATCTACCAATGCAGCCAAAAGCTGTTTTGTTATCTTGATGGACAGATCATTACCCAAGATTAGAATCAGAACCAGAAGAGCAAAAGAATTAATGGGTAAAAGAATTGTTATTGCCATCGATTCGTGGCCTTCAACTTCAAAATATCCAGAAGGTCACTTTGTTAGAACATTAGGTGAAGTTGAAGATAAAGATGCTGAACAAGAAGCTCTTTTATTAGAACATGACGTTGAATATAGACCCTTTTCCAAGAATGTTTTGGACTGTTTGCCGATAGAAGGGCACGATTGGAAAGTTCCTGAAGACCTGGATAATGGAGATCCACAGTTGGCGAAAAGAAGAGATTTGAGAGATAAATTAGTTTGCTCGATTGATCCACCGGGATGTGTTGATATTGATGATGCCTTACACGCCGTCAAATTACCTAATGGTAATTACGAAGTTGGTGTGCACATTGCTGACGTGACTCATTTTGTCAAGCCTAACACTGCATTAGACCAAGAAGGTGCATCAAGAGCTACATCTGTTTACTTGGTTGATAAGAGAATTGATATGTTGCCGATGTTATTAGGGACTGATTTGTGTTCATTGAAGCCATATGTTGATAGATTTGCATTTTCCACTATTTGGGAATTAGACGAAAATGCTAATATTGTTAATGTTGAGTTTTTCAAGTCTATTATTAAATCAAGAGAAGCGTTTGCTTATGAACAGGCTCAAATTAGAATCGATGATACAACCAAACAAGACCCCTTGACTCAAGGAATGAGACATTTATTAATGTTGTCTAAAAAACTGAAACAGCAAAGAATGGATTCCGGTGCTTTGAATTTGGCATCTCCAGAAGTTAAGGTTCACATGGACAGTGAAACATCAGATCCTGGAGAAGTGGAAATCAAGAAATTATTAGATACAAATTCCTTAGTTGAAGAATTCATGTTACTAGCCAATATTTCAGTTGCTAAGAAGATTTATGAAGCTTTTCCTCAAGTTGCAATGCTACGTCGCCACGCTGCACCTCCTGTTTCAAACTTTGAGATTTTGAATGATATTTTACGTGTCAAAAAAGGCATGCATATCTCATTAGAAAGTTCTAAAGCTTTAGCTGATTCCCTTGATAGAGCTGTCGATGAACACGACCCTTATTTTAATACTCTTTTGAGAGTAATGGCAACGAGATGTATGATGGCTGCTGAATACTTCCCGTCAGGCAATTTTGGATATGAAGATTTCAGACATTATGGTTTAGCTACTGAGATTTACACCCATTTCACATCACCTATCCGTAGATACTGTGATGTGGTTGCTCATAGACAATTAGCTGCTGCTATTGGTTACGAGCCATTACACCAAATACATAGAGACAAGGCAAAGATGGATCTAGTTGTTAAAAATATTAATAAACGTCATAGAAATGCTCAATTCGCAGGTAGAGCAAGTATTGAATATTATGTTGGCCAAGTGATGAAGAATAACGAGAGTTCGCAAGAGGGTTATGTCATTAAAGTGTTTTCTAATGGTATAGTGGTCTTGGTCCCCAAATTTGGTGTTGAGAGTTTGATCAAGTTAGAAACTCTTGGTGACGTGAATTCTGCTGAATTTAGCGAGGATCTATATAAGTTGTCTTTCAAGGATAATGAAGGGAACAGAAGAGAGATTTCTGTTTTTGATAGGGTTGAAGTGTTTGTTAAGTCACAACTTGACCAGATGACAGGTAAGAGAAAGGCTCAATTGGTACTTAGATAATCATGTGGACATTAGGTGAGTAATCTGGTAATATATATTATATCTTATCTACAATGATTTAATAGAGTTAAAGTAATGTAGTAAATTGCAAACAAATGAAGCGTAAAAGGGGAAGGGTCTGAGATGTGTAAGGAGGTCTTGAGTAATTTTTCACTCACAATTTGTTCTGGGGGAATTTTTTTTTTTTTTTTTGATTTTTTGAGATTGACTTGATGAATTGTACCAATCTGATAAATATGTAAATGAGTAAATTCAAATTGTAAGGACCTTTCGAAACTTGGAAACAAGTTAGATTGACATAGAAACTTTTTCGAATTCATTGACTTAACGATTTGTCATATTATTTTAGTTCATTTACGGGACAACAGAACGAAAGAATTACACAGACATACAATATGGCCAGTTTAGGTTTACAAATCCGTCAAGCTGCCCCATCAATTGACCCAGTGGTTGCCGACTATGCAGCCGGCTACATTGGACATATATCAAATGCTACTGAAGATTCGGTTTTAGCACAACAACTAGACATTCCTTCTGAGATCAAGTTTTTAGAAGAGCTTTTAATCAGTGCAGGTGGTGATCAAGTGAAGGTGAAGACTTTTGGTACAAAGATTCAAGACACCCTAGCTAAGAAATTGAGTGACAATATGGCCAAGTTGACAGTCACTGGTGATACTTCAAAGAGATTGTTAGATATTGATTTGATAAACAGTCAACAGAGAGATTTGGACTCTTCTTTAGCCTTATTACAATCGACCACTGATATTGAGCATACTGGTAGACAAGTGGAAACTAGAGTTGATAAGAAGAAATTACAAAAAGCTGAAGCCAAAATTGCTAAGAAAGTTGCCAAGAGAGCTAATAAATTTGTTCAGTATGAAGCTTCCAAATTAATCAACGATCAGAAGCAAGAAGATTACGATTCATTCTTCTTGAAAGTGAATCCGATTGATTTTGGTGCAGGTGCCGGTAAATCTAAAGATATACATATTGATACATTTGATTTATATGTTGGAAATGGACAGAGAATTTTGTCTGATGCTCAATTGACATTAGCGTATGGTAGAAGGTATGGTATTGTTGGTCAAAATGGTGTGGGTAAGTCTACCTTGTTAAGAGCTTTGTCAAGAAGAGAATTGAATATACCGAAACATATCACAATTTTACACGTTGAACAAGAACTTGTTGGTGATGATACTCTTGCTTTACAATCTGTCTTAGATGCTGATGTTTGGAGAAAACAATTATTAAGTGATGATGCAAAAATTAATGAAAGAGTTAATGAGATTGAAGAATTAAAGAAAGAATTTGACGAAGATTCATTTGAGGTGAAAAGATTAGAAAATGAACAGAATGATTTAGTTCAGAAATTAGAAGAAGTTCATGAAAAGTTAACAGAAATGGAGAGTGATAAAGCTGAAGGTAGAGCAGCTTCTATTTTATACGGTTTAGGTTTCAGTGAGGAAGCACAACATAAACCTACAAATACGTTCTCTGGTGGTTGGAGAATGAGATTATCATTAGCTAGAGCATTATTTTGTAAACCTGATTTATTATTATTAGATGAACCTACCAATAACTTGGATGTTCCATCGAGTACTTATCTTGCAGATTATTTACAAACATATCCAGCAACGTTGCTAGTTGTTTCACATGATCGTGCATTTTTGAATGAAGTTGCTACTGATATTATTCATCAACATTCTGAAAGATTAGATTATTATAGAGGATCTAACTTTGATTCTTTCTACAATACAAGAGAAGAAAGATTAAAGATGCAAAAGAGAGAATATGAGAATCAAATGGCATATAGAGAACATTTACAACAATTTATCGATAAATTTAGATATAATGCAGCAAAATCATCAGAAGCACAATCAAGAATCAAGAAATTGGAGAAATTACCAAATTTGGAAGCTCCTACAGAAGAGAAACAAATAACTTTCAAGTTCCCAGATCCAGAACCATTATCACCTCCAATTTTACAATTACTTGGAGTTTCATTTGGTTATTCACCGGATCAATTATTATTGAATGATGTTGATATGGATATACAATTAGATTCAAGAGTTGGTTTGGTTGGTGCTAATGGTTGTGGTAAGACTACATTATTGAAAATATTAATGGGTGCTAATATTCCATTAGATGGATCTGTGTCTAAGAATTCTAGATTAAGAATTGGATATTTTGCACAACATCATGTTGATGGTATGGATTTGACTGATAATGCAGTTGGATGGATGAGTAAGAAATATCCAGGTAAGACGGATGAAGAATATAGACGTCATCTAGGTTCGTTTGGAATAACTGGATCATTAGCATTACAAAAAATGCAATTATTATCAGGAGGTCAAAAATCAAGAGTTGCGTTTGCTTCATTATGTTTGAATAATCCTCATATATTAATCTTAGATGAACCTTCCAATCATTTAGATACATCAGGTTTAGATGCATTAAATGATGCATTAAGAAATTTCAAAGGTGGTGTTTTAATGGTTTCGCATGATGTTTCGATGATCAATACAGTTTGTAATGAGATTTGGGTTAGTGAAAATGGTACTGTGAAACGGTTTGCAGGTGATATTTACGATTATAAGAAGTATATCTTGGCTAATGCTGGTGCTGCGGGTGTTGTTAAGAGACATTAATTTAAGCATTGAAGTATGTATTTATGTGCATACTATATAATACACAAGGGAAATCTTGTAGTTTATTATGATATGTAGTTTCAATCGAGATATATTGAAAACTTTAAAGCATATTTTACGAAAGTTACCATCGGCCGATCCTTTCTTGATATAATCTGCATGATGAAATCTTTCCACTATCAAGTTATAGTAGTCATTGCAACGATGAAGTAAACTTTAATATCAAACGTCCAAGGCATGATGAGTAATTAAGTAAACTTAGCCCTTGAATCACACAGTAGTACTTACATATGAACTTCAAATAAGAATTGGACAAAGTCACAATATCAGTGGCTTTCAAATCAAACCTTAACTAGCGCGTTCAATTCAACAAACATTTAGCGTGGAGCGCGTTTGTTTTGTTAACAACTATATATAAAAGACTAAAAAATTATTAAGTAAAGTTTCAAGTAATAATTTCAATAATTCATATTTCCAAGTTTAAAAAAACTTAGCCAGTTCGATGTGCTCCGCCATGATGATACGTCGTATATATAGGCCGGTTTACGTACGCCGTAAGGTACTACGTGGGAAATCCGTTATCCTCGATACCACATCGACGACCGGTCACGGCAGTGGGCACCCAGGTGGCAGGCCCCGCCCCACGGCCCATGTTGGTATGTGCAGTGTGCGGTGTGCAGTGAGCACTGTGCACTGTGTACGGTGTAGTAGTATTGTACCACCGGGTCCGTCGACCGTCAGCCAGCCATTTGAAATTGAATTAAATTGAAATTATGGGTGCTGGTGGACGGTGGAAAGCATTATATAAGCTCTTGGCAGCTGCCCCCCCTGGTTTCTGGTGCTTGCTTCCCTGTGATCGAATCCCTTTTCCCCCTTCCCCATGGTATCAAGGATCCCCCAGAGGAACTCGCGCGAGTAGCAGGGAGGAGGAACGGAAGACCTGTGGTCCTGTTGTATATACTTTGAGAAACGTGTGGGAAAAGAAATAAAAAAGATTAAACGATTCGGGGGGATCAAAAGATCCAATTTTTTAGAGATCAAATAATTTTGTTTATATGTTTATAAGCTTAGTCAAAGGGAAGAAAAAAAGGACATATAATAAGTTCACAGAGAAAAACTTAGAGGTTTTTCTATTATTAGCCTGTTGATATTTTTTTATTCTTGTTATTTGAATTTATTTCTGTTATTTATTTTGTTTTTGTACTCCATCTTGCTCCGATACATTCAAACAATAAGTCAAGTCAAGTATACATCCATTTTCTTACCCCATTCACAACTTGGTAAAGATTTTTTATTGAATAATCTCTTGGATCCAACTAAACTTTCTTAAGAAATTTCCCCCTTCAGTGCTTTTATTTTTTTATCAAAAGGCCATTATCATAAAAGTTGTACATACATATAACGCTATCCTCATATAGTTAGTTAGACTTAAGTCTTATAGTATTTTGAGTTTGTTTTGAAGATCCTCTTGTCTCTATACTACAGTTCAGTTCATTTCACTTCACTTCACCTGACTTGACTAGACTACTTGATCCATTACTTTCACTTCACTCGTTTTATCATATATCACATTACTATATATAAACTTAAGTTACCATTATACTATCAAGCTTTTTGAATCATTTCAATAATGAAGTTCTTGAAACAATTTTTAATTATTGTATCACTAATAGCATCCTTTGCCCAATCAAGAATCTTAAAAGCTGATTCGTTAGTCACATGTCAAGAAAATTCTCCAATTGATCCAACTTATTTCGAAGTTGAATTCGATCCAGATACCAGTGCTTTAAGATATCAAATCTCATTAACTACTGAACTGTCGGGTTATGTATTTGCAGATGTCATTGTTTATGCCTACGGTTTCAATATCATTACAGAACATGTCGATATGTGCTCCATTGGTTGGAAACAATTTTGTCCGATGTATCCAGGTACAATGGAAGTTGATTCAATCCAATATATCTCAAGTCATTACACCAATATGGTTCCTGGTATCGCATACACTTTCCCTGATCTTGATGCCGTTGCAAGACTGTTGATCACTGATCAAAATGGTACTCAACTGGGTTGTATACAAGCATCTTTTTCCAATGGTAAAACTGTCTCCCATGTTGGTGTTCAGTGGGCCACTGCTGTGATTGCTGGTATTGGTTTACTAGTCTCTGCTATTTTATCTACATTTGGTAATTCTTCAGCAGCTTCAAGGATTTCAGCTAATGCCGTTTCATTATTTTCTTATTTCCAAGGTGTTGTTATCATTTCAATGCTTCATGTTCAAGAAACTCCACCTATCGTTACATCATGGGTGGAAAATATTGCTTGGTCAATGGGATTAATTAGAGTTGAGTTTATGCAAAAGATTTTTAGATGGTATGTTCAATCTACTGGTGGTACTCCAACCCAATATTTAACTTCATCTGCAACTTCAATCTTGGTTCAAAGATCACTTGATTTTGGTAAAAAGTTAATAAAAAATGCAATTCCATTTTATCCTTTATTATCTTATTTCTTCCCTTCTTTAGTTAATGACAGTTCAGATAATAGGGCATTATCAAACTACTATCAAGCTAACCAATTAGAAAAAAGAGATAATGATCTTTATAATCTTCAAGGTGATGAATATTTGAAAATTCTTAGAGGTATTGAAAGAGTTGGATACCAAGCTTCGATCGAACCTACATCTATTGTCGTCACAGGATTCACTTTTTTCACTATCTGTTTATACGTTTTAGTTGGTATATTTTTCATCGTTAAAAGTGTGTTATCAGTTGGTAGAAAATATGGATGGTTTAAAACTAATGCCAACTTACATCAAAACTGGAGAGTTGTTTTGAAAGGTATTTTACAAAGATATATATATATTGGTTTTACACAATTAACCATTTTATCACTTTGGGAATTCACAAAAAATGATTCACCTGCGGTCATAGTTATTGCTGTTTTATTTTTATTATTAAGTGTTGGTATTATGGGTTGGGCATGCTTTAGAACACTCAAATTTGGTTCTATTTCGGTTCAATCTCATAATAATGCGGCTGCTGTCCTATATGGTGATTCAAACGTTTTGAGTAAATATGGTTTTTTTTACACAATGTTCAATGCCAACAAATACTGGTGGGGTGGTGTTTTGATCACTTATATTTTCATTAAGAGTTTATTTGTCTCATTAGCTCAAAAATCAGGAAAGACTCAAGCTTTAGTCATATTTATCTTAGAATTAGCCTATACTTCATTTTTGATCAAAGAAAAGCCATACTTAGATAAACCAACCAATATTGTCAACATATTGATGTGTGTTGTGAATACATTGAATGCCTTTTTCTTTTTATTCTTTTCCAACTTGTTCGGTCAACCTGCTGCTGTCGGTTCAGTTATGGGATTAATCTTCTTTGTCTTAAATGCTGTCTTTTCATTGGTCTTGTTGATTTTAATTATTGTTTACTCACTAATTGCTATCTTCAGTAAGAATCCAGATGCTAGATTTTCTCCAGCTAAGGATGACAGAACTTCTTTCCAAAAGAATGGTAACCAACAAGGTGATTCTGTTCCAGAAGGTGCCCAAGAGTTATTCGAATTAGGTTTAGTTGCTAAAGATCATCAAGATAATTGGGCTGGTGAAATGTATAAGTTGAAAGATATGGTTGATTCAACATCAAGCGGTGATCCAAATTCCCGTAGTGATAGTCAAGATGAACCATTGAAACTAACACCAAAGGAAGAACAATCATTTAGTTCCAAGTTGATGCATAAGTTAACTGGTGGTAAGTCTCTATTACGTAGAAATAAATCAACATCAGCTGCTAAAGAATTGGATACAACTACGACAAATAATGTTGATGTATTACCTCAACATCAAGATACTGGATCATCATTCTCTTATGAGGAAGCAGGGCATACATCGGCAGGCCATGACACTGTTAAATCATTAGCCAAATTAGGTTCTATTGAACAACATCAAAGAACTGAATCCAATACTCCCATAATTGGAGGCACAGGTCCAGGGAATGTCTTTTCATATAATGATTCACCATCACAAGGGCATCATCACGTTAATAGTAGTTTAGGTGGTGGGTCATTGGATCATAGTCTTTACCATAACGAGGCTACTCAACCCGCCGACATTTACGCAAACGGTGTCAATGGAAGTAATTCAAATTTTGTTTTCCATGACAAAGGTGATGAGAGTGGAAGTGTTACGAAAGGTAATAACAAGTATACTTATCTTTGATTATGAAGTTTACACTAGATGATTGTTGTCTAAGAATCTGTTACTATATTTCGCTTTACTTTTTGATCGCTACTCGCTTTGTGTTTCTATTGTCTCATTTGATATTCTATTGAGTGGGCTTCTAATGTTGTGTTTTTCTTTCTTTGTATATTAATGTTACTTCACTATTTTTCCAAATTTAACTTTCTAAAGATTCTGCAAAAACAAAAAGAGGCAAGGGAGCCCCTTACAAGTAAGTCTACTAAAGATATAATAAGCGGGGAAAATGAGTATTTGATCGAAGTATATATATTCATATAAACTAACACACACAAGAATTAATGATATACCATCGTATAAAGCAAATTAATGCCACCATTAATTAAAATGCTGCTCTCAATGACTTAGATCAACAAAGTTTCAATCTTATCCTTGATGGCATAGATTTGATTCTTGATAGCAGAAGCATCATTGGTAGTGACAGAAGCAGCAATAACTGGTCTTGAAACACCACAAGCTCTACCTAAGGCAGTCTTTGAAGGAACGAAAACATATGGAACATTCTTATCTTCACATAATAAAGGTAAATGTAATAAGATTTCAATAGGTTCAGTATCAGCAGCCAAGATAATGAATTCAGAGATACCTCTGTTTAAAGTCTTGGTTGTTTCATTGGCACCTTTTTTCAATTGTCTCAAGTTTTGGGATTGTTGAACAACGTCTAAGATTTGTTGGGATAATCCTGAATCAGCTAATGGGAAAGCTTTTGGGTTTGGAGTAGCAGACATGTTTATTTGTTTTTTTGTGGAAGATAAATCTTTGATAATAAAGGTTCCTTGCAATACAGTTAGTTCAGAAGCTCGCCCTTGATTTTCTATTTGATACAAAGAAGCAGAACCTAAAATAAGAAAAGAGATAACTAAAACTATTGAAAATCGAAATAAATATTTTAAAAATATAGGAAAATTTTTTTAGAAGTGAAAAAATATGAGAGTCTCAAAACAGCATTGTCACGCTTTTTTATTATGGCAGATTTAAAGTATGCCGATCGACGTTCATCGACGAATATCTAAATTTATTTATATACCACCTTAAATGGTGGTTATGAGCACACACTTGTCAGCAGCCTTACGCATTTGATTCTCACAATCAGGAAAAGCAGCACCTGTCCTTGTTTCTGGTCCCTAACGAAATCTTCATATTGTAATGTCAATTGGTAAAATGCTAATCTTGGAGATTATTGTAACACTATCAAATTGACGGTTCGTCTTAAACTTATACTATCGTTAATTGAACTGTTTCATTGTTAACATTAGCTAGTGTTTTTTAGTTATCTTGTATTATTACGTTTCATAAATATACAACCCATCTTATAATGTCTGATCTTTGGTATGTATTTGAAGAGAAATAATTGCAATAATATCTTATTCATAAGTGTTTGTCATATATTCGAATACAAGCAATTTACTTGAACTGGATTTCATCCATTTGACTGATCTATTTAAATGAGGATTAGTCAGGAATTGAATCATATTTGCCTGTATGACATTGATAATCCCATGTCAATGATCGCCATTCCGTCACAACTGCTCGACATCAATTTGATTGTCTCATTATCATAGACAGGCTTTTTTCTTCATATTTTACTTCACTTCTAATCATTGAATTTCAATCGCAGTCAGACTATCCCATTCTTATCACAAGCACTATGTTTTTTCTCCTTATCTTTCACACCCTGTACTAACAATCAAATTCATATTCGTTCTCTCATTTTTAATACAGTCCAGTTTACGCTCCATTCTTTGGCTCAATCGGTTGTGCCGCTGCGATCATCTTCACATGTTTTGGTGCTTCGTACGGTACTGCTAAATCCGGTGTTGGTATTTGTGCCACATGTGTCTTAAGACCAGATCTATTGATTAAGAACACAGTCCCTGTTATTATGGCTGGTATTATTGCCATTTATGGATTGGTTGTTTCTGTTTTGATCTCATCTTCATTGAAACAACAACAAGCTTTATATACTGGTTTCATCCAATTAGGTGCTGGTTTATCAGTTGGTTTATCAGGTTTAGCCGCTGGTTTTGCAATTGGTATCGTTGGTGATGCTGGTGTCAGAGGTACTGCTCAACAACCAAGATTATTCGTTGGTATGATTTTGATTTTGATTTTCGCCGAAGTTTTAGGTCTATATGGTTTGATTGTTGCTTTATTATTGAACTCAAGAGCTAACCAAGACGTTACCTGTTAATTATACTTCAAATGAAAATAAGTTGATACTCTTTTTTTTGAAAAGTGATAACTATATATCATCAAGAAGGTCATTTTAACTGACATTAAAAATCTTAAGCATTTTACACAAACTAATTACAACTTATAAAAGAGTGAATTACCTCCAATAGTTGTATCAATAAGGACAAATGTTCATCATCAAATGAAATTTCTTTTTCTATATTATAATGATATTTTCGAGTTTTTGTTCCATTTATGATTTGCTGTCATTATTGTAAGTCCACCGTCTCACATAAAATTATAAATATATACCACTGGCACATTGTTATTACTGATTCTTATCAAATCGTTTATTGCTTCAATGGTTTTAGGTATTTTTTTTTTCTTTCCTATTTAGTATTTATCTATCATTCTCCAATTATCTTTTCATTATTATTACTTGTTTGAGTTAACTCAACAGTATTGATTTTCCTCTATTTTTTTTTTCTTCCTCGTTTTTATTGTTATTATTCATAGATATATATAAATAATGAATCAAATTTATATCTACCTTTACATTTTAAGACTTATCTAACGCTTTGTTATAATATTACAGCTATCAATCATAATTCAGGAAACATTGCTAGCCATTTGCCTAAATCATTAGGCATGTCATCCCACCGCAACTTCAATTTCAATTTAGAACATTTCAGTAAATCAGTTTTAACTTCCCCAGTACGCAAATCAATCAAGTTGTCGTTGTTCAGCTCAACTTCTGCTTCGTTATCTTCATCATCTGAATTTTCTTCACGACCATTCTTTTCATCGATTATCAAGTCAATCAATTGTTTATAGATATCAGGTAAATTATTAGTTTGATAATCTTTGATAAATCTTATTCTCCATAATACGGACCAGTGAAGGTGTATTATCTTTGGTAGGTTTCTTGACCTACCTAAATTCGGAAGATAAACTCTTCTCCATTGACCTGCTTGATTCTCAATAAAATAGCCAATAGGCAGTACTTCAACTAACCACCATCCAATAGCTCTAAATATCGAATTGTCCCCTCTACAATCAAATCTTAAAACGGGCTGGGTGGGGAAATCACTTGTGTAATGCGTAGGATTAGAGAATAGCTCTTCACGTTTTGGAGTAGAGTTATGAGTTGCTCCACCTGAACTATTATGTGATAATGTACTATTCAACGATAATGAATGTTGTAGCATGCATTCAGTATCAAATTCACTTGAATGAAACCTTGTTTTCTTTTTGGGGGTATGGTGGTTCAACTTAATATCTCTTATCAAGCATAAGGTATCATGATGGCAGGATAAAATACTATCCATGCAATTAAACTTTTCAGCAAATTCATGAATAGAATTATTTTTAAATTGAACCCCGAATTCAATAGCTGACGACAGAATCCATCTCATTGATAAGTTCGATATTGAGTGACCATCCAAATCATCTGGCCAACCACCACCAACATCGCTATGATCTCCAGGGAACCACATCTCCAACATATCTATTGCCGAAGCATTTAAGGAAAGCCATAAACGTGTATGTTCATTAACTTCACTGTTTGCCTCATCGTCATCATCATTCGCATTATCGTTAGGAGTAGGGTTAGTTTCGGTGTCACAATTGTTTTCACTTTTGAACAAAGAGGGATAATAAGAGTGGGGGATAAATAAGTTTTGTTTATATTTCCCTCTTTTCTCATCCACACTGACTGCATGTCTAATATGCTTCACATGATAACTTATAGAAGTAAATGGAAACAATCTGTCTCTGAATATTCCACATGAGTTAACCGAATCCCATAATCCCATGTACTCAATTTCAACATTTTCTTTACAAAATGTTTTTTTGAAATCACTAGCTGTAGAGTTTGTCCATTCGTTCCCACCAGGTTGACCATGCTGTTCCCAAGTTTCATATATTTCCCATGCTGTAGAAACCATTACGTCAAGTCCTTTATTCAACAGTCCTATTCGTTCAATCATCCCCGCTAAGATTCGAGCAATAAACGAACCACGACTAAACCCAAAAAGATAAATCTTGTCCCCTTCTTGGTAATATTTCATCAGGTAGGTGTATGCTTGAATGACATGATAGTCTACTGAAAATGCAAATAAAATATCTAACTCTGATTTTAAATCTTGGTATAGTGACTTTGCTTTATTTCCATTTTTCAAGTTGTCATATCCTGTTTGTATATCGTTCCCAATACCAGCTGTAATGATGATAAATGTTTAAAGGGGGCAAAAGAAATTGTCAGTAATTTGGTGATTGTATGTAAGATCAAAAGACTGATATTAATTATACGTACGCTGATAATAGCACATTTGCTGTTCGGAATCTTTAGCTAACATCTTGTATAGTTTCAAAATGTTTGTAGGGTTTTGTTTGTTAAAGTTATTATTCGTTCCATCAAAACAAAGTATCAAACTTTTAGGTTTTGAAGGAGGAGTTTTTCTATTTGAAGGACTGTCTTCGAGTTGTGACATCTATAATGAAAAACGATGCTAATTAAAGGTGAAATTTACCTTAAATCTATCTAAGATGGTAGTAAATTTGGTGCCAGTTTTATAAAAAATGTAAAGTAGGCCAAGCGGGGAAGAAAAAGGGGAAACTTTAAATTAAGTGCTACATAGAAGAAAAGGTTCTCTCGCATACTTCTTTAGGGTTTATAGTTTAAACGCCGTTTTTTATTCTATTATTTGTTTTGTGTCTAATTTTTTAAATTTTCATGAGACAGTGATAATAATACAAACGTATAAATGTTACAAGCAACGTGTCTATATATTTCGAATGAATTGTCTCTTGGATTAAGGGGGGGGGGGGGGGGGGTCTTATAACATTATATTTTTTTTTTTTTGTGTGTTTTTTTTGGTGTGTAAGCAATGCAAGGGGGGGGGGGGGGGGGGGGGGGGGGGTCTTGATAAGTAATGTTCTCAAATTGGCGTTAACCCTTTAAATTTTCTGATTCTGAGGGCTTTTGAAAACAAATTTGAGTAATAATTTACAATTCAGTAGATTTATTTATTTATTAGATCATTATTGAATATATCTTTACTCTTATCATTAAGCAACAAAACTCAAAATGTGACCGATTAACGGTACCGACCGTTTAACGATAGTTAACTTTCACAAAAGAAGTCTCCAACCCTTGTTTTCTTCTTTGAAAAGATTTTGTTAACAATATAAAAGTTAAAAAAGCAGTTGAATGTTGTCTTTTCTATATCTTATTTCTATAAGACCGAGACCAATCATAGTTTTATTATTACTCGACGACACTTATTAGATAATAAGGGAATACTCATCCATCTCCACTAAATAATTGATAATATATTATGTCATGGTAATAAATATATATAAAACAAACCTCTACACCACAATTTAATTATTTTGATCCATTTTAGGTGATCTCTATTCCAATACAAGCTTGCTTATATATATATTGTATATATATGTTGTAGGTATCATTAATATATGACCATTGAAAAATCATGAAATATAGTTCAATCTAACTAGCCACTGTTTAGTCAGCTTTAGATATGTACTCGCTCAAATTCTTTGTCTGTACAATTATAGTTATTGCTTCAATTGTTAATGGTTTGACACTTTCGAGTCCAACGGTGTATAAAATATTAGTATCATCGGAATCTATCAACCAACCAATTGCTTCAGTTAGATTTGATGCAGAGATATCAAAATGGATAATTGTGGAGCACCCGAAATCAACAGAGGTGCTTTCAAATGGAACATATTGTGTTTCTTTATATGAAGAAGATGAGATCACTCCAATTTTGTCTTGTTTCAATTACAAGCAGATCGAATTCCCATTATTAGATACATTACTTTTACAATCTACAAACAAATTAGCATCATTATCACAAAGGACCATTGACTTGAAATCAATATCATTAATTGGTTTGCCAGAGTCTAAACAGCTGGATTTAAAATTACAAAATAATGGAATCATTCCACCTCCTATTTTAAAATCCAATGAGAGAATTGTCTTGGGACATGATGGTAAGGCTACTCCTGTCGACAAAGTGACTGAAAAATCTTTCATTCAAAAGTATTGGATGTATATTGTTCCACCTCTTCTAATTGTTATGTTCTTACCTCAATAATAGTTGTCTATATAGGATGCATTTTTAATTCCTTAGTTTTCTCATCGGTGTATTATATAAAGAACAAAAGAAAAGAAAGAAAAAAACAAATCTGGCGGTTAAAAAAAAAAATTAATATCTAAGAATTAATAAACAATTTTCTACAAAGGGAAGTAAGAAAATGGGGAGATCTCAATACAACTTTTTTTTTTTTTAAAAAAGGAATATAGAATTATAATTGTTTTCACTCTAAGTACTTATTTGCCTAATAATGACAAATCGAATCAGCTATCATATCATAAACCTGTAACTCAATTTACTTACATATACACCCACCCATCTTATCATCAACGTCATAATCATCAATGTATTACTCAAAACTTCTTTTTTCAACAGCAGCAATAGCTTTACTGATATCAGCAACAGTGGAAAGCAGAGGCATTACAAGCGCTGAAGGTGGAACTTGTCTATTCATAGCTAGCAATGCAACAACATTCCCATTCGACTGCAAAGGTCCTGATCTAGCATATAAGTGTCGATGTAGATGTCCTGCATTTATTGGAACAGTGTTACTGTGTATTGAGAAACATTCAAATGATAGTTTAATATTGACGAAAGCATATAATTATGTTCTAGATGTCTGTGAAAGTCAAGCTCTTGTTAAATATCAATTTGGTGATTTAGTTAGACACAATATGAATGCTTCCAATTATGCTATTAATTTTGATCATTTTGAAAAGCAACGTTTAGTCACTCTATATAACCCTGTTATTGTGACGGAGGACTTTTATAATAATACGTTAGAAGCAGTGAATAAATTGATGGGACAAAGAACGATGGCTACACGATATGGGTATATTCTTGTTGGTTATTGGATACTTATTGTTATAATGGCAAGTATATTGAATATTGCCCAATGGTGTTGTCCTTTTTATTTTTCAAGATATTGTAATCAATCTACAGTTCAATGGTTTCGAAGATATTTTATTTGTCCTCAATTTATCAAACCTTCCCGTGTTCCTAAGAAGAAAGATGGTGAAAATGTTGTTGCTAAATCTAAACGTATTATATTTGAGATTTTAGGGAAATTACCCATTAGATTACATGCTATTATTATTGCCATTTATATTATTTTTGTTACTATTTTATGTTGCATCAATTATGAAACTTTAGTAACTAAAACTATATTTAGGTGTTCCAAAGGACAAAAATATGTTAATTTTGCAGATAGAACAGGAATCATTGCTATTATACAATTACCAATTATTTTTTTATTTTCAGCAAGAAATAATCCTTTATTAGCAATAACTGGATTTTCATATCGTGAATTTCAAGTATTTCATAGGTGGACTTCTAGAGTTTTTTTCATTTTAGTTAGCTTACATGCCATTTTTTACTTATTATATGTGGATGCTAAAGGTGATTATATTGCTAGATGGGGTTTGATTAAATGGAGATGGGCAAATACTGCATTTTCATTACTTGTTATTACAACGATGATGGGTTTTACAAGAAAAAGATATTATGAAGTATTTAAGTTATCACATAAATTATTACTTATATTTTTTATCATTGGTATTTGGTATCATTGTTTAACATTGGGATGGATTGAATATATAGCCATTTCATTTAGTATTTGGGGTTGTGAATATATTTTTAGAGTTGCAAAGATCATATTGAGTGGTGGAGTAATGAAGGGGAAATGTTCGGTATTATTTGAAACAGTTGTTGATTCTACTAATAGAAATGATGATAAGCAAGAACACGAACAAGAACAAGAACAAGTTGTTAAGTATAAAGAAGTTCCTTATGCTATTAGAGTTGAAGTTAGTCATTCAGGATGGTGGAAACCATTTGCTGGTGCATTTTGTTGGATTTATTTTTTGAAAGGAAATTTGTTTTGGCAAGCACATCCATTTACAGTTTTAACCTCAAGTTCTGATCATAATTTTAATCAATTAGTTTTCATTATTAGAGTTAAAAAAGGTATGACTAAAAGATTAGCTGATTTGATTTCTAAATTGCCTAATAGTGAAGCATATATTCCATTATTAATAGAAGGGCCATATGGATCTTCTACACCTTTTAAAGCTTATGATCATTCAGTTTTTGTTGCTGGTGGTGTTGGTATGACTGTTGTTTATACATTATCAGTTGATTTGGCTAATACATATCGGGCACAAATATTAAGAGGACAAAAATTAGAGACTGATAAATCTATTTCTATTGTATGGGTGGCACCTAATTTTGAATCATTATTTAGTTTTAAAAAAGAAATTGAATCGATTGCTTCATTTAATGGATTGGTTGAATTACAAATATTTATAACAAGAAGTTTAGTTGATCCTCAATTACAAATGGTTTATGAAGAATTTAATGGGAATTTGAAAGGGAATTTCCAAAAAGCAAAAGAAGAAAAAGAAGAAGAATTACAAGATAAAGATAACAATGATAGAGATATAAGTCAAATGATTGAAGAATTCGATAGAGAATTGAATGGAGAAGATATCAATATAATTCCTGCTATATATCAAAGAAGAGAAAAAATTGAATTTTTTGAAACATTACTTTATGATAAGATTAGTTTTGTTAGTCTAAATATGTCTGAAAGACCTGAATTAAGTATTGAATTATCGAGATTTATTCATGGATTAAATGGTACAACGGCAGTTATTGCATGTGGACCATCAACATTGAATGGAGATGTTAGATTAGCCACTGTTGAATGTTTGAAAGGTAATGATAATGTTGATTATTTTGAAGAAGAATTATTATGGTGAAAGAATGATGAATTATATTTATTTATTTATTTATTTATTTATTTATTTAGTAATTGATTATAGAATAGAATAGAATTTTGTAATGTAAATTAAATAAATAAAACAGTAAGTACTCAATGTTTAATATGGATGTTCTGCTCCCCCAGCTGCGAGCCGCACGGACCCAAACCGTTTTTTTTTTTTGAGAATTCGAGCCCCTGAGCCTTTTGCATTTCAATTAATAATTGAAACAGATAAGTAAAGAAATTGATGAGAGTAACTAAGTAATGAATGTATATTTGTTTGTTTGTTTGTTTGTTGATTGATTGAATACTTTGTATGTTGACACTTTGCAAGTGTTTGATTTGAATATGGAATTTGAGTCAAAGTTCGATTTAATGATTGTATAAGCGTTTAATTACTATAGCGCTAATATAGAAAGTACTCACTATTTTACGATATATTATTATAAAGTGACAGATAACCAATAAATCATTCCCTTTCTATCTCTTATTCAAAGTTTGATCTGTTTTCTTTCTTTTTCTTTCAACCCTATTTGAGAAACAAGTATATATAAAATATATATATACAGATTCACTTTGTTTCAAAAATCGTTGTTTGAATTCTTCAAAACTCAAAAAATGAGTGGTTTAAATTCAATAAAACCAATAAAACAAGCTCAACCACCTGTTCAAGAAACAAAACCAATACTAAAAGATTTCAAAATTTTACAAAAAATTGATATCGTTTCAGCTCCAAAACCAGATTGGAGAATAGGTGATGGTGCTAATTCAAATGATTGGAAAAATCATAAAATTATTGAAATTGATCCATATGATAAATCAAGAATTCCTTTTGATAATTATAGTTTATTAGCAAGTGCTATTACTCCAAGACCAATTGCTTTAATTTCAACTGTTGATAAAAATGGTAAAAATTACAATCTTGCACCATTTTCTTATTTCAATATCGTTACACATGATCCACCAACATTATCTGTTTCATTCACCACTACTTCTTTTGGTTTCAAAGATACATTGAACAATTTACTAACTACAGGTGAAGCTTCTATTAGTATCATTGGTGAATGGTTTATTGAAGCTGCTAACGTTACTTCTATACCGGCTCCATCTGATGTTGATGAATGGGAACTTTCTGGTCTAACTCAAAACCCTTCTGATAATATCAAAGCTCCATATGTTGCTGAAAGTGCCTTATCTTTCGAAACTAAATTAAGTTTTTTTAAAGAATGGTTCTCAAAGAATGATCCAACAAAAAATTCATCAACTACTGTTTTTTTAGAAATTGTTCGTATCCATGCAAGAGATGATATCATTAATGAACAATTAAATGATATTGATGCTAATATCTTAGCAGTTGTTTCCAGATTAGGTGGAAATATTTACGGTAGAACTGTTGAAGCTTATTCAATAGATTCACCAAAACTCGAATAGAAAATAAATTACATTACGTTGAATTCCGACTGTCCACCCACCCCATCTTTTGTTATATATGAATATTTCAAATTTTTAGATAATAATATAATAGATAGAATAGTCAAAAAAATAATCATAATTTTTAAAAGGAAAAAACTGTAAATTCTATATCATAATCATCATCATCAACTATATTAAATTTACACCAATATTTTTTTTTTTATCAAACAAGCGCCGCCCCCTTTGTTTTTCCTGTGCAATTTCCGAATTTTCTTTTTTTTTTTTTTGCAACGGCAATTTGATTTTTGAAACTTTGAAACTTTTGGAACTTTGAACTTTGAAATGAGAAAAGTAAAGAAAGAGAGAAAATCCGCATCATCAGCCTTTAAGCTGCTTTGCTAGTTAGTGACTTTAAAGATCCCCTTCATCCCAATTAGAATCATCTGTTTATACACAAATTCCACTTTTTTTTTTTGATACTATATTTTCTTTCTTTATCTCTTCCATTTAAATAATAACAATTGAAATTGTTTGATCTTTCGTTATACATATATATAGCCTTAGTCTAATTAATAGAAAGTTTTTGCCAATCTGTTTTCACCAAATCTCTCTCATTTACAAGACACGTTCTTTATATCAATTAGTATTTTACCATTTACCATTATATCCCAACACTACATTACATACCACAGTGTGAGATTAAACAATGAGTGGAAATAAAGGAAATACTACAAAGTTGACCAAACAACAGATCAACCAAGCAATGGTGTCTGAATCTGAAGGTATGTATAATTAATCAATTGTCAAATTTCACATTCACATTCACAAGTCAAATTACTAACATATAGCTTCTATTGATATATACATATATTACAGAATCAAGATTGAGACAAAAATGTAAAGATTTGAAACAGAAAATAATAGATGTTCAAAATCAAAATGAAATCAGTGCGATAGTAGTCTCTAGAGCTAAACAAGCAGTTAAGAGACTTCGATATGAATATGCTTTATTACTAGAAATTTTGGAACAGAAATCATCAAATTTGAATATTCCAAACCTTAGTAAATTATCAGCAGATGATATAGATACAGAAGATCTTGATAGTATCAAACTTTCTGAAATAACTCAATTATTATCAAAGACACCATTAACAATGGCAAAATCAAAATTACCAGCAAGTAGTACAATACAAACAAATTCTAAAAGAAAAAGAGGAAGTGGTGTTAATTCATTAAAGAAACAACGTATAAAAGATCCAACAATCCCAAAGAGACCAACAAATGCATATTTAATATTTTGTGAACATGAAAAGGATAAAGTTAGAAAATCAATTGAGAACAAAGATCCTGGTGTTCCAAGTGATTTATCAAAAGCTATGACTGATGCATGGAAAAAATTAGATGATGTGGCAAGAAAACCATACTATGAATTATACGAACAAGATAGAATGAGATATCAAAGAGAAATCAAAGCTTATAATTTAAAACAAGGTAAAAATATCGATTCTCCAGGAGATGGTACACCTGATCCACAAGTGATATCTGAAAAAAATAACAATGGAGATGAGTTAGATGATGACGCTGAAGGATTAGATTTGGATGACGAAGATGATCATGAAAGATCAGTGATCAAGAAACAAAAGTTACATACAGATGTCGAAGGGGAAGAAAACACTAAGATTGAAGAAGAACAAGACGTTTCTATAGTTGTAGGAGATGACTCAAGATTGGATATCAATGCCGATCTTGATGTTGATGTTGATGTTGATGTTGATGTTGATGAACATACTGAGTTAGATGCTTCCACTATTGCTGAGTCTATAAAGACTGAAAAGGAAGACACGGAGATCAAAGAATCACCTGTTAATGATTCAAAAGTTGACCCAAAAGTTGATCTAATAGTTGAAGCTGATCTCAAAGAATCAAATCCACAAGAACAAGACGAGCAACTTACAAATGCCGCTGAAGTGGAGAAAGATGAAAAGGGTCATGTTAAAATTGAAAAAGAAGAATAATAGTGTTAAATCAAAGATTGAACTTGAATTTAATCTTGTTGTGGTTTTGTGTATCGGTTTTTTTCTTTTCGTTTTGAAAACTAGTTATGTATTTCTATATTTAAATATGTTTATTATTGATGTTCCTTATAAATTCATTACAGTAAAATTGTTATTTTATTTTGTCTCACTGCATTGTTTCTTAGTGACGAGGTTATCGTAACATATGTTTTTTTTCATTCATAATATATTTGATATTATATCATACTAATATATACAACTTTTTATTGTTCATATAAGAAAAGTAATAATTTAGGATCTAGCAGTCTTCTTTCTCTTTGCTTTATATAACCCATTTTCATCTTTATCTCCTTTTCTCTTTTCTCTAAATCTAGCATGCTTTTTCAACTTCCTATTAGCAGCAGCTGCTGGATTATTTAAACTCAACTGAGCCTTTCTTGTCTTTCTTTCTTGTCTTCTTTCATATATGATCTTTCTAGCAGCAGAATACATTAAATTATATTGTGAGAGTCCTAGTTTTTTCGAAATTAATTCCATACATTTAGTAGCTAAAGCAGGTAATGAATTATCTTCATCATCTTCAATCAAAATTTCTTGTTCAGAGATATTAATCAATGGAATTAAAATTTGGGCTGATACTATTTCTGATAATTTATCAGATTCCAAAAATGATGTTAAAAATGCACAGTATTGAATTATTGATTTTTTCGTAACTAGCATATCTTTGTTTGGTCTTGATTCATTTTTCAAAATAGCGCTAACTCTATTGATGGCCCAATCAAGTGCTGATTTGAATTTCGGTTGTTGATCATGTTCTTCTTCCTCTTGTTCTTCATCATCATCATTACCACCACCAAATTCACCGTTGATAGTTTTCGGCTTTTCTTCTTTCTTGAAAGTGATAAATTTAGTATCATCTCTAGTCCAAATCTTTGAAATATAAACAAGATTCTTAGCAACCTGATTAGCTAGTTTTTCAGAAATATTAGAAGCACCTAATTGACGGAATAATCTATAAGCAATAGTTTGTATTTGGGAATCATCAACTTCAAATTCTAACAAATCAGAATCGTTGTCCAATATTGTTTGTAATAAAGAACATATCAATCTTGATGATAATAATCTGACCCAAGAATGAGGATACAATAAACTCTCGTTGATACTTAACCAACAACTTTCAAATCTAGCAGCAAAGATATTTGTAACTTTGTTCAACTGTTCAAAAACATTCAACGAAGAATAAACCAACTCCCAACTAACTTCATCTAAATCGTCTGATTTTTTAGTCAAGTATAACACACCAGATATTCTATCTATGGCAACTTCATTCAATATCAAATTTCTCTTGAATCCAACCGATGAAACGTATAACTTATAAGCGTTCAATCCACATCTTGCTAATAATTCGTTTTTTCTTTGTTTGATCCATAAAATGATATATTTTTCAACAAATTCAAAATCTCCACCTAAGTTATCAAGTTTAGTGAAAATCAAAGCTATGACTTCTGAAGCCATTTCTCTACAAAGAGGTGAATCGTCGGTGATTGTCACGTTAGATAAAGCAATAAAAAAAGATGATGATAATTTTTGTAATAGATCTCTACCAGCTTTGTTAACGATCAGATGAATCAATTCAATAACCGATTGTCTACCACTTTGGGCAGGATATTCTAAATTATTAATTAACATTTTGAATTGAGCCTCCAGTCTTCCTCTACTTTGATCGTATTCCATCAAGAACGTGAAAAAGACACCTCTTGCAACTTGTCTAATCTCTGTAGATGTTGATGTTATCATAATTCTTGAAACAATTTCCATTGTATCATAAATTTCGGGCAACATTGCATGTTTTGAAATCAAACTCTTTAAGAAACCAAAAGCAACACCTTGTCTCATTGGCTCATCCAAATCAGGTTCAGTCTTCTTCAAGATATAACTCAATGCAGTATCTTTCAATTGAACATCTTCTTTATGGCGAATAACAGCACTCAAGAATTTAAGACAGGATTGACAAAGCTCGTTATTTGTACTTGGCATATCTTTCACAATTTTCAAGGTTGCTCTGGCACAAGAAGTAAATTTTCCTGTAGTTTCTTCTGAAAATTCAAGTCTAACCATCATAGTTAAGACTCTCAAAGATGCAATTATAACACCTTCATCATCTGCAGTCAAACTAGTTTCCAAGATTGGAACAAAGTCACTCAAGTTGGATGCAGTATATAAAGAATCGTGTTTTGTTATGGCAGTTCTTAGCATCTCAAATGCAAACTTTTGCATGGTTCTAACATATAATGAGTATTCAACTTGAGTCTTAACAGGTCTAGCATCTAATTGAACCAAAAAGTGTTCATCTTGTTCACTGATTTCCTTTGGTTTATCTTTCTTACCTCTCTCTAACATATCAAGTGACTGTTGATAAATCTCGTAACATAGTAGTAATATATCGGTAGAAGAGGATTCTTCATTTTTGTGTAAACCGAATGAAAATCTTCTTAGTAACTCATCCAATCTGTTTTGTGTCTTCAATGATAATCTCTCGTGTAATAATAATTTCACTGGAGTAAGTAAATGACCAAAATCTTTCAAAAAAATATTTCCTGCCACCATTTCACCAGTATCGTAACTCTTATTATGTTTGATTTCTTTCATCTTGTTGTTATAACCTTCGGCTTCTTTTTCTTGAGAAGCAGCACCAAAAATATCGTTCATAATAACATCGATTATCAAATCAGCACATTCACCTAAATCACCGTGCTTGAAATGATCAGACAAAACAACTAGTATATAGTGGATTGTGAAACTCAAGATATGGATTTGTGGACCTCTAGCTAAAGCACTTTTCAACTCTTTTAAGATAAACTTCAAATACATTGGACCTAAAGAAAGAGCAATTCTTCCTAAATGTTTTCTAATTGTATCTCTCAATTCTTCAGACTTTGCTCTCAAGATATGACAAATGTTAGTCAAAATTCCTGGTAATTCCGTGTTGACTTTCTCTTCTGAACAGCACATTATCAAAGTAGTCATGGCTTCACACAATGGCACTCTTGCAAACACAGTTTCTTCATCTCTAGTAGTTAAAACTTTTCTTAAAGTTGGCATAACAGTGTCGATAACATATGAGTCCATTTTTTCAATGGATGATGGAAAATCTTTTGGTTTAGATTCCGAGTCAGACAATTGTTTCAAGGCAGAACAAACAGCTATAATCAAACTGACAGAGTCTCTCAATTGTTCTTTTCTTCCTTTAATCTTGGCTGTATTCATGATGGATATATATCTTTGGAAAATAGCCTTGAACTGATTCCATGTGATATGAGTCATCAAATTAGAAATGGTGATTGCAGTTTCGTTGGCAATATTTCTATATTTATCGTCAGTCCAATAAGCATAATGTTCAATCATGGGTAACAACCAGTGTGAAATAGTGTTACCTGAAAATTCAGAAGAGAAATCAACCAATCTACGAATGGCTCTTTGTCTTCTGTGTAATTGAGGATGGTTAATATTCTTGAAGAAATTAGCTTCTTCGTCACCATTATGCAATAGAACCTTCAAATCATCAAGTTCATGGAAGTACTTGGAAGATTCAACAATATGACAAAGAACATTAATATATTCAGTCTGAACCAACTCATTTTTCTTTCTCAAACCTGTTTTCAAATGAGGTAAAACAGATTCTTTCAACATATCAATATACTCAAAAGCTGAATCACTTGAATCCTTCGATGAGAAGCAATCCACAAATCTAATCAATGAGTAAGCGGCTGAAGATCTCATAGATTGATCATTTTCATCATTAATGAAGAACAAAGATGTAGATAATATTGGAATCCATTCTAACGGGGACAAGTTGACATACTCAGTTTGATTGATCAAACTATAAGCATTCAATCTTTTTTCATAATCAGCTTCTCTAATTTTCTTTTCAGAGTACGCATTCAAATCAGAGATTAAAGTACCAACTTTCTCGAACTCAGTGAATCTTTCACCCAAGCTTACAAACACACTAGATACAACAACTCTCATTTCCCTCTCGGGATACACTCTGTAAAGTTTAGCAATGTTGGTGTATAATGGAGTAATTTCTTGTAATGAACAATCGAAGTCTTTAACAATAGCAGCTAAGATTCTGATTACATTAGCCTTGACAGTCAATTCAATTTGATTGTTTGATTTTTCTAGAGCTTCAGTCAAAGCACTAATCAAAGTTTTTCTTGACTCATTATCAGTGACATAATCTCTTTGGATCAACGTCAATAGAATTTCAACAGCTTTAGAATTAACTTCTTTGTTTATACTGTGATCAAAAAGTAAAACCAATGAGCTGAGACATTCAGAAATCACAATAGCCAACACATTAACAAAGTCATCGTCTTCGGAAGCATTATCCAATAAAGCAATAATAAAATTCAAAACAGCAATTAAAACAGAGTCCTTAGCATTAGGATTTGGTAAAATTCTTAGTAAGGCTTTGATGGGAGTATACTCGTCATAGTAAAGAGAAAACTGTAGATTCTTTTGAGACCATAGGGAAGTCATTAATTTCAATAATGCAGATGGCTGTTGTAAATTCTCTTCAGCAAATTTTTCCATCTTTGGTTGAATCAAGTTGTAATATAAATCATCCCCGTACGGCTTCCAGTCGAAAAGCTCACCTAAATAAGTAGACAATTCATACAGCACCTTAAAACCTAACACCCTGTTTTTACGAGCTGTCTTTTCAATAGAATCATTTTCAAATTTGTCACCATTGACAATAGCAAATTCTGATGTAGATAAGGAATAAATTAATGGTTCAATGATACCTGGTAAACAATCATGACGACCTTTACCAAGTGTGGGAAGGACATCTGAAATCATATTCAAAAAACCACTGATGTTTCTGAGAATACCAATGGAAACAGACTCCATAGTCACTTTTTCAGTTGAATTCAAAAATCCCGAATAATCGAGCTTTTCAAAGGTCAATGATAAAAATTCAGTTATATATTTATCCTCCAAATTGGATAGAATTTTAATTGAAGCCATTTTTCTCCCTGTTTTGGTACCACTTGTTTTCAATGTTTTGGCTCTACCAAATAAGATTCTCAAAATCAATGGGATAATGGTGTCAGTATCTTGTTTTTCAATAGTATTTTCGTCATCATTTTGTAAAAACTTGATAACCTCATCACGGAACAAAGTGTCATCCAACATATTTCTCAAGTTATCTTGGTATTTATTGTAAACTGGATTTTTCCAGTTCAAAATAGAATTCAAAGCCAAAGTTTGGACTTTAGTATTATTGTTGGACAATAATCTCATCAAAAATTTGAACACCTCATTTGCACCATAAACAGCATTCAATTTCTTAAAATGAGTCAGCAATTCAATCAAAGAGTTTCTATCATTGAGGGACCAACCTGACAATAATGATTCGGCATCGGCACCAGTGTCTATATCATCTTCCACATCAGCATTAACAACATAAGGGTATAGTTCTTGGAAACGTGTTTCAGCAATAGTTGGAACCTTAGTTAACAATTTAATTGCTTGAGCTCTTGAAAAATCAGTAAATAACAAACTTTCTCTATTAGCCTCAGAAAATTCAACCAGTGATAATTCAATATTTTGATAACTTTGGCACACCTTTTCACTACTTTCAAAGTTACCTAAGATTCTGGTATCCTGAGAGAACCAAGATGATCTATCAGCCTTTGACTCTGCATTCAATGGCTGGAGTTCCTGTTCATTATAAACTTCTTCAACTTGTTTGTTGTATTTCATGGTGATCATTTTTAAAGCTAATTCCCAAACCAATTCAACGACTTTACCAATTATTGAACTTATTAGCTCACAAGCACCTTCCCATGTAGGTGAGAACTTGTTAGTTAATTGACCAAAGGCAAATTTGACTACAATATGATTGATCATTGTGTTGGATTCTGCTGTTATATATTGTGTCTTAAAGCTTCTGTATCTTGATTGAATATCCCTGGCATTTGACAAAAATAATGGAACTTGTTCGATCACTCTACAAGTGGATATCAATTCCGGAATAATCCCATTGTCTAGCTTGCTGTAAACTGTGATTATAACATTCAATGATAATTCTCTGCAGATGTGACTTGGAGTTATTAAGTTGTTTGACACTTCTGTCAAGATCATTGCTCTATTTGCTGCCAATAGTTCCAATGATTGAGGCGTGGTTTCGCTGCTTAAAGAAGATAGAAATTTATCAAATCCTTCCAAGAAGGGAGTACTGGTGGCATTTTTCCCAAGATTAGACAAAATCGATGATAACACCTCGTATGCTTGGTCACTACTGAGTGATTGATTAGATATAGATTTAAGTAGTTCACCACCCAAGTCAACTGAGAACAAGCTATGGGTCTTCGTATTAACCTGTGAATTTATGTAAAATTTCACTAAAGAATCAACTGAAACTTGTACTGATGTATGCTCTAATATTAATAATCTCCAATAAATATCAATCAAATCTCCTGATTCTAACAGGTCGCCAGCGCTATTGAACTTTTTCAATATGAAGTCACGAAATTCTAGGGGTATAACTATCTGTAGACTTTCATGAGTATCTTGGGAAACTGAGATCAAACCTTTTTTATTCATATTACTTAAAAAGTAAGCTATTTCCTTGTGCATTGATTGCCAATTTTGTGATACAAAACTTGTCACAAACTTCTTACAATAAGATAATGTTCTTTCTTTGGACATCTCGATTGATACAGTCACAAACGGTAAAAAGCTTGATCCACTATTTAGTTTCATCATGGTATTGAAAATATCAATGTGGTATTTAGATAAAACTAGAGGGTCAGCATTTCTTATCAAAATTGATCCCAATTGTGCCACGGAATGTCCAAAATTAATCTTCATGTGACTCTCTTCCTCGTCAATCATCTTCAAAGATTGAGAAGATTCATGTAGTTTTTTAACGAATGGCATCAAATCGTCCCAAGAAGCTACTTTTTTACCACTTTCAGCAAAAGCTAGTGCTGTCAAAAGCTGTGCTGCGGATGTGAGTCTCTCGTAATCTAAACTATCATGGTTTGCTAGCGTTTCGTCAATCACTTTCAGTATTGAGTCATAAAGAGGTTTAGTGAACTGAGGTGACTCCGTATGACCGGTAACGTCCATTATTATGTCAGTCAAAACAGATGTTGACCTAGGATGTAACAAACATTGTGACACTAACGGTGATAATATGAGTGAAGTCTTGGAATGTAATGTACCTGCTGAGTTTTTAAGTGCTTCAGCAAAAATGATAACAAGTGCTCTGTGGTAGTTTTCCAAATGATCTTCTAATAATTCGTCCACCGTGAGTACTCTGTTGATAAAACTTTGTAACGATTGCGTTGTAGCCTTTTTAACTAAAAATGAAATAGCTTGTGAGGCAAATTTCGTAATATAATCTTTCTTTCGTAACACCAATAGTGGTAATAACTGCTCAAACGTCGGTATTAAGTCTTTTGAAAGTTCTTTTGAAAGATATTTGAAGAGATATGCTAAAGTGTTGAAAGTCCATTCCAAAGCATCGGATTCGGTTTGCTTTGTAGCGATATTGTTCAAAGTGGATAACGAATTGGAGTAATACGACATGAAATCTGGACCTAAATCATGACAAAATTGTGAAAGTAACTCTAATGAAGGCTGTAATGATAGCGGATCATTCAAATTCAAAGATGCCTCCAAATGTTCAAAAATCTTCTTTTGATGATACAGTAATTGAGGCAAGCTCATACATAATGGTTCAATGAGTTCAACTAGTTCAGTGAATGACTTTGAGAGATTAACTTCTTTCCAATGGTCTAAAGTGGACAGAAAATGAGACACTTCAACTTCATGGAATGCTTTCTTTGTTAGATGTAAAGTTGGTTCTATCTTAATTGAATCCACACGATCCCTGAAAGAAGTGTATGTGAACTTCCTGTTCTCTGATGCAGAACCACTTTTTTTACCCATGATAAATAAGATAAACTATGGTATGTGTTGTTTATGCAACTGTGATACGATGTATTTTCTTGAGAGTGGTTAATATATAAATATGTTAAAAATTTGATATCCCCCTACAACCCCTATGCTTTTTTAAATAAATGAGCCTGAATCTGAAATAAAAAAAATTTTATCAAAATACAAAATTTCGGATTTGTCACACAGCCCGGATTTAAAAACATTAAAATTTTAAATATTCCATTAATACTTCTCTACACCAAAAACCTATTGTTTTTTGCAACTTGAATCCACAGGAAATATCTCTACAAAATTGTTCCTGTTAATCCTGTAAAGAGAGTAATGGTGAACCTTATTTTGGGGTTTGAACTATCACAAGTCTTATCTGATTTTGGTCATTGGCAAATTTCAGTTATTCATTAGTGTCAATCAATACTAGTTATCAGCCAGGAAAGTTCATTTGCATCAACGTTTTATTTAATGATAGTTCACTAGCTACATACCTTACTCAAGAAATTATACGTTTAAACAAGCTACTTACTCACATTACGGCGCCATGTCACAACCGTCAGAGACCACCGCTTTGCTATCAGAGAATCCCTTTGATAGTGAACATTTTTCTTCACAACATAATCAGCAGCAAAGCCAGAATGCTTCAGCTTTATCTCATTCCGATTCAGCTACAGGTACTACTGTTAGAGGCTCGACTGCTTTGCCCAAAAAGAACCCTTCTTCTTCAGCTGGGGCCACAACTACAAATTCCAACATAGTATCACCATCCTCTAACAGTGCCCCCAAACTGGCTAAAGAGCTTGGTCCAAACATTGCTCCTCAAAGAACAGGTCGTACCATTCAAAAGTTGAAGCTATTACCTGACTCCTTAGATTATACCAGTGACAACAGCATCGATAAATCATATTCTTTACAAAAAATAAAGGATAGACCTGCTAGAAAAGACGCAGCGAGATTAGGTAAGAAACACAGATCATTATTGCCCAGAGTCACTGCTTATTGTACTGCTGGTACTTATAAGATGAGAGATCTTATAAGATGGTTAAAAGATAGAAAGAGAATACATTCAACGTCTCCAAAATTGTTTGACGAGTGTATATATACGCCGTTCACATATAAGGATTGGAGAAACAATGGCTCTACCTCATCCGCCAAAAAGTCGGGCTATACAGATTCAACGAATACCGGATCTGGTAATAGTCAATCATCTTCCGGAAATCAGAGTAATAGTAAAGACAAAATATCAGCTTCTTCTGAGATGATAAGATTGGATGATGAAGGTGGTGAAATTGATGTTGGAAAACGATCAACCGAAGTGTTTATATTTGAATACGGTGTTGTTGTCTTATGGGGTTTTAGTAAAAGAGAAGAAAATGCTTTTTTGGTTGATTTAGCTAAGTTTGAAAATGAAAAGTTGGCTGATGAAGACGTTCAAACTGAAGAGTTGAATTATTATGTCACTCAGAGTTATCAACCTAGAATATACAATGATTTTATCACGCTGAGAGATGATTCGAATTATATGTTAAAACTTAGTATATCGTACGCTATTTCCCAATCGGTGAAAATTTCATTATTCGAAGAATTGGTTGATAATACAATTGAAGATACTCAAGATATTCCTCAACAGATTGCGCAAACTGGTAAAGTGGAAATGACTAGAGAAGAGATCATGAAATCTATAGGTGAGTTGTTCATTTTAAGAATCAATATCAACTTGCATGGTTCGGTTTTAGATTCACCTGAGTTAATGTGGTCTGAACCTCAACTAGAACCTATTTATCAAGCCACTAGAGGTTATTTAGAGATCAATCAAAGAGTGGCATTGTTAAATCAAAGATTAGAAGTCATATCGGACTTACTTCAAATGTTGAAAGAACAATTGGGACACTCCAATGATGAATACTTGGAGTTCATTGTTATTATTTTGATTGCAGCCGAAGTTGTTGTTTCTATAGTCAACATCATTGTGGATCTTTGTGCTAAGAATTAAATTTGAACGTGAAATGTATTCTTCACTGTACACTTCATCATTGCTTTAACGACTTTTTTTTTTATATAACTTTCTCTTACGTAAAGTTACTACAAAACTGATCTACTGTTTGAAATTTAAAACTTATAATATTAAACACTAATATACACTTCTTAATAATATAAAATTATAAATAGAAAGATAGAAAGAAAACCATACCCCTTTGGAAAAATTGAAACTTCAGTGAAATTTCACCCAATTTAATAAAGAAAATTTATAATTCTTGAGAAGCCTTAGCAGCCTTAGCGGATTTCTTTGGCAATAAGTTGGAGTGAATGTTTGGTAAGACACCACCTTGAGCAATAGTGACGTGACCTAATAACTTGTTTAATTCTTCATCATTTCTGATAGCTAATTGTAAGTGTCTTGGGATAATTCTGGTCTTCTTGTTATCTCTAGCAGCGTTACCAGCTAATTCTAAGATTTCAGCAGCTAAATATTCTAAGACAGCAGTTAAGTAAACTGGAGCACCAGAACCAACTCTTTGAGCATAATTACCTTTCTTTAGTAATCTGTGAATTCTACCAACTGGGAAAGTTAAACCAGCTTTGGAAGATCTTGAAATTGAAGCTTTATCGGATGAACCGGCTTTACCACCTTTACCGCCTGACATTATATGATTTGATTATAGTTAAGATAAGTTTATAGAAATAAGAACTCTATATGAAGAAAGAGAAATTTTAAAAGAAAGGAAAGGGAAAAAAAAAAAGAGGAGAGAAAAATTAAATAAACACCCCAACCAGAGGTCTTCCAGAAAGACAACACAGGAAACTTCAAGACTTATATACAAGTGCTATCCAAATACAAACAATAAGTATCAAAAATCAACAATTCCATATCAACAAACAATAAACAATCAAGTTCCAACGTCTTATGAAAACGGTGCAACACACACGCTCCTACCTCCCCCAGTCCAGTCCAGTCCAATTTTTACTTGCTTAACGTAAAAACCAGCACTCAGTGAGACCCGTGCCAGATTTTACACCTTTCGCGTGAAAATCTTGGTACTAACAAAACGCGCTTCCAGATCTTAGATCTTCTATCTTTATTTGTTTGTCTTTCTGTAGAAATATCTCTATTTATTATTGTTGTTTCTTGTCTTGTTTCTCATGCTAGTTTGAATATATAATCTAACAGATTCCCTTCACCGTTTTCTTACTAAAAACAAACAAAGTTATAGAAATTCTTTCTTTTTACTTTTTTTCTTTTCTTTCTTCTCTTTTTCGTTTTCACTCAATAAGCAAATTAAATTAATTTTATATTTTCTAATAATTATTCAAAATGGCACCAAAAGCAGAAAAGAAACCAGCTTCCAAAGCTCCAGCTGAGAAAAAACCAGCCGGTAAGAAGACCGCTTCTTCTACCGAACCAAAGAAGAGATCTAAGACTAGAAAGGAAACTTACTCCTCATACATCTACAAGGTTTTAAAGCAAACTCACCCAGATACCGGTATCTCACAAAAGGCTATGTCCATCTTAAACTCCTTCGTTAACGATATTTTCGAAAGAATTGCTTCTGAAGCTTCTAAGTTAGCTGCTTACAACAAGAAATCAACCATTTCTGCTAGAGAAATCCAAACTGCTGTTAGATTAATCTTACCAGGTGAATTGGCTAAGCACGCTGTTTCTGAAGGTACTAGAGCTGTTACCAAGTATACTTCCGCTACTTCAGCTTAAATATTATAAAAATTTGGGTTTTGTATTTTATAATTTTTATATATTTTATGTTGTTGTTTTAGGTCGGATTCTTATTCTCTGTTAATCTTTCTGTTCTTTAAGTTAATGAATTATTCAAAACATCTTTATGTTTTTTTTTTGATTCATTAACTTCTTTTTTGTATAATTGTATATTAGGAATGAATATGGTTGAATTGATTATTTATTTTCAAACCATTTTATGTAAACTTCAATATTACTAGTAATAAAATTCTTTGTGGTCTAGATTCGTAACTCTAAACTTTTAGAGCTTTTTGTTGAAAGTGTTTTCGATTGAGTAATAGTACATAGAACATACTGATTTAGGAATCAATTTCTCCCATAAGCAAAATGTAAACTTTGAAGATAGAGAATATTCAATATACAATGTACATAATACATGTTACAACATTTAAAATTTGAATCTTGAAGTCAAAAAAAAAAACACAAAAAAAAAAATCTCCCCTCCCGGGATCGAACCGGGGACCCTGAGATATCTCTTAACAGTTACAGTCTCATGCTCTTCCATCTGAGCTAAGGAGAGGTCTTCGAAGACGATAAATAATAGCAGTATACAGGAAATATATAAAACATCCACACCTTGCACCTCTATTATCAAAAGTTATTATAAACACATCCTTTTTTCCAACTCATTTTAACTGTGATTCTGAGCTTTCCAATTGAATAAAGATACGTAGAAACTAATTTCAAGATCTAAAATTATCAGATGCAAAAAGCAATGTTAGTTAATTACTCTCCATTAACTGTAAACTTAACATTTAACTCCAATCAGAGTTCAAATAACTTTCCAAAACTGGATTTTGATCTTTTAACTTACTTCTCCAACCTTAAATGCCCCACCTTAAACAGTTGCTGATACTACAAAGCCCAATCAAAAATGCCTGATATGTTATAAACTTTTGAGTTTGATTTTGAGCATAATATCTTAGATATTAAAGGTTTGATTGCGTTTTACAATTTCAATGGATAAAACTTTTTATTACTCGATAAATATACTTCCAAACTGTTTTTTTTTACTCTTGAAACTTATGAATAATTTTAATACGAGGCTAAAAGTATACTCTGGACATTCAAGCAGATACTATAGACTGATTTAAATGTATTTCCATGCTTAATACTGAACTGAAACCTCTTAAAAGTGTTCAAATCACCCACAAAACTCAGTCACGCAGAGCGTACAACACTATTCATGTTGTGCCTATTTACTTTTGAAGCTGCTGACTCAGTGCTGACCTAAGAAACCTGGAGATTTCCATAAAAGTAAATTATTTAAGGACTACTTAGCCTATGACATCCATTATCATATTCACATATCCCACATGGCTGGCTCGAGGTAACAGTATTCTCATTTTCTGACAAGAATTCCATTTCAAAGCTGTTTTTTTTTGTCTTTGTAACTTAGTTGAATCATCTTCTGTTAATAACTAGTTGATAGGTCGACTAACTGTTGAATATTTCCCAAAGCATTGAAAACTAGATAATTATGGATTCCGATATCAATGATTCAGTGGTCCCTGCGGAAACACAGCCTATCACTCCTGAAGGCGAACAAGAACCACAACAACACCCGCAAGACCCACAAGTAGTGCAACAGCCATCACCACCTCCAACAAATTTGCTACCTCAACAGCCAAAGACTAATAATCATCAAACTCAACTTCCTCCAATAGCTGCACTGTTCTTAACTAAATTCGATGTTCATAAAGGCTACGAACTGAAATGGTTTAGATCTTTAAACAACGCTATATACTCCTCTAAAAACTTGGAGTTTAAGACACTCCCTTCAGGCTTGCATTCAGTTAGTAATGACATTGTTTGTTTTGTGCACGAAAAATCAATTGATAGAACGTTGTCAAATGGGACCGACCACTCAAATGATGGTGATAGTGAAAGATTATTATATGGATTATCTGTCTTCAAACAAAATAGTCTCACTCAACCATTAGATGCTACTGGATCAGTTGATAGAGACAAGATTAAAATGTATTCGCTGGGTGTATTGACTGATCCTGCTCATTTGAATGAAACAGGAATTAAATCATCAATCTGGAAAGCAAAAATTTACTCTTCATTTTGGGGATATAGAAATGATTTGAATCATTTGTTGACCGAATTTTTAAACTCCACAGAAGTTGGAGAAGAAGATGCTTTCTGTAATAACTTCGAGCAATATTTTGAAATTCATAGATTTAAAGGTCCGAACGATCCAACCACTAAATTTAAAGATATTATGAAGTCAATCCACATCAACAGAAGAAAATCCATACAGACGTTAATCAACGAAGAATCAAATACAAATGATAGCAACGAAAGTATTACAGAGCTTGCTACATCGGCTGCAACTTCTATCTCCGAACCTTCCCTACCAAAATGTACCACTATACTTGATGGTGAATCTATAGATGATGATCACATGATCAATTCTTTGTTACCGTTATTAGAAAAGCTAGGGCCCTTGATTTTCAGAATCTGGAAACTTTCATTATTGAGGAAGAAGATCATTTTATATTCTCCTCAGGTTTCTTCTTCAGGTCCAGGTTCAAGTTCGGCTTCATTAAATAATGATGTATCTGGCTCAGAAAATATCAGAAAGCAAACTTCAATAAGTGACTTTTCTAAATTTATTTACTCCATTTCATTGATTTCATCAATCCCAAAAGAACTAAGACTTCCATTGATTAAATCTGGTGTAACCGATTTGAATTTACTAGAATTTAACACTCCTATCTACAATATATCTGTGAACGATATTCCTTTCATAAAAGGCTACGAAGGAGGGTTTATTGCATCTACTTCTGATCAAATTATACTGGAAAAGAAAGATTTATACGATTATTCGTTGAAATTAGACTCGTTCGAAACAAAACAGTATACAGGAACGAATGATGAAGCTGCCGATTCATACACTAACGATGAATTTGTTCCTAAGATTTTCAAAAGCTCAGACACGACTCAACAAAAACCGCTACTAGCCACGCCAAGAGATTTTACAAGATTCAAATTATTGTACTTGAACTTCTTCTCAAGTCAAAACAGTGAAAACTCTATTGGATTCTCAAACAAAAATGAAATTGACGATCAAGAAATCAACTTGCCTTCATATGCAAAAAAAACGACAGAGCCTTCTTCGATAAGGGAGCTCTTTTGGAATGGATTTTCATGGTGGGCTACAGCAGGAGGCTCAGATTCTAAGCAAGATGAATATGAGATCGAGTATGAACTATTTGACGATCTCTCAAAGGACGAAATTGAAAAATTAGTTACACTATTAGGATACTTCCAAAAGCTAACAATCAGACTTTTCAACCTACTGGCAGATATTATTAACAACAATGAATCAGATCATCTTAATGAGCATTTCTTGGAAGTAGACGAAGAAACAGAAACGGGAACAGAGGCTGAGCAACATCCAAGTAGCGGCAGTTCTAGAGAAAGTGATCCACTCGTGTCTCCTAATGACAAATCTACTACTTCACGTGGATCTTCTGTGATATGGATTGAACCACAAGACATTCATGAATTGGGATTGGACCCTTATAGTGCTGCGGATCGTGAGTTCTTGATTGAGTTGGTGAATGTATGGTGGGGAAAAGAAGCTAGAATTGGTGGCTATCTAGGCACCCTGTGTTGTATTTAGGTTTTTAAGTTTTTTCGTTTTTCAAGAAATTGGAATATTTAGAACTGTAGTTTGTTTCTTCTGAATTGTATTAATGTGCTTTTTGAGTTTATGTGGTTTTTTGAGAGATCTGTGGTTCGTTTTGTCTTTGTTTAGGTTTGCTTCTTAGTTATTTGATTTGATTCGACTTTTTGTCACTGGTTTTTTTAATTATTTTTCTTTTACTTCAAACGATACGTATGCGTACGAAAAACTTGAGTGTTTTGTAAGTTTTGAATTTTAATCTGAGGAAATTGTTCAAAATTTCAGTAGCCTATTTTTGTGTGAAAATTGACGGGCGCCATCAATAAACCTACGAAAACAAGTACAAATTAGTGGTTGGCGGCAGAATAGATGACTAAGAAGTGGAACATGAATAAAATTTAAACTAAATACAGATTGAAACAGAACAAAAGTCGTAACACAAAAAAACCGATTTGTAAACGTGAAATGATAAATGATTACCATATAGAAAGACAACTATGTATATCGCTTGGAGTTCAATCGAAAAAACGCCAACAACAAGGAAAAATTAAAAAGGTGAACATCGTAGAGTCAATGGTTAATTGCTTCCCCTCCCCAAAGCTTTATCCCAGGCTGGTTTTGTCTCAGTAACCCAATGTTGGAATCTGTCTTTAGCACCACTGAAATTGTCCAAAGCAGGTCTAACGTCAAGGAAAAAAGTAGGCATACCGTCAGCATCTTCAGGACCCCCATAATAATCGATAACATATCTAACTTTCTCCCATCCACCAGCACCATCATTTCTCAAAACAGTCCAATCGTGTCTATCAAAAGGTGGCTCCTGTGCAAAGGTATTAGGAAACAAAGAACCAAGAATGGAATGCATTCTCGCCCTTGGTGATAAATCGTGTGGTCTTCCCGTGAATTTCAATAATCTTGGTTCCACTTTCGTTTCATCAGTATGTGGCTTCTCCCATTCTAAAATCTCAACCCAAGCACCTTCATTCAAAAAATTATGAATGTTGACCATGCTTTCAACAGCATCTTCAGGAATATCTCCTTTCCCTTTTCTCAACATAGCGTTGAACATTTGTTGTGGCGAAGGGTATTCCCACACACCATTATCAGGAGCATCACCTCTTGGAATGGATGAAAGAGTCTTTTCGGTTGGTAGATCTATGGTCTGACCTGGGGCCTTTTCTGGGGATAATGTGTAAGGCATGTTATTTAATGGATTGATATCTTCACTTGCCAAGCTATCGTTGTGTTTTTTCGCAAGAGATGGAAACTTGGAGTGGTCAACTGGACACGTTGCAGGTGCATCCGATGGAACAACTTTATTTGTTATATATTTGGAATGATCAACAGGACATGTAGCAGGTGATGCTGATGATGCTGTTTGATCTTTTGAATATTTAGAATGATCAACGGGGCACCCATCTGAAACTGCGCTCGTAGAGTCTGCCCAAAAGAAACCCATGTTCAAGAATTGATATCAATTGAGATTAGGCAGACAAGGATCCAAGTAAAATGAACGACTGATTTAGTTCGAAATTCAACGTTATACAGTTATTAAAGATTAAAGCACTTTTTGTAATCAATACTCTGCTCACATTCATTGGACCGTAATAAGTTCTCAAAATTAATTTTGTTGAAAAAGAAATAAAAAAAATGCTTTAGATCAGATGACGTAATCAAACAAAGCCGTGTTTTTTTTTCCATTCAAAGACTACGAAGCATGAACGATAAAGCCTGGTATTAATGGCTTGTAATGGAGGTATAATCAATCTTCTAGCTGGAAAACTATCACTGAAAACTAGAGAGAATACAAATATGTCGGATATTAATGAAACCGAGGAGCAGTTGTTGGCTAGACACAAGAAAGAGGTGAGAGATCTCGTTGCAACTACAACTGGATTGAAGAAGCAAGCTACTAAGTCCAAGAAGAAGGAAGTTGCGAAGAAGATACAAGAACTAGAAGCCAACTTAAAGCTCAGGCATGAATCCGAACTGAATGATTTCAAGAAATTATTCTCCGATGTCCAGGAACATGAGTCAACAACTGGTGTAGATGCAAATGCTTCAGGTAGCGAAAACAATGATGCAGATAGCGATGATGAGCTAACTCCAGAGAAGCTATTAGCACAACTAGAACTCTCTAACCAAGAGAAAGAGAAAGAAAAAGAGAAAGAACAGCAAGCAAAACAGCAATTGCAGCAACTTGAACAACAGCAACAGCCTAAAAAGAAACGTAACAGACAAAAGGAGAAATTAGCCAAGCGTGAAGCCGATATAAGAAAACTACAAGAAGAAGCCCAATCAGAAGCAAACACACAACCAGATATTCGTGCTATTGAGCTGAATAACATTGCTGAATTATGTAAAATATCGAAACTAAAGCAACATGACATCACGCCTGATGGACACTGTTTATTTGCATCTATAGCTGATCAATTAAAACAAAGACAAGACATTGATATGAGCATACAAGAACTTAGAACCAAAGCGGCCAACCATATAAGATCTGATCCGGATACATTTGCTCCTTTTTTATTTGATGAAAAAACACTGACCATGAGAGACATTGATAGTTATACTGAAGAGATTGAGACCACTGCTATGTGGGGTGGTGATTTAGAGATTATGGCATTGGCTAAAGAATTTGATTCCCCCATAAGTGTGACAATGAGTGGAAGGTCAACTTTGAAGATAAATGAACAAGGACAGCAACCAGAGTTGAAGCTTGTGTATTATCAACATGCTTTTGGTTTAGGTGAACATTACAATTCACTTCGAGATATTGATACAAGTGACGAGTAATACTTATGACTTGCTATACTATGAACATGTTTTGATATATAATTATAGTTTACATAAAGTTTGTATTTACAATTGTCTACTTTCTCCCCTTTGCAGCAGCAGCTTTAAATGTTAATAAATCGCCATCTTCCACCACGTAATTCTTACCAACTCTCAATATTTTACCTTTCGCCTTCAAAGTTTTTTCTTCAAATGGTGGATCCATGTCTTTAACGGAATCGTACTTGATCAATTCTGCATTGATGAATGTTTTCTGAAAATCAGTATGAATAACACCAGCAGCTTGAGGACACAATGTGTTTTGTCTCACGGTCCATTGTCTTGCTTCAATCGGACCACAAGTGTAGAAACTGATCAACTGTAATGATTTTCTCATCTCTTGGATAATCTGTGGTAGCGCTGATGGTGCTGAAGAGCTCTCTATTGGTATTCCCGCTTCTTCTTCCTCCACCAGTTTGGTTTCATATCCTGCGCTGAACAAAATTACAGGCGAACCTGGTGCATTCTCATCGACCCAAGTTTGAATATCAGTTAAATATTCATTGGATTGACTGAAATAGTCTTTCTCGCTGACATTGACTAAAAAAACAGCTGGCTTTGCAGTCAATAAATTATGCTGATTTAAAGCGTCAATTTGTTCCCCAGTCCAATCTTGCTTATTTATCACCCTTTGACCTTCCATGATCGTTTCGTAAGCGATATTTAACGTGTTTAATTCTAGCTCCATCATTGAGATCTCATGTTGTGGTCTACTTCCTTTATTTTTCAATTGTTTAGTTAATCTTTCAATCGAATTCTCAATAAATTCCATATCTTTTAGTAGTAGCTCATCTTGAACGATTGTCAAATCTCTAACAGCATCAACGTGCCCTTCAATATGTGTAATTTCGTCGTCTTTAAATGCTCTCACAACTTGAAAGATCCCATCAACTGCTCTGATGTCGGCCAAAAATGCATTTCCTAATCCCTTATTATCAGATGCTCCTCTCACTAAACCTGCTATATCAAAAATTTTGAGAACTGCTGGCAATTTTTTCTTAGATCCATATAATTGGGCCAATTTATCAAGTTGTTGAGAAGGGACGATAACTCGGGCTTCTTCTGGCTCAATAGTAGCAAATGGATAATTGGCCGGATTTCCTAGCTTACTTTTCGTGATCGCTTGGAAAAATGTTGATTTACCAACATTTGCTAAACCAACAATACCACTTGTTAGATTGTTAGAAGGTCTCCCAAATAGTTTCTTCAATTGAGTTTCACCTTTTTTCAAAGGTGCTACTGAATAACATCTCGCATAAGTTTTTATCGAGGTACTCAATCCATGGAGAATCATCTTCTTGGTCAGCTAGAAGTATAAGTTCCAAGACTGTACTTATGCGTATCAGCAGAATCAACTCGAGTAGGACAGGATGGGGACTTTCTCGAGGAACAGGTTGATCTCTCCATGCAAAATAAGCTAAACGACCCTGGGGTTTGAAAATCTTGAAACGAAAACCTTTACTAAGATTTTAAAATTTTGCGATCTCGTGACCATGACCATGTGACATATAGATTGGGGAAACGTAAAACCGCGGAGCAGGCGGTGTACCCGCTTCTGCCTGCGCTTCGTGGCTAATAATCTGTTTCACTTCAATGCTTCAATGTTGAAGGAGAGCATTCGTGTTTGGTGACTGGTAATCAATCAAACAAATGCATAGTTAGCGGATTATGACGGACTTGACGATCTTATCACACACTACAATGAAGTCCAAAACAAAGAATTGTGATTTGTTAGGATCAAAGATATATACCGAAAGATTTTTTTCATAGATAGATATATAGATAAGAGGATATATTAATGAGTGGTTTTTAACATAGAAACCGATTGCTCACAGTTCGCACATAAGGGAGACATCACACACAGGCAAAGTTATGCTTTGCGTACTATGTATAAGCTAGTTTTTAAAGACTTCTTTTCATAAGTCTAACATGAGGCAAGGTGTCTATTATTTTCTACCTACAATTTTACATGAACAAACAGAGCAATCTCGGCTCCCACCTAGCTTTTCTTTACCAACTATAAACCTATCAATAGTCAAGTTGGATGGTTGTATTACCATAAAGTTGTATGATTTTGAGTAAATTAAGATTCAATTCTAGCCAGCCAATTAGTTATATGTATATATTATATAATATATTATATATACAGGCTCGCAGAGCCCAGATTTGAATTTCAAAGCGAGGAGACTCAATGATTATGTCATATAGTAACAATTAACATGAGACGTCCTTACGTAATGAAGTTTGCAGCATGCAGTGTACACTGGAGCACAAGCCGATAACTTGCCGAAACTTTAATATGTGCAGCCAAATTTCAAATCTAGAAATCTCACGATGTAAACATCATAATATGGGTGATAGTGGTGGCTCTGATGAAATGAATATTATATGTTTAAAACCGTAAATATTAATTATAAAATGGTAAATACTAAATACTGAATACTACCAATTTAATTAGTTTAATTTTATCATGCAGTGTCTATCTACACATAATTTCAACCTATATTTGAAATTTCCTACATCCTGCACTTTGTCTGGGCACGGTACCACCCAATAATAAGACATTACCAAAAATATGTATGCCGAGTCTGTTCCTATTGTACATAATGTATAATCTGTGAGCTGTGGAATTCACTATTCGTACTTGGGTTTTAGGGTCAGATTGAGGCCAGAACTTATCGGGAGGAAATCTATTTAGTTAGAAGAGAGAAAATAACATTATTTCATTAAAACTTTGGATACCTCATTTACTATTGTTATCTTATATTCTCAGTTCTTATTAGCTGCATCCAATTTGCCGGTCGATGGATAAATCTTATATATAACCAGTGAAACGTCTCAAATGACCTTCACAGAGTGTACAGAAACTAGATGCAACTAGTCATGAAATTTCGTTAATGAAAATGCTCCTCACTCTCCTGTACCGATGATCTCTATGGGATCCAGTGACCATAATTGGACAATTTTCGTCCCACCGCCAGTGCTGTTGTATGAATCTACTTATTTTTGTAAACTTGTTTCCCCACGGACTTTGAGTGAATTTCAACTCTCTGAATCAATTGATTCGAATTATCAGCTATCATCCATTTATCATACAAGGTTTTCTTAAGTTATTACAATTATTACGGATGAAATAGTGTATAATAAGCAATGTAGATATACGTTCCCTTATATATGTAGTAACCGAACATAAAGCCAATATCAAACAAAAAATGAAGCAAAATAACGGACAGAAAAAAAAAGAATAAAACAAGTAATGCAAATAAAAATTGTAAACGGTGAAAAAAGATAAAAATATGTTGATAATTGTGAAGAAAGACCGATAGCAAAATGTGCTTCTAAATAATTAACTCTATCTATTAATGATTATAAAGAAGCCACAGAAAGTAATACAAAACCAACCAAGGGTGCCAAATTTCAGCACTTTCTCTTTTTCATACATTTTCCTTCGTCATAAGAATCTATGGTAGACATAGAAGTAACAGCATACAAACCACTACTACCATTAGTACCGTGTACTGTAGAAGAGAATGACCCGGAAGTTATCACGGGCGTAGCAACTAGTTTGGTACTCAATTGGAAAGGCAATTGAATAGGAGTAACAATCTGCTGTTGCTGTTGCTGTTGATATAAAGAATTCATCATTTTATGAGATGCAATCTTAGGCCCTGTAGATCCCACACATGAACCAGAACTGGAACCAGAACCAGTTAAGCAGCAAGATGCTAACGATGATGAATAATTTGTTGGAGCAGTTGATGAACTAGAAGCTGAAGATGAGGATGAAGATGCTGAAGAGACTGATAAAAGGTGATTTTCCCGTATGGTGGTGGGTGTTGTACCTGGAGTTGGAATCAAAGAAAAGCTGTTGTTTGTACTGGAAGCAGTAGCCTTTGCTGGCTCAATATGTAAAGATCTCAAGGATGTGATGGATTGTGATCTAGAATGTGAATGGCGAGGTTTAACATGGCTCAATTGATGTGGACGAGTGGGTGATGCAGCCGGTGAAAGTGGTAATCCTGGGTAGAGAACAAAGTCTTGAACAGGATAACTCAATTGAGTTGTATAAGAAGTGAAAAAAGAATTCAACTCTTGTTGCTTCTTATTCAGACTAGCAGCCAAATTAATTAAATTTGAAACAACTCTGATTGAGCGATTTGCATAACTATCAAAATATTTCTCTTTGACTGAATTAGCCATATACAAAGTAAATGATAGCAACGATGATTCAAGTTCATTGAATTCATGATTCATTGTTTCCAGATCACAAGTTGGATTGCAAATTATGATGTCAGTTAGCATAATGGCAGCAAGTGCAACCGAACTGGCTGAATAATTCATACAAACCTTTCTATCAAATTGAGCCAGTTCACATAAAAACATTGCACCTATTTTTCTGTCAAGATAATCTGGTTGAGTATTATTGATGAATAAATCTAGAAAAGAGTCAGCTGTTGGGAAAGAAACATCCCATTTCAAAGTACTCAAGATTGAGAACTCCAACTTCAAAAATTCCTTTTTATCAGATAATTGATAACCGGCTCTTGCAATTAAACCATCAATGATTTTACCCATTGGTTTATTTTCGTTATATTTGGAAGCAATCCATAAACAACAATATCCAACCATCTTATATCTGGATTCACCAACTTCAACAAGTGCAGTATATCTATCTGTGAGATTGACAGCCAATGAAAAAGTACTGAAAGACCAATTCAATTTTCTAACAAGATGGAAAAGAGAATTAAGAAGATCATTTCTACCTAAAAACAAAATCTCATTTGAAGAATATGGAATAGGCACTTGCTCCCATTTGAATTCTAAATTGAAAATGTGATCATGTATATTATTTCTGTATTCTTGGATAGAAGATTGATGTGTACATCTTTCCATGAATTCAACATATGCTGTATGCTTTGAACGAGTTTGAATTTGCTCTTGTGATTTGTTAGACATGGTAATTTAAATGAAGTTGTAACGACTTTGAAAATTCTTTTTCTTTCTTTTCTGGAATGCGGTAGTGTTTTAATTTTGAACAGTAGTGAATGTAGTGTTCTGAGTTGGAGGGTTTTTTTTCCTTTTTTTTTTGAATCTATCGTTAAAGGTTTTAATAATGCAATTGTCGCAAAATAATTCTAGTTTTTTTTGGTTGTGAATTGTATGGCGAGAAGAATGCAAAAAAAGTGTAAACTGTAAATGTGGACAAGTGATTGGAAAAAGTTGAAGGAAGTTTGAACAAAATTTTCTAGAACAGAAAATACAAATGCGGTAATAAATAGGAATGCAATGGAAAAAAAGATCAATCGAGGAACAAATTAGTATCAACTCAATAAATCAATGAATAGTAAATGTATATAAATGAAACAAGGAGTTAAAAAAATGATTTTTTGGAATGGAACGTAAATATGGAATATGCTAATGGGGGGAAAGGAAGGAAGGGGAAAACGTAGGAAGGAAAAAAAGTGAACTTAAGAATGAAGAATTTGCTCTTTGATTGAGTTAATTGATGAATTGCTAATGAATGGGGTCAAAAGATATGTTTCATAAGTTTGTGACTACAGGTAATTGAACAAGAGTCTGCGATTTTTAGCAAAGTAATATGAAAAGAAATATTCAATGAAAAAAAATTTGACAAAAATTATATAGTCAAATGATATGAATATGATGTATGTGTGATGATCTAGGTCCGAGGTTAGTGGGAAAACAACGTTACCTAAAAGAACAGAATAAAGTGTGATGATCTAAAAGGTGAGAATGGATCAATCAAATATATTTAAATATGATGATGATGATGGGATTGATTGATAATGATTATTGATCAAAATGTTGGAAGATGAAAATAAGATATGTTTAATAAAAAGGCACAACCAAAGTGAAAAAGTACAACTAGCCAACAAAGACTGTTTAACTATTAAACAGAAGTGTAATTGAATGAATACTTTTCAAATTGATATATATATATATCGAAGAAGTAACAAAAAAATTGAAAAGATATAATTGAAATTGAATAGAAAAGAGAAGACCTGAATGAAAATGAACGGATTTTGAAATCATTTTATATAATTCTTTTCTCTTGAAAAATGCACATTGCACACACACACACATACATACATACGTACATACACACATTTTCAAGATTTGAATTAATGGATTCGGAAATTAAACTAAAAAGATTTGAGATTTCAATATTTTGGAATTAAAATTAAAACTGGAGATTTTTTTCTGATTCTTGAGGCCTCACTACCGGGTGAGTGTGGTGTATAATGTAATTTTACCCTTGAAATTAGCAGGTAGAAGTCGGGCGGCTGTCGGGCCTGTGATGCTTGCTTGATTGGAAGGAGATCTACGACGTACGTACGTCGGACGTTGGGCTGGCTGGGCTGGCCCCTGGGCTGGCTGGACTCTTGACCATACCACAGGAGGGAGCCGTGCGATTTAATAGTTACCGGTGTGTGAGCCATGAGCCATGTGGCATGTGGACTCGGGAATACCATGTGTGAGTAAGGCAGCAGAGGCGGCCGGCCACCTGATATTTTCAACATAGAAAGTTTACCGGGAATGCTAGATCTGTAGATAGATAACTCCCTAGAGTGTGTGATGCATTATATATACCCTGTTTGGTTACTGATATATATACACACACATATATATATATATAGTAATATATATTATATATAATATATGTTGTTACAATACAAATTGGTATCATATTGAGGAAATTGACACCGTCCGTTATTTATTTCTCATTTTTAGATATTATGAATCTTCTTAGTCACCATATTCACATGTTGGAATAAGAAGCAGTGAGCATTGTAAAAACAAAATACCCACACACACACACACACACACACACACAATATGTGGTTTTCTTAAGTTTACCCATTTTTAAAGGGAATAATAATGCGATCTTCCTTAAGTTATTAGGACACCAAAAAAAAAAGCAAGTTTTCTAAAAATTCTTATTGCTTATTTGCGCAAACGGTACACAAGAAAATAAGATTACAGATTTCAATTAGGTTTGAATTTTTACAATAATAAATTTATAATTTACAATCTAAAATCTTGAAATCTGCCTCTCTCTCCAACTTAATTAACTTTTAATGAAGATTTTATGTAAAATTAATTATCAGTGAACACCGATTAGTGTGGTTATTTTCCATACTCCTCCTCTCCTCTCTCTTCTCCTCTCCTCCCATCCCCTCCCCGAGACTTTAGCTTGTCTTCCGGTATCTATCGAAACTTCATGTACAATCAACCAACATAATCTCTACTCAAAAGCTTCGCCTTGCGAAATTGATTGAGATCGATATCTTCAATTTAAGCAGTGTTAACTACTTACTCTATCTGTCACTCCCAATTGTACATATTAAATTTCAAATCGTCTTCTTACACTGCATTCACACAGTGCACACATATTACATGCATATTATACAAACTTTTGTTTATTCTGAGCCGATAAATGAACCGCATACTACACACTTACATACATACAATTCATGCACGCTGATAATTAATAGAAAGATGCCACTTCTCCTTTTCTTCTTCATAAGTTTCCAGTTTCCGTCTCTTTTTTTCTCTCTAGCAGTTACTCTCGCTCTAAAATTTTAATATCCGGCTTCTATATTGTCAGATCTTATTCTAGGCTAGGAGGACAAACCTAGTACAGTAACCAGTATACCATGATACAAGTGCGCACAACTACTACGTAGAAGTATCACCACCCACACCTGTTCAATTACTTAAATTTATTTATTGTCTTGTACTCTTACGAGGAGTTTGATGATCTGGAGACTAGTAACTAGAACCAAGTAAACAAACCACCAAGGTTATTTCAACACACGACGCATATACATATATATATTACAATTTACAATTGCTATACCCATCATGGATGGACTTGAAAATTTATTATAATAGATGATGATATTAGTAGCATGTGTTATGGTGTTAATTATAGTGTTTTTTTTGTTTTGTTTTTGCAATTTCATAACTCTTGTTGAACAAGACTTAAGAAAGATCACATCCCGCGGGCTCTTATTCAATTGCACTTGCTACTTTAAAAGTTTTACCTCCATAATTCCATAATTCCATAATCCCATAATTCCATTATTCTCACGCTGAAAACTGAGCATAATATTATAGGAGAGTTTACTAACTTGCATATCGATTCGATTCAATTCAATTCAATTCAATCTACGTATCATTCGATTAAGCTTATAAGCAATCACTAGCACTCACTGATTCAATTCACTGGCAATCCCAGTTTTGCGGTCTTGTCGATCTATATATATATAATGTACATATACATACATTTATTATTCACTTTATTAGCGGCTCATAAAATTTGCTGCGGTTTACGATCTTGACTCTCTCAAGACTCAGATTAACGGTATATGATCCTCGTGAAATTCAATCACCATGCAAAACCGGGATTATCCAATTTTTTTTTTTTCCTTTATAAAATCTTGCCTCAATTTGTTAGTCTTGTGGAGTGGTCTTTTTTTTGGAAAATTTCCGTTCTTCTTTAACCCCCTTTCAATTTGACCTGGATTAATCATTTCTTTGGGGGGAAATCGATCCGATATATTCATGTTCATGTTCATGTTCATGTTCAATTTAATTTATCTGCTTCTTATCAATATCGGACAAACCTAACAAATTTGTCTCTTATTATTGAAAATCATTATTCTCTGTGTTAGATTGCTAAATTTGAAGGCAACTGGAATATCGACGAAAGATTGTCGCAATTGTATTAGCTTTTTTCACTAGTGCAAGTCTCAGACCCTCAGCCACGCACTAGACACGTTAGTAACTCATTAAAAGTTGAGCGTGCAGCCTCATTCGATTTGCAAGTAAATTTCTTAGACCGAGCGAGACTTGAGCAATTACAATCCACACTTCGAACTTTTTATTACCCACAAAGTTAATCAACACATCATCCCAAGTGGCTGTCTATAAATAATATTAATTGATCCATTAGAGTAAGGAAGTTTTTCATAACGTAGATCTCAATATTTTTAGTCTGTTATTATTTAAACTAGCAACCAACCTCCACACACTATATCCATCTGATTTTTTGCAAGCACACGATCAATACCCGGACCACACAAAAATGTTCAAGACGGATACAAAAGTTAATTGAAATATTACAAGGTTTGGAAATTTTGAATAAGCAACCAAAGACGACTACTACTACTACTACTACTACTACTACTCCTCACACTGATTAATTAGTCTCTGCCTTTCCAAAGCTTGAGGCGTTGAATTCTTGAAGGTGAAATTGTTCAACTTGCAAAAAGAAAAACCACACACAAAGTATAACGGGACTTTCAAAGGTAAAAAAAGACTTAGTTACAAAAACTCTATTGTGTTTTATAAAAACACCAAATTGAACAATTGACAAACCTCACAGATGCTGATTCTTGAAGTTTTGGCCTTTAATCTGATATTTGGTTATTGCTTATTATTCGTTGTACATACCACTTCTTGATCTGCCTTCTCGTCTAGGTTCATATTGTGGAGTTACTGTTCCGTCTTTTAATCTACCCGGCATCATCTTTCAATTGATGCAGTTTCGATTGTAATCAAATTATCGGAACCATAATTGTTCAGCTTACGGTTATTTGGTCAACGGTAGTAATTTATCTCAAAATGGTGGTATGATAGTTTCCTTCAAGGGAATTTGATTGAATTTGATATATTGATTGTAATACAGAATTGGTTTCAATTTAACCACCAGGTATGCAGTTTATACAAATTCAAGAGCCGATTAACGTGTGCATTAATTCTATTTAGTTACAACATTAAGTTTTAAATGCACTTATATTTAGGGCCGACTTTCTCAAACTTTTTTTTACCTTTGAAACCATAAATATATGATCTATATATCATTGTAGTCTCCACCCAACTATATATATACAGAGCATTTCAAAACTTGGAGGTTGTAAGTATACTATCAACCCCTCAAGCATTCAAGATACAAGGCAAGTTCTATTCTTCTAGTGCTAGTTAACCGGTAAAATCCAACCCAAGACAAAAATAAAACAAAAAATTTTTGAGAGTGAAATAATACTTATGGGGTAATATTGACACTACGCTATTCTATTCTTTTCATTGTGTCTCTTGGTGAACTCTAATTATTGCTGGATTATTGTAAAACAACCGTTCAACAATGATATATATAATAAATAGTTTCCAAAAAACCTCTTTTCCAATGAAATTTGAAGGGGGTAGGTAAATTGACATTAAATATTATGAGCCGTTTACTTGAAATTAACTAGTTGCTTAGGAGATAGATTATATGGATTCAGTTATGGGCAAAATTTTTTGGGTATAGTTAGCTTAAGTAGTGTACAGACTGATAACAGTCAGTGCAACTGCCAGTTTAACATGATATCATGGCATGTTTTTTTGGAACTTTTTCCATTCAATTCTGATAGTTGGGTGTGCAAAATTTTTCTATAAGCAATCCGAAATATCAGATAAGAGATAACCAACAAAAACACAGAGACCAAGCCAATTCAAACAGATTCGCATACTACTTACTATAGGTATACTATTTTAAGAAAACTAAGCTTGAAAGATTTAAATACCAATTGTAACTTAACATAGTTAATTAATTAATCTTAGAAGTGCATAATCTTACACTCACATCGAAGTGGCAACATGTGATCTGAATCACTGAACAGATCAATCGATCTGTTTGTTGATCACACTATATAGAAATTCAATTCCTAGCTACAATTTAATGATTCGTTGAACATACACACACTCGATCTGATCTCTTCGTATATATGTGGGACAAGATGTAAGGCGACGTACTGACTGCTATTCCAGCCTCAGCCTCAAGGCCCTTAATCCTCAGCCTTCTAACATTTTTCAACTCTCACTAAAAATATTACCAGAAAGAGAATGTTCCTTATTTTGCAGGTAAAGTTCCAATTCAACAGGTGAACGTTAACCTTTTTACTACCAATCTTCCCCAAGATCTTATATGATATATATGATCAAAGATCTAATTTCACCGACTCCAACTTCCATTTTTTTTTTTAACTTTACCAAGACGCTATTTTTAATATATCATAGTATAGTATAGTATATACTACATACTATAGTATACACTATATAGTGATCTTTCTCAAGTAACTTGTAATTCCGACAATTCAATTCTGACTGGAAAATCTAGATTTCTCAGAAATTCAACCCTAAAATCAGCAAGAAAGCAAAATCGTTGTTGAATCTTCAAATTGGACAAACAAACATAAATATCGAGTTCACAGAAATAGGAATCAGGAATCAGGAATCAGGATTGGAAATAATGCAGGAAGTAGTTTATATAATATATATCACACATGTGGTATTACCTTCAATCTTTGGTTTTTTTTCACTTGCCACATTAAAGCAGATGTATTTTTAACACGTAGTGCAATTTGCCACATATTCTGGGCAGGGCTACTTGAATTTTCTCTTGGTGTTTGGCTTGTATCCCAGATCAAATTAGCTAATTTATCAGCAGTTGCGGAAAGTATTTAGTATTTAGTATTTAATATTTAATGTTTGAAAATTAATAAATACTCAATAATAACCAGTATATACTATCTAGTAAGTCTAGTGAATCAATAAATATCAAATATATATTGAATACTCGATCTTAAGTTACCAGCGACTGACCTATATAGTATATTATATATATGTTGTCGGAAACCATTTTACATGTTAGTTAGCCAAGTTTCCAGTCGCAATATACAAGATCCTAGGCGCCCCTGAAAAAAATGCCAGATGTTGCTAACTTAACTAATTTTAATTGCACTGCGACTTGGGATTGAGGCTGAGGCTATGGTTAGGGCTGTGCTGGATGTGCTGGCTTTGAAGAGTTTTTGAAGATTGAACACTGGGACTGTAAGGCGAAGGATATCTTTAAATTCCAGTCCTCAGTGCTTACTCCTCTAAACTTTAATCCTCCCACATGAAATTATAAAAATTCAAATGCATTGCGAACTAATTGAAATATCTTAATTATCCCATCCTGGAAGCCTGATTTCTGATCTGCGGAACAGTATGTAGTATTAAGTTACTAACGACGATCTGAATATGATTAACTGATTAATTATTGAACGTTCAATTTCATGATTTAAGATTTTAGTCAAACCTAGTTTTGATCAGTTGACATTACTGTAAACACTGCAAGAACTTGGTTATGTCACTATCTATATAATTCATATAATATAGTTTATATATTATATAATAGTTGGTAGTCCAATAGTAATACCTAAAGTTCCTTGTAGGAATTCATCAATAGAAGATATAAATATTCACCATTTAGCTATAGATTCTCAGCGTATATCTCTAAAGAGGTTGATCTAATTTATTATTTAGTTCAACGTCTGACCAAGGACTCTAGAACTCCAGAACTCCAGAACTCCAAAACCCTATATTTACTGGGCATTGAGGCATAGATTGCTGATCACTTACAACTTAATTGAAAAAATAATTTATTATTAAATAAAAGACCCTAATGATTAATCTATTGGGTACTGAAATTCTGTTTTCATCCTATAAACCTTCATACTATTCAGCGGAAACACTTGACCAGCGGGTGTAACACACACTGCTCTATATACTTACTATTAGTAGAGATGAATATCAGGGACGATCCCTATGAGGTAATTATCAATTTTCTGTGCGAAAATCGGATTGGAATTATTCTCAAAAAGCCCCACAAAATTGTAGAAGGAGGGTTTTCCAGTTTGGGTTCAACTGTTATTACATATCTATTACGATCCCAATTTCAAGCACAACTCTAACTTAGCACTAATTTAAGGTTTTCATAGCAAATGCGAGCAACTTTATATATTTTATGATTAATAAATAATTTAGGATCATAGTTATTCATTGAGGGTCAATTCTATACTGTTTTTATATACTTCACAGGTTTCAAAGCAACGTCGTTCATGACCAAATTTCATTTAACATAACATATCATATGGGTTTCTTTCCCCCAATGTAATGAAACGCCTTATTTGCGTTTTATGTAAAAGCTAAAATAGAGGACCACCAACAATTTTTCAAGTAAAAATAAGTGGAGACAATAATATTTTCCACACAAGGTGGCTTAATGTAGTTTTTCCATTTTTGTGTGGATTTACAATTCCAACTGTTTGTGTTAACTTGAGTGAAATTGGGCCAACTTCATAGATACTCATTTGCTGGAACTCTAGTCTACTAAGTTTTCAAAGAATAGTTGTGACATAAGTGATACATAAAAACATAGACTCTTTCAATTATCTTGAAGTTAAAACTAATATTATAAAGTCCAAAAATGATAACAGTCGTTGATTGCTAGGAAACACCAAATCAATCTTCGTTCAAAGCAAAAAAACACTAGTCCGATTCCTTAAAAGAAACCTTGGGACAACCTTATAAACTCCTTCACCAATATGCGCAGGTATTGAAGACCTGCTAACTGGGAAACATTTTTCATTATTAGCTTTGTTTTACATTAAGTAACCTGACAACTTACAGTAAGTAATACTCAACTTGATCATTTTCATTTACATCAAGTATGAAAAAGGATGAGCGTCCACTCAATACAAATTCTCCCCGGCCTCAATAATAATGGACGCCGACGACGATAGTCACTTATGCGCTTCTTTGCATAAGAAGTGCAGCATCGAGGCTATACAATCGGAAGGCATAAATAAGATTTGAATTACAAGAGCTAAAAGTTATGCATAGAACTGCACATGAGATTTCATGCAGGAAAACTATATTAAAACTTACCTTATATAATATATTTGGTATAGGACCATTGCGACTGCGACGTTGCGACCGGGAAATAAATAATAAATATTAAATAATAAATATTAAATATTATATAATTATTTATTTAATATTTTAAAATTTAAATTTTATACTATATTTTAAAAACCCCGCTAATTTCAGATATATGCAATGTGCACGCAGGCGTATTATACCGGCCATTAAAGCAAACTTCATTTTCTTGGTAGGCGGGCGGGCGAACATATTATATACTGAAGTTTAATTTTCAAGTATATTATGTAGCGAACAGGTAGTGTGGGCCAAATACCTGAGGAATATCCTTAAAATTATAATTTCAACAAAAGAACTATTATATATGTACAGTCACTAGGACATTTTTGTGACCTTTGACCATATACTAATCTAAATATATGCTCTTGAGGGTTGTGACTATGTGGGCAAATGATTTCACACAACGATTTGAATCTCACACTCACAATTGACTAAACTTTTACGGCAACAAATTTGATAGTGCCGACGACGCCCAGTGAAACATCAAATAAAGTTTTCGGGAATTCGATTCAACATTGACTCTATTTTAGGAAGGACATAGGGCTCATTTTATTGACATGTTTGTTGGGAAATACACATTTTATGCCTACCCTTAACAAGAGACCGCAAAGCTCCGATGAAAAGAGATTAGACTTAGAACATAGAGATATATATTATATATATATATATATTGAATGATATGAATGCTGGTAGTAGCTTAGATTCCCATATTCAACCAAATGACCACTTGAGCTTTTTTAAAGTGACACATTTCTCTCCTACACTACTTACACGACCGTGTGAGCTTTAGTTTGAAATGAAAGATATCTCGTTTGCAGTCTAGGGTTATATCCACATCACACCATATATATTAGGTACTTTCTACCGAAACCATTATTGACTCTAGTTAGCAACCTTGTAAAATCCATCAAAGCAAATGTTCACAAATTGCTCACTTTATCTGTCGTCTAATTGCATGCCACACAAAATCGACAATAGGTGCCAGGCATCACGGAGGTAAGGGCGCTTACAAGGTTTGTTTTGTTCTGTGGTGCCGAGTCTAGAAAACTGTATACTCTGTGGTCGATTTTTCGGTAACAAAGACGTACACGGTGGTGCATGTTTATAAAGTATATACTATATACGATTATTTACTTCTGGTGTTTAAGCGGAAGACTAATCTTGTCAGCTAAGGCCACATTAAAGCTAAAAGTTTATGTTGAAATCAGCCAGAGTGTTTCAGTAACCGAAACAACACCAAATTAAAGTGAGTTCTTTACATATGGCTGTAGTTTATCTGCACTGTGGAGCTGTTTGTTGCTTTTAAATCAACTTTTGAAAATATCTACTAACTTTCGACCTTTTGTAATTTAGTAATAACTCAAACTTGGAAATTTGTGGGAACAGAATTGATTATGAGCTTGATCCAGCAATTCCGGTTTCAGGAAAGGGAATCGTACGGTTTAGATCAACATTTGGAATTTACGGATACCCAAAGAGGAAGGCTCGTAAATATTGAGGTGAACAATCATGTTATATTGTCTTCAGGCAAAACCTTGATAGACGCCGCAGTTATTCTTGTTCCCAGCTGTACAATTTAAATTTCAGGTTTCAACTCGGTTGGGTATGTAGCTTGGGCATAGTCCTACTCTACTTATACTAAACTTGTACAGTACGTACTACAACTCAAATGTTTGACTTGGAATATCCGACTGTCTTCAATTACTCAAAGAGTTGAAACCTGGTAAAGTAGGCGAAACCAATTGAAAATTTGAGGGCATTGTTAGTTACACTTTATTAAATGATCTTTTACCGAAGTACCATTCAAGACACACAAACCGGTATATATGGTCGAAAGTATTATACAAGACTACTTCAAAACATTCAGACGTCAAATTTTAGCGATCAATATGTAGCTTGTTTCAAGGGGTTGCAGGCAATTAGCTACATATGTTCTTTGTTTTGTCTCCTACCAAGCTACAATCTGAAGCAAGCGCAATAACGAAGTTGTATATTCCTTTAGTTGGATACTGAACCGATAGTATATGGTGAAATAAATGTTAAATGTCTGATATATATGGATAGTTTCAGTCTATATGTAATAGGTATCGAGAGATACTAAATTATGTAAGATCTGAGAAATGAGATTCTCCGCGAATTACAGGCCTCTTTTTTTTTTTCAGCAAGATTATGATCTGATCACAAGTACTTCAACAAGTGAGTCCGATGTTAATATCCACCAGGTGAGATGCAAGTGGTAAGACCAAATATATATGACGGTGCAACAACTTATTCTGTCGTATTACTATGATTGTGACCAGCAAAATTGAGCAGAAACAAGGGACTAAGAAACAGAAGAAGAACGTGAACACCCCTTATGAATCTTCAAAAGGATCACATTATACTGGATTTAAGCTTTTATCCAACGAAAATAAAATAGATTCAATTAAGATCGATCAACTATCAGAAGGGGAATTTCAGAATGAGTATGTACTAAAGAGGAAGCCATGTATAATAGAAGGTATCCTTCCCTCGTTTGATCTCGCAGCCTTTAACGTTGACGTACTATCAGGTACTTTATTATCTGATCAATGCTTACTAGTTGAACATAAAGTTGATGGGGGTTATGGATCTGGAACGAACAGGCTCAAAATGACTTTACAGCAGTTTTTAGAAAGGCTTAAAGCTGGCGATGACTCTCTTTATTTGACAACACAATACCAAGAGGATGATCTAGAAACAGATGGTCCCAACAATTCCGGCGAAGAAGACGAAGAAGAAGAAGAAGAAGAAGAAGAAGAAGGATCAGAAACGTCATCTAGTTTTGGAGATAAAGGTGACGACTTCTCTTCTGATGCTGAGTTTGATATGAATAATTTTGTAGATGACTTTGACGAATTGAAAGACTCTGAATTTTCACCAGACAGTGAGGACGCCAACGAGAAAGATTTGATTAAAGGTGACTATAAAGGCGAGCCACTGAACAAGGACGAAGCAATCCAAAGAGTAGCAGAGCTAGTACAAAAGCCACTCACTTCCTTATATGACAACAATGATATCTTGCCCATACGGCCAAACTTGTTGAACCGCCTCATACCACAGCAAATCAACCTTTGGATGGGTCTTTCAAAAGGAAAATCATCCTTCAAGATAGATGAGAAAGAGACCGATCTGGGATTAGGAAGGTCAGTCCCAAGTCCAGAAGGAACATCATCCGGGTTACACCATGATCATGCTGATAACTTGTACATAACTGTTTCCGGGCACAAGAGATTTACACTTTTCTCACCTGATCAAGCCTCAAATTTATATACTATAGGAACCATAAATGAAGTCTTCAATTCTGGTGTGATTGACTATAAGAGAAATGAAAAAGCACCATATTGGAAACACATTAGAAGTGATGGTGCAATGCTTGAAGAAATTGCGAGATGGAAACTAGATAATGATAAAGGGGATTTGACAAAAGAAGAGAGATCAAGACTTATTGATTTAATAGAACGAGAGTCTACTGTTCAAGTTGATATCGCTAAAGAAGGAAAAATCAAGATAGATCCTCCTTCATTCTGTTCCATACCACCAGCGTTACTGCATGTGAATGAAGTGACTAATGAAAACCATATAAAGTTGATGAAGAAACTAATAAATGACAAATACAGCAATTTGAAAAAGGCCCCAAACGTAAGCGTTGATCTTAAACCAGGACAAATGCTATACCTACCCGCTGGTTGGTTTCACGAAGTCACCTCATATGGGTCCGAGTCAGTGGGGGCACACATTGCTGTTAATTACTGGTTTGTCCCACCGAATGGGGACTCGATTGATAAGCTATACAATGATAGTTACTGGGAAGACGATTTCACTCGAACAGAAGCAGCCATAAAATTCCTCAAAGAAACAAAGTATTCATTGTGATAATGATCTACAAATATATGCGACCCATACATATATCTTAATTTTAAATTCCAAACACTTAATAATGATATGTATCTATAACTAATATTCTCTTTGTATATATACAATGAACAAAACTTACTATACTTAAAAGAAACAATTACCATATGGGAACTGCCATTACAATCACGTGCTCTTGTTTGGGGGTTTTGAGACCTTCAATTAATCACCAGACGACTTTAATGTGCCGCACATCACACCGCGCGGTGAATAATTGATAAAAACATCCCCACAAATTAAATTGAGATACGGTACGTACTGTTGACTCTTGCGTCTTCAGTAATCGGTCCGCCTGCGCCGCCTGAAAAACTCGATCTGTACCTGGGGATTTACCGCCCCTACGGCGTAGGTGGCTCGTAGCTCTGAAGTCAGGAGTCAGGTTTGAGGAGTCAGGGCCCAGGGGCCAGAGGTCAAAAAATAAGTATGAAGGACCGGGATCCTACAGAAAAAACACACTCAGTCTAATTTTGATATCTTCTCAGTCTCTCTTTATCTTAGCGCTAGAACATGCTAGATTGAACAGTTAGGAGGTCACCGCTCATTAAACACAGCTGGATCCATTATGTACCGTGTGTACTCTTTGAATGTATAATGTAGTCAATACTTATGACTTACAAAACGTGATCAATAGGTAAGAAACAGTGTAATTTGACAAAACTAATCCCATTGCAGAGTCCAGAGTCCAGATCCCAGGTTCCACCGTGCATAATCAGCACGGGGCTGGTGCTTGTCACTTCTTATCTCTGGACTCTGGACCTGTAGTGTCGGTTTCTGGATATTGATAAATCGAACCTTGAGTTTTGACTCATTTCGATGAACACATGGTGAGTGATCATCGTCAAGTCTGTATTATCAGCTAGAGATATGTGCTTGCAAACTCAATTGATTTGAAAACTGGTGGAGTTTGATAGTACACCAGCATAGACCATTTATATCTTTATCAAGTCTACCACTATCTGTTACGGGAAATTCCAGGAGATTTTTTGAGGAGGCACGTTGTACTGAGAAAATCCAGTCCGGCGGCCTGCCTACGAAACCAGCGTTGAGCAGATCTTGAGCTTCGCACGACGCAGCAGACTTCCAAAAATGCCAGAGAGTGTTAATATGAGGTGCCTGGTGAGTCGTGACTGGTGAGCCCGTGCGGGCGGTAGTAAAAATACAATAAGCACCATCTGGCTACCCGCTGGCAGCTGCTAGCCTGCTACTGGTATGGACTCTGGAGCTATCGCGAACTTCGTACTTGAAAGTTGATCCTCCACCAGAGAGTTAGCATTTCTGAGACTCTGAGTACGTCTCAGACGACAGAGACTCAGGCCCTGCTGGGCGTGAACCCCCCGCCGCCAGTCCATCAGATATCTCGGCCGGCCACGCAGGGATAATATAATTATAATTTATTAATAACCTACAAGCATATCAACGTGCGGACTCTAAGTTCTAAATTGTCTTTGCAAATACTTGATAACCAAATAAGTCCAAATTACATGTTTTGCAAGAGACAACCTAGTGAAGAAATTAAATATTGACCAAGACTATATGTAGATATACCAAAGTACCGAATAATGTAAATTCTAGGAGTGATACAAACAAATTTGTAAGACAAGTAAACAAGATAAGCAGGAAGACCCTAACCTCCCCAAATCGCACTGGAATCCTACTTTCTGAAAATTTTTCTCTCTTTTTACAGGATTCTGCTTTAATTAATTTTTCACTCTTTCTAAAAAAGATAAACATCTCCTTTTGTCTACAAAAGGGTTTAATTTAATTTTATTCTGCACCCACCCTAGCTAGTTAGAATACTATAATCTAATATAGACTTTATTCAAATAAGAAGAAGTGTAAGTGTTACATACAGATATACAAGCGGAATTCAAAATATCAACAAAAAAACAACATCAAACAAACATATGATATGGGAAATCAATATTAAGGCATCATTTGTTATGTTTTGATTTGGTTTTAAAAACACATACGGATGTTTGTGATTTCCTTTTTACACAGATAGTTGTCGTACTTTTGATATAAAATTTCAAATATACTAATTTCCATTTCTCAACACAATAGTGTAATCTACAATCATAGATTAAACTCTCTTCTTTTAACAAAACGAAAGCAACTTTGTTCTAAATCCGTCGTTTACATAAAATTTCAGGTATTTATTAACTTAAATACTTGACTTTTTAATCATTTTGAGACAGTTGAAAGTGTTATCTTCAAGCTTTTGTATTTGGTGTTAAATTTGAACCCGAGTTCAACTTTTATTTCTTTAATCTTTCTATTATTATACCTTTCCTGGTTTGTCATTTGTTTGAACTTTACTTGGATTTAAATAATAATTTCAATTTTGAAGAATAATAGATTAGACTTTGACGGATATCCCACATTGCAAGGCTAGGTAATTTTCTACTATCGTTATATCCCCGTTTCTAGCAATTGTTATTGATTTTTATTAGTTTTAAAAAGTTATTAACTTAATCTTTTACTTAAACTATCATTATCATTTCAATTTAAGGCTTTAAACGACCAGTTTATTATTATCGGTTTATTGAACAATCTTTTATTTCTATTATTATTTTAATTTTTACTTTATTATTCATTTCAATATGTCAGGTCAAGTTGCAACCCCGCAAGGCATTGAATCCCCAAAACCTGTTTCACTTCCAGCTGATACTTCGATCACCAACAAATTACATGACTTGCCTGACTCACCAGCTAGTGTCGTCGATAAGATGGATGAATCTATTCCTGGTTCTCCAGTCAGTGATAGAAGCTCAACCCCGTCTTCGACCACTTCTACTTCAGCTACTTCAATCATGGAAGCAGACTTGTCTAAACCTCCTACTTCAGAGATTTCGTCTTCTGCTTCTACTCCAGGTCATGATGGGTTACAATCATCTCCCAAGAAAACAATTGAAGCTTTACCCTTACCACTAGTCGCTCCTTCTTCTGCTTCTCCTTCAAAATCTTCCACATCTTTATCGACCCCAACTCAAGCACCCTCTCAAACCTTTCCTTCAGCACCCGAATCCCCTTCTAAGAAGGACAAAAAGGAGAAAGAAAAAGAAAAAGACAAAGTTGCGAAGAAAATTAATAAAGCTGTCAATCGTACCACCACTGTGGCAAGCGGTATCTCAACTTCAGTTCCTATTCAATCTGAAAGACCAAGACCAACTGCACATTCAACTTTAGATGACGACGTATTATTTGCAATCTTTGTTATTCTATTCGATCATGATCCGAAAACCGAAGGAATGACTGTGAAGCAGATTTGTGACATCTTACTTGAAAAACATCCAGATATGGCTAAACTATCGTCAAAAACATCCAATTTAGTTTCGGCCAAACTGAATGCTTATGTCAAGAGAGTTGAAAAAGGTGATAAGACAATCGTCTATGCTTTATCAAGAGATTGGGCTGATGCATCTCCAAAAAGAATGGTTTACGTTTATCGTGGACTGTTAGCTGCTGATTACCATCTATACGTTCAAAAAGTTCTTGATGAACAAAGAGCACTCGAGGCTGCTTCTAGTCCTTTTAACGAAAGTTCTGAGAGCCGTGACGTCTCCATGGATAGTTCAGACTCTAAAAAGTCAAAGAAAGCGAATGGAAAATCCAAATCAGCTTCCAATGATACATCTGCTCCTCCTATGGAAGGTGTGACCACCAGTAATGGAACAAATGGTGTTTCACCTGCAGGCTTAGAGTTAAACAATCAATCACCTTTCTTAGAATCACCACTTGATCTTCATATCCCACGTCTTGCTATCCCATATTCAGCTGCGCCAGTTACAGCCTCATTAAATATCAGTGTTTTGGAAGATACAGATATGGATTTAAATACCCCTGAGTCCAACATTAGCAAAGTCAACCTTACTTCGTCAGCACCAGAAAGAAAAGCTTTGAAAGATGGCAAGAACTCAGTTTGGACAAGTGCATTACACGATTCTGAATCAGATGAGGAAGGTGATATTTATGAAGGTTTGCGTCATTTCACTGAAGATGACGAAGAGAATGAACTTTACTCCAGCAGCGGATATTACAGACGTGGCTCTATGATAGTCAGAGACAAGATTCCATCTTCCATCGGTAAAAGATCGAAGTCAATGAGTTTCATCAATGCGAAAAAGCCAAAGACTCAACATTTGACAGCAGCTGCAGTGACACCAAGAGTTCCTAAGACTGAATCAATTGCAAACAGTCCTAGTGCGGCAGCTGCCGTGGCTGCTCTGAGAGCTGCTACCTTAAATTCATTCAATTCTCCTGCTGAAACAGTCAGTTCAATCACTAGATCAATCATGGCTGATACGTCGGTTGAACCGTCAATCAGTATGAAGTGGCTGGAGACAGTCAGATCAGGATTCTTGACGGAGGAAGTTGGTGCTCCAGAAGATATTTCATTAGCTGAACTTGATACTTTGTTCACTTGATGGGTTGAAGTAATTGATCGGTTCTTATTTTATGGGAGGTTTTGGTATTGGTGATGAATGTGTAGCTTTGTAGTTTTTATTATTATTGTTAAAATTTTTTTTCCAGATTTGTTCTTTATTTGAACTACTTTATTCTTTCTTCTTTCTCTTTTTATTCGTTTTTCTTCTTTATGAAGGTTGGGCATTTATGTTATTTTAACTTTTTTGGTTACTGTTTTTAATGGTTTTAATGTTTTTAATAAATTTTTCTCTTATTGATATTTCATAACAAATGTTTATATCTTTTTGTGATTTATCAGCGGATTAATCACTAATTTTCTAGGCTTTGTTTTTTTCTACTTTCCTACTTTCTTCCGTTGATATCTTTTATCTTCTTTTTTTGCTGTTACTTTATTGGGCTCCTGTACTTTATCAAACAAGTTGGAAGTGAAAAATTTGATGAGCCTTACCCTTTATTTTACCCCTGCTTTTACTCTTTTCTCCTTTATCATTTTCATTTCTCTCCTAAGTTGTTGAGTAATATCAAAGAATGCTGTTCATTTATGTACATAAGGTTCACTCGCGTTACTTATTTTGTCTCGTATTGTCATAGTATTATAAGTAACATGAATGTACTTACTAAGCTTCCTTAAGTGGTTCCGTTCCGGCTACAGTACAGAGTGTATAATCATAAATATTAAATAATAAATAGCAAGTTGCATTACAAATTATGTTGCATGTTCTTTGAATTGGAAATTAAATTAGTTTAGTCTCGCTAGAGACAGGAAATGCATATATCTGATCATACATAACAGCCGGTAATATACATATTCATATAGTGAAAGCAAAGTCCAGAGAGACATATATGAGCAGATTAAAAAAAAAAAAAAATAAAAAACAGTAGTCTATAAAATTAAATTAGTAAGGCATGATTAAGTCATTTGATACTTTGGACCGTCACCACCTTCAGGAACACGCCAGTTGATATCTTGAGTAGGCACTTTGATATCACAAGTCTTACAATGAATACAATTTTGAGAATTGATTTGAAACTTAACACCCAATTTCTGATTTTCATCTGGTAAGTACTCATACACTCCAGCCGGGCAGAACCTCTGCTCTATTCCTTGAAACTTTGGGAACGCCTTTTCAGCATGCTTTTCTAGATCTTGTTCAGGGATTCTCAAGTGACACATTTCATCTTCTTGATGGTACGTACCTGTTCTTGAAACAGAGGTCAGTATGTCAAAACTGATCACACCGTCTGGTTTGGGATACTCTATTTTCTTGAACTTAGATGCATCTTCAACCAATTCGGCATCAGTTTTCTTATGAGGGATCGTGAATGGCTCTTTACCTCTTGTAATTAATGTGATCAAACCCGAGAAGCACATCCCACCCCATAGACCCAACGACGTGTGGAAAGAAGGACGCACGTTTCTCATTTCGTATAATTCATCTCTGATCCATGATGACTCATATGCACTTTGATAGTCCTTCAAGTCAATTGCTTCCCACTCAGGCAAGATAACCATTTCATCTTCATCTTCATCCTGCTCCTCTTCATCTTCCTTTTCTTTTGCCAACGCCTCTTCTTGTTGTGCTTTCAATTTCAACACCTCAGGATACATGACTTCAGCAGCAAGCATACCTGATTTCATAGCAGTGTGAGATCCTTTAATTTTTGGAACATTCATGAAACCGGCAGATGCACCCACAAGAACACCACCTGGGAAATGTAATTTTGGAACAGACTGATAGCCTCCTTCATTCAATGCCCTAGCACCGTATGAGATACACTTACCCCCTTCTAGAACGCTCTTGTAAAACTTATGATGTTTCATCTTTTGGAATTCTTGATATGGCGATATCCATGGATTCTTGTAATCCAACCCCACAACTAATCCAACGGCAACTAAACCATCACCGAAATGGTATTGAAATCCACCACCATATGTGTCCTTATCCAGTGGAAAACCTAATGTATGTGCAACATAACCCTTTTTGAAGTTTTCAGGTTTAACCTCCCAAACTTCCTTTATACCAAGTCCATATGTTTGAACACTTGAATTTTCTCTAAGATTATACTGATTAATAACTTGTTTTGATAGTGAGCCATGGCAACCTTCAGCCAACACAGTCAATCTGGCATGAAATTCCATGCCCCTTTCAAAATTATCAGATGGGGTACCGTCTTTCCGACGACCCATATCTATAGTAGCAACACCCTTAATGTGCTTTTTTGAATCGTACAATAGTTCACTGATGGATGTATTTGGGTATATTTCAACCCCTAAAGCTTCTGCTTGTTCACTTAAATATTTAGTCACTTCTGACAATGAAGCTATATAATTTTTTCCCTTGTTCACCATTTGAGGAGGTTCTGGAACCGGAGCCGACCAACCATTACCGAAAAGTAATTTGACATGATCTTCTTCCACTAAAGTGACCATATCTGAAGGTAACGGTATTCCATTACCATTTTCGTCATAATGTTCACTCTCTGGGAACAATTCTCTTAGTGCTCTTGGCTCAAGTATTGCTCCTGAGACGATATGAGATCCCATATCTGGAGCTTTTTCCAAAACAACTACTCTTAGTTCTCCTTCTTCATCAAGTTGTTTCAATCTGATTGCTGTGGCCAAGCCAGCAGGTCCACCACCTACTATACAAACATCAACCGTATCAACTGCTCGTTCATCAGTCAGCAATTCTTGGGTTTCTTCGTCCATATCTTTAAACTGGATTTCCTCTGATTTGAGCAAGATGTTAGATGTTGAAAAATTTCTTGAAGCTTGTTGTGTAGATCTTAGCTCTACGGCCTTTTGACTTCTGACTCTTTGATATTGGTAATGTGCGGTGGAAAACGACTTGGGTATACTTATCAAGTACAAGCCCGCAGGACTGGCCAGTCTATTGATCTTGGACCTAGTCAACATTTGGGATGTAGTTTTCTTAGATGATAGGAACATGATGTATGTTAAGTTGACCAAATGGCTGTTGAAATTGAACCACTGGCAGTGTGTAATTAACCAGTTGGTAATATCTATAAAACAACAAGACCAGCGCCGACTGCTATCTATATTTATATATACAAGTTTGAATAATCGTCAGTAATTACACATGCAAATAAAAAATTGCAAAGTCAACTAAGTTTCCGCTTGCAAAATTTAGATAACATCAACAACGGAAAGTTCCTAGAAAGAGTCAAAATCGGACTCATCAAGGGTCATCGCCCGGTTCTTCTTTCACCATCTCAGATTCGCGAAATTCCAATAATTTTTCAGTTTCGCTACTCTCTTAGAGTTGCAGTTTCAAAAAGCACAACCTCCAGGCTAGCCAATAAGAGAGTCGGAGATGTTAATATTAAACACCTTACACCTCTAGTTTGGTTTTAGCGGTTCAAATTTCATCTATATATTATAATGCTGTTTTAATTTACTTCTCTACTCTAAAAGTCAACTCAATAACCGTTATGTTACACGTAGGATTACGGTAAAGTTTCATGTCTTCATTCAAATATTATGACAGGGTCCATCGGATCTAGTTTTGGGGTTAATTAAACAGTTTTAATATTCAATATTCTTTCCTCCTCATCTGCAACCTCATCTAACATCTCTTTAGCGATCAACCAATCATCATTGCTTTGGAACCGAATAAAGTCGCCATCTTCATCTCTGAACTTGAACTTAACTTCATCGAATTGGCCTGGCGTCGACAATCCAAATGAGTAGTTTAACTTGTTAGTTAACACAATTCTTAAGTCTTCGAATCGTAAATCTGGACTCACTGAGAGGTGAACAGCATGTGATTTGTGAATCAGCTTGATGTTTACTTTGCTAATGTAGTTGTTATGCTGGAATGGAGGGATGACAGGTACATTGCTAATACTGATGTTATTGTTGTTGTTAACTTGAGAATATTGTTGCTGTTGTTGTTGGTGATTGTGGGGTAAAGGAGGAATACCATTCTTTGAACCCACACTTTGTTGATGTAAATGAGATATAGAAAGATATGACAAATTTCCATTCAAAGTATTGTAGTCACTACTGATACCACCATTAGATACAGTTCTTTCCATTGTGGATGCGGGTGAGGAAACAGATCTAAATTTCTTCTCAACTAATGAGGATGACGATGTTGGGGGTGGAGGATAATTACTCACTAAACCAGACGTACTTGTTGTTCTCAGTTTCGGCATATGATAACTTGAATGCTCAGATGAATTTGATGAAGAAGATCTGGTATTACTTGATAACCTGTTGGTTATAGGGATGGTAAATTGCTGAGGTTGTTGTTGTTGTTGTTGCTGATACACATCGAATTGTGATGAATGATCTGAGGATCTTCTGAAGATGTCATAATCATTTGATAATCGTTGAATTGTATTACTCCATTGATTCAATTGCTCTTCAGATCTAAACTTGATAACACATCCTCCTGTGTCTTTGCTTCCCTTCCATCTGAGTGTCAGATAATGTCCCGTGAGATTCGAGAAATATGGAGATATCTCAGCGGAGTTACTTTTGTAGATCTTGTTGATGTAAACTATACCATTGAGGGTCAATTGAACATTGGGTTGTCCAATATTATTTAAATTTGTTAATGACGTGTTTGATTTCTTTCTATTTGTCAGTAATCTATTCTTTTGCTGAACTTCTTTGAAAAAGAAAATTACCTTCTCAAACATATAACAATGAACTTCTTTCTCTGAACTATGCCCATCAGTTAATAAATCTTTAACAATCACAACATTAGCAAATAATAAGTCACCTACATTGACTGTTGTATATCCTTTCCAATCAACGACTCTTTCTTGTAAATCTTTAAGTAACTGAATGTTTTCAGATTTTCTTTGAGACTCATTGATATTGTTGGCAACTTCTTTAGCAGCAGCAATAGCAGCATTTAACTCTTTATAATTTGGCCAACTTGGGTCTGTTAATTTCAATAGTTCTTGTAATAACAGAGGATATTTACATAATCTCTGGACCGGCTTTATCAGGAAGCTGTGTAATTCATATATACTGCCTATCAAGTTTGAAGATTTTTTCAAGTTGGCAGTCTCTTTATTAATAAATTCCATAGCTGAGTTTTGGAAGAGAGACCAAGGTTCATAAATTCTGAACCCTTGAGACCCGGGATGTAAAAAAACTGAGCCTATTCTTTGATACTTACTAGGCACGACTGCATTGCACTCTAAACCAACCAAAAATCTTCTTTGGAAATCAACTATCTCACCGAGATTAGGGAATAACATACTGATATTTTCACTTGATATAGACTCCGACTTAATGATTTCACTTCTATATCTGTACAATATTTCCAAGTCTTGAACAAACTTACGTTCACTTTCAATAATTTCTTTAACAACTTTGGATCTAGAGTCGGTTATTACTAATTGATCTTCTATTTCCTCAGGATCAAATCTTGGATCAAAATCAAGAACCAAATTGACTGCATGTATCACCTGAATCAAACTATTGGTGTCATCTAAAAAAACACTGGTTATTGAAAATAATTCATCATCCCTAACGTTCAAATATAACTTACAAGCACTTAAAAACTTATAAACGCTCATTTTGCAAACTTTCAAGTCATCGGAGATAACTAAATCAATCGCATTTTCAGGACTTAAATTATTGAAAATTAAACATAATGGGGCACCCTGTTGAAATAATTTCCAAAGTGGAGTCACTGGGTCATACTCAATTTGAGCAGGCAATATACCTGCACAAAATGTATATAACGTACTATTCCAATAACTTAATATTGGGTCGGAAGCTCTTGAATTATGACTATTTCTATTACTATCCAAATCATTTCCATTCATTCCATTACCCACACCACTTGAGTCTTTGTTACTCAAAGCCATAGCTTGTTGTTCTGCACAATCTTCCGCTTTATTATATGCAAGATCCAAAAAAACATTCATCCCTGGAACTTTACGCAGTCTTTGAAGTAACTTAAGACTGATATAGTATAGTGACTCCGCATGGCTGGCTTGTTTATTCATGATCATGGCACTGGCCCCTATTGGGCCACTTGGAGTTCGTGATGGCCCCGATATTAAAGAAATTGATGAGTTTGTACGCAGTGGAGGTCCTGGAGGCATGATTAGTTTGTATGTATGTATTATCTCTGTATTATGATGGCTATCGTATTATTGTTAGCAACAGATAGTCACTATAAAGTTCTAACTGAACGCTCTCTAGTGTAATTGGTGAACACGGGGTTCAGGCTCGAGAGATGGAAAGAGAAGTGCGTACAAATATAATATTTCCGTGTGAATGGGGTGAGTATATTCTTCCTGGGTTAAAAATGAGAAAAAACTAAAGGAGTGGATAAACAAATACAATGGCAAGTATATGGTACAACAATTGGTCAAACAAATGAAGAACGGTGGAATACAAGAAATAGCGAATTTCACTTAGCTTCCAGGTGAATACATGAAAAAGACAACATTTCAAGTTTATTATTTCATTTTGTTTGTTTTGTTTTGTTTTCGCTCGTATTAATTTTAATTACACTTAGAATTTTACAAAGTAAATTGACCCAGCAATTAGGTAATCAAATGCTTGTTTTGTGTGGTAAGTAAAATGTATTACGTAATATTGGAGGAGGTGGTGTCTATTAAAACAAATATATTGAAGGAAAAGAAGTTACTACCATGATACGTTTCAAAGTTGAATATTAATCTATTCTATATAACAACAAATATAATAATACACCCACCACCTGGTCAAGTATCCTTCTTATCTTTAATCATCCTGTTAACGGTCCAAATAGTTCTATCTAAAACTGTAGCCACCGTTAAAACACCACCAATGGCCGAACAAGCACCCAACACAAAAGCACTCCACGTCTTATTATACTCTTCTCTATTGATAATCTTCATTGGACTGATATCAAAGTGGAAGAATACACCGGGTAATCCACCTCTAGCGTGAATAGTATTAGGATGATCACCATCTGTTCCTCCTCGTAATGGTCTATCATGTTGTGTTGCGGAGAATTGATTCGTTTCAACAAAGTCTCCGTTCAAGTATTCGTATCTTGTTCCGACAACTTTCAAGTAATAAGAATATAGTTGGTATTTGTTACCGACCGCGGTTAGTTTACCATCTAGTGGATGGATTGTGTTGTATTTCGAAGTTAAAGATAATGAATTGTCATCAGAACCGAATGAGAAATGATTAATCTTATGATCAAAATTGAATTTGTCAGTATGCTTATCATACAATGATAAATCATGAATGTGCTTATCTTGTTGACTGACAGAAGTACCTGGGGCAAAATGTAAATTTCCACCAATTCTATTAATCTTAGCTTGCCCGACAACTCTACAACCTTCATTTAATCTCTCATTGATTCTTGAAACATATCCTTCCTTTTCACATTGCTCAATATCTTTACCATCATAAAATTTCCAACCTGCATTGGAATAAGCTTTTCTCACAGCAGCACATGAATTACAACAAATTTTCTGAGATTGCTCAACACCATCATTTTTAGTTTGATCAATTGAACCATAACATGACCCGCAATAATTTGGGTCGTTTGAAATCAACTCTACTTCATTTTCATTAACACCCAATTTCGATTTTTCAATTTCGTCACCTTCTTTCGTAAGTCTAATCTTTGTGAATCCTGAAGTCAACAAATCAATTTGAACGTCTCCTGTTAGATCCATGATATCTAAAGAAAACAAGTCACAAGGCATATTAGGAAACGAGATATCCAAATTGATGTCTAACTTGCTATCCCTGTCTCTATCCACAACCAACTCGGGCCTTGTCACCACTTTAGTATAATCAGCGTATTCATTGACTAGTAATAACAAAGTCACTATGACACAGGCTAAGGTCAGGAACCCTCCTGAGGCGGTCTTGATCTTTGTATCATTGGTGGATTTGCCAAAGGCATCAAACCTAAGCAAAGAAGGTGCACTGCTCATAGTATGAATGACACTGTTTGAGTGAATATCAGTCAATTAGAATTCAATGGACTACTATCTAATCAACCCCCCCAATCAATCAAACATTGAGTTTTATCTATCCATTATACTCGAATAATTCAAAATTCACACTCTAAACTCTAGACCCAAGGTCCCAGGTCCCAGGGTGCAGTGTGCAACAACTGAAAATTATACAAATTATGTACACGTACACGTATACGTTAACGGTTATACTATACAGCTAGCTAGTGCAGCTTTAGCTAAAACTGGGGCTATCGGCGCGTCTACTTTCTGTTTGCATGTATTGCATGTGTGTAAATATCTGCCCTTACTTGTGGGTGATCTACGAGAAAAAACCGATTACGATTCTATGATACTACATTAATCATAATTATATAAAATTCAAATTTAATAGTATGGAACAGTTCAGGTGCAGAATGGTTATCTGCATAAACAGTAAAAGCAAAAGAGTACAAAAAGAACAGAATAGAAGAAAGATATAATAAGGGATAATTGAGTGAAAATAAAACGACAACTTATATGAAGAACATAGGGACAGAGAGTATAATTAATTAGTTAGTTGTTGTACAGTGACTTGCGCTTAATCTTTACATACCATACAGTCCAGACAAGATCACTGAGGATTTTGTCTCATCATATTAGCTAAATTTTGGAACATAGCACTCATATCAGGCTGTTGACCATTACCACCTTGTTGCTGTTGTCCACCTTGCATTGATTGCATAGCTGCCATCATAGCTGCCATCATTTGAGTTTGATCCATTCCTGGTGCCATTCCTGGTACCATTCCTTGTGCCATTCCTTGTGCCATACCTTGCTGTTGTTGACCAATATGCTGTTGCTGTTGAGGTGGTGGACTGAATGCAGGAGGAGGTGGTGCAGCATAATTACCAAAATTGATTGGAATATTACCTGGATTTGATAAGTTTGGTTGGTTGTATGCATTTTGAGGAGATTGATGGAAATTTTGATGTTGACGATAATTATTTGGTCCACTACCATATGGACTATTTGAACCAGTACCAACATTATTTAAATCTGATTTTGGACCATTACGTGTTGAATTAGTTGGCATCTTTCTTGAAATTGATTTTGATGAAACACCACCAGCACCAATTTCAATATCAGGTTCTTCAACAAAATAACCAGATTCTAATGGTCTTCCATCTGTTCCACCCCATTCAGCAGAAACAATCCACTTTTGATCAGCATCTGTTAATCTATCTAAAGGTATGGTACTTATACCAGTTTGATAATCACAACAATCTCTTGGACCAAAACCAACACCCCATCTTGCTCTTAAACCGGATGGATGATGTGTAATCGAAAAAGCTTGAATAACTTGTTCAGCTTCTTGTCTAGAATAAACTTTAACGAAAGCATGCTTTCTTTCACTATTCAATATAACACTTTGAACTTCAGCATATGGTCTTAACTGAGACATCAAAGTACGTTCATCCATCGAATGTGGAACACCACCAATGAAAACTGTTCTTGAAGAGACTCTAACATATCCTGGTGGTACCGTAGGATCAATGAATGGCTTTTTCTCTCTATAGTGAGGAGTACCAGGAATATTTTTTTCACCCTCCATAGGTGGAATTGAATTAGCCACATTATTATTACGTCTTGGAGATCTAGATCTTTGTCTTCTACTTGAAAAGTTTGAGCCTGTATCTCTTTCCCTTTCCCTATAACGTGATTGTTGAGATGGTAAAGGACCGGTCTGTTGGATACCATATTGTTGTTGTTGTTGATGACTTGGTTGTGTACCATTGATTTGATTCATACTTTGTAGCATTTTAAAGATAGCATTCGGATCAGCACCTGCGACACCATCTTGAGAACCACCCGAAGGAGGATTTCCAACACCTGCAACATTACCAGTAGCAGAACCACCAGAAGAATATTGGTTATTATTATTATTATTATTATTATAATTAGATTGTGGAACGTTCGATGCTCCAGTATTAGTTGCTGCAACATTAGCATTACCAATAGCTGGTGATGGGCTCTTTTTAGCCAGGTTAGCTAAAGCTTGCAAAACTGAAGTTGGATCTTTTGAAGACGAGGTGGTAACAGAGGTTGCACCTGAAGAATTTGATGAAGACGAATTATTAATATTATTATTATTATTATTATCGTTTTCAGCGTTTGTAGTAGTGGTATCATTATTATCTCTGGAACTTTCAGGAACAATATCTGGCTCATTTTCAGAAAATTTAACTTTCTTCTTAGGTGGAGTACCTGGAGGAGTAGTGGTACGGAAATGTTTGTCTCTAATTGATTTAATGATATTTTTAGGGAATGTATCACTACTATACCAAATATCAACTAATTTACTAATCTTATCTTTCACATCATCTGTTGCACCTGGTATAGCATCATCCAATAAGCTCTCGATTAAAGATTGAATTTTGAAAACTGCAGCATTAGGAGACCCTTCTGGAGAATTTTCTGAAATTTCTTTATTATCAGATTTATTAATTTGATCAATTAATGCTCTAACTATAGAATCAGTAACGTACAAGGTACCTAATTTATGTGATAAAGGTGTAGCTTTACAACTTTGATACAATTTTTGAATTAATTTCGATTCCTCATTAATGTTTGACAGGAACAAATCTTTTGATTTTCTAATTCTAGTACCTGAAACACCAGGAACTTTTAAACCTGAAATTTCTTTTAAGATTGCTTCAAATTGATCAGCTGGTGAAGTCATTTTTTATTATTATGTTTTATGTGAGGATTCTTTTTTTCTTTGAAATTGAAACTGTTACTTATATATATGATTTTATATTGTTCAAAAAAATTTATATCTTTATCTTACAAAATTTGATGATTCTATTGATGATGGGACTTCAAATGATGGTATTAATTGTGTATGATTTAAGTTAATACAGTAATAGTAGTAGTTTATAGTTTATTATAAACAAACAAAAAAAATCAAAAAAAAAGCACAAATATACGATTTAACTTTACGTCGATGAACAATTGAGTTTAATCGATGCAAATATAATAGGTGAGTAAAGGTGAAACTAAATGTAATTGTCTTGTATTTAAGTACAAAGGGAAAGAAAATTTTAAAATATTAGTAATAAATACAAAACAAATAAAACGGCCAACACCTTTATATTTATACGTCTCCTCTTCTCTTTCACAAATTGACGCTCGCTCAACAAAACTTGCCAGATAAAAAGACAGAACACGGGTTCTGATTGGCTGATAATAAGGGCGCAGTCAAGTGGCGTAAGTGAAGATTCTTCTGCGGCTGGTGAAAAGAGAAAAAACGCCCCCCCAGCCAATGATTATATAATGTCTGACATCACCAGTAAGGGAAAGTCAAATTGTTAAAAACAATCCCATATAAGTTTTCCCTTTTAGTTATATGTTACATTCAACAGTAGTAGGTGGCCTTGTTTTTCACAAACAACAATATATAAATTCTTAGTTGCCATAATTTTGTTACCAAATTTTTTGAGTTGTTGGGGGGGAAAGAAGGGAGATAGAGGCCTTTTCTTGTGGTGTCAATTATAAATATTAAATACATAAAACTTGAAATGTTGAAATTCCTGCTCTTTTTGTAGACTTTGATTTGAAAACTATTCACACAGATGATTTAAGCTCAAATCTCATGTATTGCCACCATATCTTTACCAAGTTTATTGTTCATTAATAGAAAACCTTCAATCAAGCACAAGAAATGCTGCTGTTTGGTGTTAAATATCAAAAGAAAAATAATTACTGTGTGTAATGGTATAAGGCTGTGCCGATATTTCCTAAATAAGAAGTTTTAAACGTCACAATTTTGTAAGCTCAAAAGATCCAAAAAGGAGAGCTCTATATAGTGAGTGCTTCTGTTAAAACAAAATAAATATCTGTAATCCCTTTCTTCTTAGATTGTTGTTTTGATATATATATATATATTATACATTATATATCTTTTGATCAATAAATAGTACCAGAGAACTACACGGTATTATTGACTTAAGCAAAGAATACCTTTCAAACAACTCTAATGTTTTCTAGAACACCACATGATTTCTCAATACCAGAAGCAAAATTAGCCAAATTCATAACATTAATAGAGTCTGCCACAACCAAACAAAATCCAAATCAGTTTCATCGGTTACAGACCAAATTAAAATCAATATCTAATGATCCAAGACTAATTGACTTATCAAGAGTACTTTACCTTAGTTACTTAGTCAAACAAACTTCCAATGTGACAACTTTATTATCGTCAGCTTCATTATCATCATCAAGAAATAAATTATTGATGGATAGAAATGAGTTACCTAAAGGTTTGGATATAACCTCCAAGGCAAGATATGTCTCTTCGTCAAGTTCCATATCAAATTCAACAACACCAACTTTATATTCACCAAGAGAATTAAGTCGAAGTAACAGTTTTAATGATACATCATCAACCTTACAAGAAACGCGATCATCCATATTAAGATTACAACAAATTGGATCAAATTCAAGAATTGATTTCAAGTCAGCATCATCAAGTTCGAATAATTGGATAGAAAAATATAAATTTTTTGAAGATAAGTTAATTATTAACCTTGAATCAGTTATTTCATTATTTGATAATTTTATAATATTACAAAATTTATTCAAAAATTCAAGTAAATTTAATAATGGCAACTTCAAACTTTTAACAAAAATTTTAAATAATTTATCTAAATTTTATTTGATTATAATCATAATCAACTTGAAAAACTTAATACTGAAATTGATTAAAATCAATAAATTAATCAAATTAATTGAATACGAATCATCTTTGTTATCGTCGTCTGAGAATCTAAAAAGATTAACAATCACATCAACACCATCAGATGAGCAGGCGTCTTCAATTGAAACACATGAAGATCCAAACCATAAAAACTTAATATTACTTTATACTGAGAAATTCAAATCAATTCTAGAAATAGTTGGATACTCAAATGAACTATTATTAAATATTAACTTAATTTTCAGTTCTTTCAAAATACCCAAACTTTTAAACAAGTTAGTCAATGTAATAAGTTGGATCATCAGTTTATACAGATTAAGTAAAGATGATAATGAAGACTGTCTTAATCAAGATAAGATTAACAATTTAGCTAAAGATTATCAAGTGTGATTTGAGCTGTCACCAATTTTTCCGATCCTTCATCTAGTACACATGACAATAATCATCCCGCTTTGCTTTGATGCTCAGGTGCCTTCACACGACTGTGAAATAACCACACATCTCTTTGTATAATCCATCTATCTACATGGATCATATGATTTATTTATTCTTTTATTATATCATTCCTTGAAAAATTACTCGCTAATTGATAATATATGTACGTACCAATAACTTATAACTATTGTAAACAAGTAATTAGTCAATCATCAAATATTCAAAAAAAAAATTAGTATTAATAGTAACAAGACACAACATGGGTTTATATTGATTATTGAAATATTATCACTTAATCGATATAAGCGAAGAAATACGAAAATTAGATGGAGTCATCCTCAGTAAATAAACAATAAGTAATAAATATTAAATAAATTGAGACATGGACAAGTAACATAACATAACATAACATAACATAACATGAGATCAGATATAATCATAAAAATCTGAAAAAAACATGAACAATAACCATAACTATGTGAAAAATAATAAGCATAAGCATAAAGTATAGGGCAGAAAGGTACAATAGAAGAAAAAAGTTATGCACAATGTGTATCTCTCGAAAATAAAAAACTCAAAATATATATATGAAAAAAAGTACATATCATTATCATTACAAGCTGTCCTTTCTCTCTTTTTCAAAACTTTAACAGCTTGTATAATTTGTTTATAAAACACAATGAATTGAAATAATACAAAAAACAAGAGCTTGTGGTCTATGAGTTATATTCAAATAAATTAAACTGTTTTTTTAACTCTTTTTCTTTGTCATAAAGTGGGAATCATAATCTTTGAAGAAAAAAAAGGGAAACACAAAGAAACATGATTGAAAACCTAACCATAAATATGTAAAGTATGAATTATATCTAAAAGGAGAATAATTTCACTTCCCTTTTTCTTTTGCTGTTGATCTATAATTGTAAAAAGAAAAACTTTTTTTATAATCCTCCTCTTGTTAATCGATAAAAAACACAAATAACCATCATTTTATATTGAATTGACAACATGAGACATCATGTTAAGAAAAAATGATTTGAGGGCGTGGGAAAAAGGTAAGGAAGGTGTCATTCAATTTCAAGCAATTGGCTTCTTCGATTTCATCATCCAATTGAGTAACCGATTACTTCCCTTTTTGTGTGTGTTTGGTACAGATGCACCAGTACCAGTACTAGTGGTAGCATTTGTACTGCCAGTAAACGTACTTCCAGTAACAGTACCACCAACAACAGTAGTACCAGAAAGTTCACTATCTTTATCAAGAACAACACCTTTAAAATTCTGTATAATTGTTGAATCATTCAAATTATTCATAGTTATAATCGATTTCGAAAATGATGAATTTGGACTAGTTTGTTCAACAACTATTTGATTTTTATTTTTTTCTTGATTTCTTTTCTTTTTTGATACAATTGGTTTATCGATATCGTTAATAATATTTGAATTATTGAATTTGTTATTTTCAATAACTTCAACTTCAATCATTGGACCTGGTTCACCTATATATTCTTCAGTTAATGTCATTTCATCAAAGATTAAAGTCATATCATTACTATTATTATTGTTATTAATTGTAGTTGGATCTTCATTCAATGTCATATTATTCAAATTTAATAGATCATCTTTTGTTTTTTCAATAATTAAATTATCTTTCTTTGGTGAAGAAGAAGAAGAAATTGAAAAAAATGAAGAAGATTTTCTTCTATGATGACTCAATTTCAATGATATGGAACTCAATAGAGATGAAGATCTACGATGATGTTGTTTTTCTTTATCTTTGATTGGCGATTTATTTGAAGATTTATCAGGTGATGACAATAATAAAGAAGTTAAGATATTCAATGATGATGATTTTTTATGTTTCAAAGTTTTCATTGGAGAATCTAATGTATTATCCTTTAATGATTTATGTCTTTGATGAAGATTTTTATTTGAAGATGTTGTTGAAGTATCAAATTTAGGTGGTGAAGATGATTTTGAAAATGACATTGATTTACCAAATTCATTATCTTTATGTAAATTTTTGGGTATCTCATAAGGTATGGATTGAAATTGAAATGGATTTTTATTAGATTGGTTATTATTATTATTATTGGTATTATTATTATTGGTATTATTATTAGTATTGTTATTATTGAATTGAATATTGTTATTACTACGAAATCTCAAATTTCTGACAGGTGATCTTGAAGTTGATCTTGGACCTGTTATGAAAGGTGATGAAGAGATAGGAGGTTGTAAATTAGTTGTATTTGTATTCAATAAATATGATTTTCTTGAAATTCGTTCATTATTAGCGGAAGATGGAGATGGAGTTGAAGCGGATGTAGTTGGAGACGAAGATGCAGCAGCTGTTATATTGGATAATGAAGTTGATGCAGAAGCCAAAGAAGGTATAGATAATGGCGGTTGTTGTTGTTGTTGTTGTTGTTGTTGATTGATTTTTTGCTGACTGTTGAAGTAAGATTGATATCTGGCTTTCCCTCTTAGACTTGGTATACTAGTTGTAATAATATTTGAAACATCTTTATTGATTGGATTATTGGAACCAATTCCATTATTTGAAGAATTATTGGAAGATAATGAATTTAATGAATTTACGGAACCATTATCGTTTAATGATAATGTAACAAAAGAAGGAGTACCTTTAGTTGAAGTTGATTGTAACAAAATTGAATTAACAGATGAAACTTCTGAAGTTTGATCAATAGTTTTATTGATTATTGTATTATTTGGAAGTATATCTTGTAAATTGATTTCTTCTTCATACTCTTCTTCTTGAATTTCTTCAACAATGGCAACATCATTTTTTTTTGGTGAACATAATAAAGAATGTTTTGGTATATGAAAATTTTCCAATTCAGGAGCTGATAATGTTCTTGAATTTAATAATCTATTGTTACTGTTGTTATTCAAATTTAAATGTAAAGGGAATGGCTGTTTTGGTGATGAAATTGGAGAAGAAGATGATTTACTAAAGATATCATCTAAATCAATAACTGGTTTGGGAACAGATGAATTTCTTTCAAATCGAACATCTTCAGTCATAAAGAATCTAGTTGAAGATGCAGGAGAAGATACAAATTGATGTGAATCTGTTAAAGGGGTTGTTGTTGGTTGATTTAAACTGAAATCGTTAATTGGTTTTTTCAAAGATGTGTTATTATTATTATTGACAACATCAAATTGAAACATTGGAGGTGAAGGTGAAGAAGGAGTAGGATAATAAGAAGAAGAAGAAGAAGGTTCATCATTAATTAATAATTCAGGATTTGATAAAATTTCATCATCTTTTGAATTGATAATTTTCTTATGATTTGAAATGAAATTACTTTTAATTGGAGAACCAATTGAAGAAATAGGAACCGATTTTGAGAGACCATTATTAATTGAAGGAGCAATTTGTTGTTGAAAAAGACCCATCCCTTGGAGATCAAAATCACCAGACATAGCAGCTGATCTTCTATGACGATGACCTCTTTTCATTGAAGGAGGTGGTTGTAAATCATTTTGTAAGATTGGAATTTTGATTGTAGATGATGATGATGATGATGTGTTTGAATTTGAAGGAATTTGATGTACTGAAGAAGAAGTTGATGAATCAGAAGAAGACCTTGTGACTATTGAATTTGAAGTGATCATTTTACACAAGTTATTTTTCTTTGATTATTATTTGATTATATATTGATATGATGGTCCTATCCATGAGTTAGTTCTAAAAATAAAATGAATGTAAATAGTGGTTATTTTTTTTTTTTTTCTTGTATATTATTATGATGGGTATTCTTGTATAATATATAAATTCATAAGATCACAAGAACCCCCTTATGATGATATATGTAAATAGAATGATAGGAATAAGAATAATAACAACAACAACAAATAGATTGAGTGTAATATTAATAATAATAATAATAATGTAATGAAGTTGGAAAGAAAGAGAAAAAAAAAAACACACACAGATGCCTATATGGTGAGTGAAATTTAAACGAGCTGTAAATAAAAGTGCGAGGCGGGACCGTTTTTTTTTTAAAAAATTCAAAATTTAAAATTCAAAAGGGAAAGAGACAGAGAGACGTGTCTATAAGTGAGTGTAGGTAGTTTTGATTATATATGGTATAGTAATAATTGTTATTGAAAGAGTGACTGCTTTAATACAAGGGAATCTAATTATTCATATATGATAATATAATAAGATGTTAAAATTTGAAAATATATGATGAGGTTTGGAATTGAACACACACACACACACACACACACACACACACCAGAGAACAATAATGATAACCGGGAAGGTTCGGAATTATATAATTATTGTTAAAATAAGTGTGATATACCAATCTTTCTTTGATTGTTGTTGATGTTGTTGTTGATGATGATGGAAAGATGGTGATATTATTGAATAGAATTCCCACTTAGATGTATATATATATATATAATATCTAAAAGAAAAGAAACCCCCTAAAAAAAAAAGGAAGAATAAAAGAACAAAAGAACAAGACAAATGAAATGAACCCACTCTTAAAATATTTTGTTTCCCACAAAATGCAAAATTGGTGGAAGTACAAAAAGAGCCGCGTGAGAGTATAAAGTTAACTTTGAAGGAAATATATACGTTCTTTCCTTAATTGGAGATAATGGTTTACTTGTGGATTTAATTACTTACATCTATCTACAATTCCCTGACATATATATACACATTATAATATCATTATACTTGATCAATAATATAATACACAATAACAACAACAATAATAGTACCATTAAACAATATACACAACTTACTCATTATATCACTTTTTATAATTATTCCGAATTAGGCAATTATAAATGGAATTTCATCTTATATAATACATACTATGTATTATGTATTATGTAATACATAGTATTTTATCATACATTATACCACAGATCATTACATAATGATTTCTTTACCCTTTCCCCAATTTCCACAATTTGAATTAAACTTTAAATTTCTGTTTATCTGTTCCTTTCTTTTACATTGTTATCAATTATTATTATTATATTATTGCTAATTTGGATGATGTTACTTCCTGTTCAATCAATATTTGTTAATATCTTTTATTTATATATTATATACATTGTACAAGATTTGTTTATTTCATCATCATCATCTTCTTCTTCACTACAATTATTTTGTTTCGTGTTTATTATTCATTCAAAACTTAAAAAGTTTTAAAGTTCAAACTTTAAAGTTTAAATATTTAAAGTTTAATTCCGATTAACCGTTTCTTTTACCAATTTGTTATTTGTCATTTTTAAGTTATGTTATTTATTTACTTATTGCTGTTTTTAATCATTTGTTTTGATAAAATGATTGAATAAACATATAATTATTCCCTTTTTGATTTATTTTATTTCCATTTATGTTTTGTTTATTTCCATTTATACTTTTATTATCAAACAATCATTGTAGTATCTTGTTTTAAATCTATCCAGTGTACTCATTCATTCATTCATTCATGTAAATTCAAATGCTTCATCATTCTTTAATACCCACCCCATAATATTACTCTATTGTTATAATCTTTCTTTCTTTATTTCGTTAATCTCTATCTTTGCATCATATAATATGATTCAATTATTTATTATTTACTATTTACTCATTGAAAATTTGACGCACAAGTAGGATGGATCTACGCTGACACCTTGTGCATTATTATTCATATTCTGAATCAATTGTATATTGACACACACATACATACATAGACACACGAAAACCAACTTTTAATTCATATATAATTCCATTCTTTAATAATTGATCCTCAATTATCGAAACTCTTGCTTAATTCGCTTAAAATATCAATTCCATTCCCTCCAGAACTCCCACCAACTCGACTACTGTTCTTTTTAACTATTGATCCACCTCTTTGTAATTGACCTTGTTGTAATGATGATGATGAGTTCCCATTAGATGACTTATAAATTGAATTCTTAACATTATTTAAACCACTTTCAACCTCTTGAAACCTTTTAAATAACAACGTTTGAATATTAGAACTATTGAAATTGTTAACTGGTTTATAACTAAAGTGTCCTTGTCCAGTAGAATTATTTGAAACAGGTTTAGTTGGTAATTTAACACCACTTACTCCAACAGATTGATTTTCAGCGGAACTCTTAAACGTTGAAGATGACCGAGATCCAGCTGATGATCCAGACCCTGACGAAGACTTTAAAGCTGTTGCCCATGCTTGCTTTTGACTTTGTTGTGCGTATGACATTGATTGTAAAATATATATATATTATATGTGTTTTGTTGTCTTGTTATGATTAACTTGTAAATCAACCAGATAAAATTGTTATCAATGCAATTATAAAATAAAACAGGATTCTATAACACCACGGTTAATAAGCCAAGTTTTTGTTATTGGTAAGCTGATTTATGAACAGTTGCTTTCAATTTAGTATTAAGTACTTATAGTTAAAACATCCAATCACAATAATAGATAAAATCGTAACAGATACATTGAATGTTAAGTCAAATGTGGAAATCAAATCCATTTGGAATATTTACTGACCTATAAAATTTAAATTCTTCTCTCAATTTCTCAGCACGCAACATTTGTGTCATGTGATGAATGTCTTCTTCCCTATCTTTCAATTATGACATATTTACCCGTGCCTGAACCAGTATTGCTCTGTTGAATGTTATGTTACAATTACAGCTGACTTACTACTATGATAAATAATAGAACAAATTCAATGATATTGTACGAGACACACACATAACAAAAAAGAAAAAGAAAAAAAAAAGAGAAAATACCAAAAGAGATAAGCGGTTTTTTTATATTTTTATCTGAAGAAAAATGGCAACATTCAATCTTCCTAGTTAATTGATTGATTAATTAAAAATGGAAATTTAATAAGGGTAAAATAAAAACGTAGAAAGTAAACATATCCTGTGATTTTCTAAAATCACTCAATAAAAAAGGACAAAAAAGAAAGCACACATATAATAAAAGTTAAAGCAGGTAATAAAAATAGAGGGTCATGGTATCGTATGATATCGTATCAATAAAGAGTTTGTAAAAACGAATAATAACAACAAAATCCAAAAAAAAAATACAAAAAAAACAAAAATAGAAAAACAATAAAACACATGTATCTTTATGGTATTTATTGATGCAGGTAGTAGCTCATTTTTTCTTTGAATTTCCAGGTTTTAATAATTCAAAAGAACACATTAATTTCTTATTTACATTCATGACAGCACCCCAATTATCAAATTCTCCACAATAATTAGGAGCTGAAAAAATTGTAACAAGTTTTCTTTTAGCATAAAATTCATAACCTTCTTCAACAACCATATGTCCTCTGGCTATTAGATCAAATTGGAAAAAATCACAAAATTTATTGACGATTTTTTTATTAAAGCAATATGAAACTCCTCTATCATTATCTGTCCATTCTCCACCATATGTAGTAGTATTAGCACTATTACTAGGGAAACTGATATTACTACTATTCGTACCTGTATCTGGATCAGACCATAATAAATCAGCCAATAAACCCTTTTCTGGAATATCAGTTGGTCTTTGAATCTTTTTAATTTGATTCAAATCTGTTAATTGAGGTGATAATCCACCATGAACACAAAAGATCCTATCTGCGATTGTTGCTGCAACAGGTAATGTATTGAATACATCAACAACCATTTTCCAAACTTTCAAATTTGCTCTTCTTTTACATTCATCATAAAATCCATACATCTTAGTAATACTGGCACTTTCATGGTTACCTCTTAACATGAAAAAATTCTCAGGATATTTGATTTTCAAACAAAGTAATAAAATTATTGTTTCTAATGATTGCTTTCCTCTATCAACATAATCACCTAAAAATAAATAATTGGCATTCGGAGGAAATCCACATAATTTGAAAATTCTTAACAAATCATTAAATTGTCCGTGAATATCTCCAACTATCTTGACAGGTGCCGCTAATTCTAATAATGTTGGTTGTTTCAAGAAAATGTCTCTCGATTTCGAACAAATAAATTTGATTTCATGTGCTGAAACTGAAAATTTTTTGGAAACTTTTTTAGATAATCCGGTTTCAACTAATTTTTCAATAATTGAATCAATATTGATCAAATTATTTTTTTGCAAATTATCCGATTTTTTTTGTTCAAGTTTCGATACCGTTGATGATGGATTTTTAGGTAAATTTTGTAAAATTGTAGTTTCAATAGTAGAAGAACCATCAATAACCTCTGTCTCATCATCATTTGAAGAACTAGATAATGATGAAGAACTTGAAGGCGGAACAGTGGTATAAATTAAATCTTGATTTAATTCATTAATTGATTCAATAGATTGTTCTCTGATAGGATACAATACACCAACGTTGTCTTTAATTAATGGTGTATCGGTGGTTGAAGAATTTGACGATAATGAAGTTGAGGTAAAACACGATTCTGCATTACTATCCATAGAAGAAGAAACATCTTCAGTGACAACAACCACATCTTTTTTTAAATCTGGTGACTTAGAAATACTTAAAGCTTCAGCCATAGAAACGGCAATCTCGAAATCATAGTATTCAGTTTCTTGAGGTGGAGAGTCTTGATCTTGTGGTTGTAGTAGTAAAGAGGAAGATTTTTTTCTAAAGTCCGGACTAGATTTTGGTCTAATGAGTTCATCGGCTTTTTTGATATCTGGAGAGGTGTTATTTATGATATCAATACTTTTCTTCTTCTTTTCATAGTGAGTGATATCATTGCGGACAGTTGGTTCGGCTTTACTGCTACTATTATAATTGTTATTATTGTTGTTGTTGTTGGTTGTTTTATTCAAACTCTTTTCAATTCCGATAAATTCGTTATTCGTATTCAGCAACTGACGTTGCTGTAATTGTTGTTGTTGTTGTTGTTGTTGTTGTTGTAAATTAATTATGTTTGATCGCGGCGCTGTATGCGACGGGTCTGGATCATCAACGGAAGCTGTTGAACCACCAGTAACGGTAGAAGTAGAACAGCCATCTTTGCTGGGTGAATTTCCCATATTCTATTAACAAGAAAAATGTGATACTATCTCAAATGCGATAACTTAATAAAAGTGGTATACTGAATATTAAAATTAAGAGAATAAAATACGTTTGTGTTGGGGGTGGTTGATGTGATATGAAATGGATTAGATGGATCAAGAGATATCGAAGGGTGGAAGATGGTTAGCAAAGGTAGATAGGATCTATTGAATATTAGAACAGGCTGTTGAAACCAATACACACACAGAATAGAATTTACAACCCAACCAATGAATTTGGTTTGTGCTTATTAATAAGGCGAGGCGGAGCGAGGGTGTAATTACACACAGGTGCAGGGGTGTATAGATTAATTGAGCGGGTATTTTATCTTTGTTCCCCTTTTTTCCCTTCTTTTTTTTTTTTTAATTTACTTAGTTAATGGTACAAGGGTGTTATGTGGTTATTAGATTACATTTTTAATAGGATATGAAATACGTATACACATATATATGTATATATTCATTAAATGTCGGTTAACTGAATTGATTCTCGAGACTCGTTAAATTCTTGAATATTCAACATCGATGATGACCTCTCCAGTGTGTTTCTTCTTGTGCTTTGATTTTGACTTTGACTTTGACTTAGACTCATGGATTGATGTCCGCTTCCAACACTAGCACTGTTGGAATTAAAGCTTGTGTTCCAATTTCCGTGTGGATGTCCATGCCCATGCCCGTTACCATTTCCATTCCCATTGCCGGATAAATCCTTGAGTCGTTTTCTATGTCTTTTAATAATTAGTTCCATTAATTTACCAAAACAAATCAACTCACCAAATAAAAATTTTTTCACGTATGTTTTAAATTTGTAAACTTCAGTCAGTCTCATCATTAATTTTAACACTGTAGGTTCTAAGTCAAATACAGCGGGGTGACGCGATTTCAATTTATTCAAGTTGTTGAAAGCTTTTGATTGATTCACTAAAATTAGAATCAAATTCTCGTAAATCTCATATAGTATCACATAGTCTTGTGAATATGTCACTGACGTCACATTGGCTGAACCTATTAATCCAGCAACGGTGCTAGAGGGGCTATTATAAGATGTGATTTTCTGATTATTGAAGTATGGTATGAAATCAGAATCCATAACTTCATTGAAAATCTCGTCAGTAGTTTTCAATGACTGATTGATTGAATTGATCAAGATTTTATCATCACTATTGGTGATTTTGAAAAATTGTTTGAAATCTTTTGGTAAACATATAGCCAATTTAGAAGACAATGGTGGTGAGCTCTTTGTAAACCAACCTAAATCATCTAATATCTCTAAACCTTGATCTGTTTGTGAAATTAATCCCATCACATAGAAACATGTCCCTTTCAATGCCCAGTTCAATGAATTCTCACAAATATAGACAATATCATCTACCAATCCTCCTAATTCTAATAATGTGATCCCATATTCTGTAGATCCAATATGTCCAATCGCCCATAATATTGATTTCAAATCTTGCAATATTTCATCTTGTTCCTCTTTGGAGGTAGTTGAGTAAAAATCAAATTCTTGTCCAGTTTCCATCAGTACTTTATATGAGCGAACAACATTCGCAAATGATGTGAACGTCTCTGTAGATTCCAATAATGTCAAACCTTCCATCGTCTTCACCAATTCACCAAAAAAATGATATGGGACATCACTAGTATTTTTGAAGTTCATTAATTTTTTCACTATCAAAGATTCAACTTCATTCACATACAATTTATTTTTAGTATCTATCCATAATTCCATCTCACTTTCAATAAAGTTCAATTCTCGTAAATAGTTAAATCCGGGAACTGTAGATAGTAATCTCAGCATTAGTGGGATAGAAAAGCTACCTAAATTCTCAATAGATGGCGAGTAGCGAATGATTTCCAATATCTTGCTATCGTCTTTAGCAAATTGTGTCAATAAATCAATGGCTGTATTCCTTATTTGCCTATCAGGATCACATAACTGATTCACTAATGAATTACAGGCAAAACTTTCACATTCTTCATTCTCTAACAAGGTTCCTATGAATTTAGTTGCAAATATTCTTATTGAATTCGATCCAGTACTAGCCACTTTATTTAAGATGGTTCTTAAGTGACTATTCAAATTATATTTCATTTCCTTGATGATGACCTTTACCAAGTCAGGCCTATCCGTTTGTCTATCTGTGATATGATATAACATATCAAAAATCCACCATTGTTCTAGAATTCTCAATCCGTTGGGATCAGATGATAGAACACCTAAGAATGCAAAAAAACCAGAGCTGGCAGTTGTTTCTAATTTCGTTTTAGAGAACAATGCATCACTTGCAGTGATACCACTATACGGATCAACCTGAGCTAAACATTCTGCAATCTGTGGCATGATTTTGTTTTCGGTTAAATACACAACACCTTCAGCGTTTGAAAGCAAATTTTTGAAAATCTCACAACCTACTTTAGTGTACAACTGATTATTTTTTGTCTTTTTCAACGTTGAAAACCGATACTTGAATGGCCTATAGAAAGACATCAATCTTTTGTAAAACTTCGTGGTTCTAACTGTTTCTTCAAATTTCTTGGAATCTTTCAATGGACCTTGCATTAACTCTATAATTAGTAGCCAATCCCATTTGGTAAAATCTTTTGTGGTCAAGACATGCGTATTCAACAATTTGTTTTTTAATTCAGCGTCATCAACAGATGACAAAAATCTTGTCTTGATATCCTTCGAAAATTTACTTGCTATGTCCAAATTGCGTTGATTTCCGTAACTCAACTTACTTGCTCTATGATTCTTTCTTAAATCTTTGTCAAATAGGTTATTTAGCTTGAAAGAAGGGGCCATAAGTGGAGCCAATGGTGCTGGTATTAAATAGGATTTGAGGTATGATATCTCTGAAAGTAAAATTGCAACCTTCTTACTTTGTTTCTTTTCCAAAGTACTTTCATATACTGTAGTTAATTTGGTAACTAGATCACAATCCATTGCAATTTTAAGAATTAGTGATACGTAATGATTTATAAATGAGCTTTGAGTCTCAGGACTGCTTCTTGAGACTAAATTTGCCTTTGTGGGATGCGGGATCAATATTATTTCTTTGAATAAAACAATGTTCATATTGTTATTATTATTGTTGCTTCTGTTGCTACCAACAATATCATTGTTACTAGTATCATCTCGTGGCGTAATCCATGGAATTGGTTTGATTTTGAGCAAATCAAAAAATATATGAATAATAATATTTCTGATTAAGGATGAATCAAGAGTCAAACAATTAATTAACTGTTTCAAAGGCTGGAAATTATTTTCTGAAAAAGCTATCAATCCACCCCATGTTTTAAGTATTGAGGCCAATATAAATCCAATACATTGTAGCTTTTCAACCTTAATATGGGGAGTCTCCATAAATGGTGATATTAACATCTGAATGATTTTTTCATCGGAAACGTATGCTCTCGAAATCGGTAATTCCAGCATCTTGACTATTGCAACACAGTAGATACCGGCCATTCCATACGTCCCATCTATGATGAACTGTAACATTGGTTTCAATCCGTTAGATTTGAAGGTTAATTCAGGTTTCAAAATGGATATTTCAACCATTGTTTCAAAAGCGGCGAGTCTCAATGGATCTTCAGGGCTGTCAATCATGGAAACCACAGCACGAGCACAATTGATGCTTAGTTTATTTAGCCCTCCTTCTATATCTATGAACTTTCTCAATAATTTCAAGCATTCTTCCCTCTCAACTGTATGTTTAATGTCTTTATAGATAGAACACACTAGAAAGTAATCGAGGTTCAATTTAATGAAAAACTCAAGCGATTCCAAATCTTTCAGTATGTACCTTAAGATTCTATATCCACAACCGACTAACACCGAATTAGGACTCAGTAAATGCCCTTGGACCTTATATATGATTGACGACAAAACTAAATCCTCTCTGAGAGATTCATTTTGCTGTAATAGTAGTACTAGATCATTAGACTTTCGCACAAGAAATTCAATAGATTTATCTTTATCCCCAAAAGAATGAAGTATATCAGCAAGGGCCCATGTGGGACTGGAGAAATCACCACTTAATGTTGCTCCTGACTTATTATTGACATCATCTGTCTCGTTATTGTCGTTGAGCGAAGAACTGTAAAATGAATTGAACGAACCACCAGTAAAGTTGGTTCCTAACGTGTTGCTTCTATTTCTTGAACTTTCAAAATCAGGAAATGTTAATCTTTTAAGTGCTTCTATTTTCTTCTCTAATTGAAATATGTTTTGATTGGTATCATCTATTTCTTGCTGTGCAAGTGCTCTAGAATTGGTTGATACTGCTGCATTCCTGAGTTTTTCAACACCTGCTTTGATTTTCTTTTGATTCGTTAATTCATTCTGTAAGTTGTGCAGATTTAGTGACGATTGCCGTATCGTATTATCGTTCAACGGCTCCATTATTGCCTTGTGATGTACTGTTTTGTCATTCAGCGGCTCTATAGTAGGCTTCTGTTGTATCATACAGCTGTAAGTAGATAAATCAATAAATTTCGAGGCCTTAGGGTACTACCTACACATATTACATATATTTCCTGTCTGATGTTAATCCCGATTCCCAATTGCACTATTCCGAAATTTTGATAGGAACAGCAGAGGGGACTGTATCACGTGATACCTATATTTATTTTCTTTGTCGTACCTACCTTTTGTTTTATCTATTGGCACTTTATGTTACAACTCAATGCCCACTGCTTAGATATTCATCTTAATAGTTTTATACAGTTTATTTCATAAGTTTATAAATCGTCAAATTGACGAGACATATATAAATAGTTTAGGAGTAGGGTATCAGTTTAAATTCAATTGTAGATGATCTACTTGAGCACTTTTGCGTATCTTGTCTCTGCTTCTTTCACCAATTTCTGCATACCTATAATGACAAACTGATGCGTCAAATTTGGAAATTTATTTCTATGTAAACCAAACCACTCCAAAGGTGGAGTGGCACCACCTAAATCTTTCAACTGTGGTGTTTCAATTTGTGGTTCTACCAATGCCACATAATCATACTTCTGATCGGACTCAACATCTTTTAATTTATCTTCAACATTTACTGTTTCAAAAATGGACTCCTTGTAGTTCTCTTCGAATGCATCCTCAACTTCTAGCTCATATTCTGATGTATATATTCTCAATGCTGTCAGTCTAGTTTTCAAGGCGTTGGCATGTGAGTACCACATTTCACGTATAAAGTAGACTGAGCCCAACTTCCATTTCACATCCACCTTACCTCCGAAATATCCTCGGTAGATATATTCAACCAGATTAGAATCCATCGATTGCCAAGTGTCCATAGAAACATGGAAGGATGGAAAAACAAAAATACTACCACCCGTTGCAGAGTTTGCAAATTTGATATATGAATTCACACCTTCCTCATTCAATAGTGATTCAGTTGGTTTGATTTTAAATGTCGACAAGGAAACTGCAATATCGTTTAAGTCTAATTTTAGCTTGTTCTCTAATTTCGTAGAAATATCTTGCAAGAACTTAGCTCTAGACGAACCGATCTTTATCACTAAAGCTTGAGAGTCCAATAAACTACTGGGAAAGACTTGCAATTGAAATGATCCTAGCCCCACATCCAGATCAGTCCGCAACTTACCAATAACATTCAAAAAGATTTCAGCTTTGTTTCTCCACTGCCTTTGAGATTCCTCATCTGGACCTATCATCTTCGGCATTTGATCTTGTGCGTCTTCAGCACCTTCAGCTTCTTGACCAGAAGATAGGATATAATTTCCATCAGCAGCCGAGTCACTTAACACTTGATGATACGAAATCTTGATGTCTTGACGAATACGCAGAACAATTGTATAAATATCAACAAAGTTTGAGGCTGTCAATGCCGTCATCGATGCATTGCACGACTCAAGTGAAAGTTTACCAACAAGTCTATCTAACTGATTCTCAACACGTTGGTTGAAAATATTTAGCATACCTTTCTTCGTACTTAAGACGAAAAACGTATGGTAGTCCAAAGAAACTTTAGATTCCAATGATCCCAAACCCGCGGTTAGTAAAACCAACGGAATATCTAGAGAAGATGAGCCATTGTTCTTCCACGAAATAGCAGAAGCCATTCTTGCTTTGCTAACATAAAGCTCACCTCCAAGACGACCTCTGGCAACCATTTCAAATCTGTCAAACTCAAGTTTGAGATTTTGATCCCAGTTGACGTCCTTAGTGGAATTAGCCCAAAATCCATCAAATCCAACATTCAAAACACCTAAAGACATTCCCAAGTCCACCTTAAGCTTAGCATTTCCGATCAGTAACGTTAAAATCCATGGGTAAGTTGAAGTGGAAGAAGCATCACGAATTTGAGCTGCAATAGTTTTGTGAGTCACTACAGACCCTAGATTCTCTTTTTTGATAACTGACTCGTCATATAGTTCGCCAGGTAACCAAATGTCAACAAACAAATCCAAATCCTGTCTTTGCTGAACATTCAAATAAGCATCAATCTTAGAAACATTACCAACGGTTGAACGTTCTTTTTTACTGTTGACTTGAGCTGATGTTGCACAGATGACTATATTTTGAAGTGAAATTGAGCCACTAGTCTCTTTCGAATACACATGCTGTAATTCTGCCTTCAAATCCTCAACATAGACCAGACCTGACAAAAATCCAAAATCAGATGCGAATTCCAAATGAATACCATTAGTAGAAACTGTTGCTTCAATTTTGGCTCTAGGATCACAGCTTAAAGTGAAACTTTGTGGATCAATTTTTAAAGAAGCGTTTACCTTGATATTTTCAAATACCCTTTCAAGATCAAATTGTTGTTGTTGAGACACAGTTCGATTCATTGCAACAGCCTTAGTTTTATCAACTTGAGTACGACGGACAAATTTTCGCACGATTCTTGTAAGATCGACAATAATGGGGACACATGAAGCGGCCAGTCTATTGTCTGTAGCTGATATCAATGCTTCGATTGATATATGATGTTTACCTGGCATATTGACAATTTTTGAATACCTTGCTGCGATCTCTGCAGTTGGTGCTTGTAAAAGAAATTCTGGAGTTTCACCATTCACTTCCAAATTTGGATTAAATATTAAGATTGATGCACCATCAAATTTGAACATGCATTCGACGACTTTAAGTGCAGATGTAATACTAGATAGCATATCAGGTTCATTGATATCCGTAGAATCTGAAACAGGAAGCGCAGCTGGTCTCTTTGAATATATGAGACGTGATTTATCTGCTTTTTCCTGTACGGTAGCAATTGAGCTCATTAAAGTGTCTGAAACTGAAAACGCGCTTGCTTGAATTTTAACATCCACTTTATCACCATGCAACTTGCTTTTGAACATCTTACCATCATCCGTCTCCATTGCCATATAGACAAATTCAAAGCGAGGGAAGAAAGCTCTACTGTCACTTTCACTTTCACTTTTGGTGGAATAGAAATTGGATGATGAAAAACCTTTCGCGGTAGATAGATAAGTACTAGACATTGCAACTTGTCCTGAGTGTCTAGCAATTATAAATTCGGCAGTTTCATAACCGATTATGAAACCTGGAATTATGTCTTGAGAGTGAATCAAGTTGATTCTTCTGTCATTTTCGGGAAATAACCATCCAATACAAACATTTTTGGAGACCACTTTGACAGACAAAAAATTCACATCGTTCATCAATGGATATGGTGTACCTGATACGTTACCTTTCGGTTTGGTCGATTTTGGGATCCCAAATTCACTTATTGTATGATCAAGCTCAAATCCGATAGCAATCAATATTTTAGTGAAATGAGGGTTTAGAGCAACTCTACAAAAGTCACTTGTGATTTCCAACTTTTGCTCTGTTTTCTTTTCATCTACAAAATTGCTGACTTTCGCTTGGAAATTCAGATCAATGACTGTAAATCTACTCGATTGAGCCCCATGTATACCAAAGCTTACCTTTGTTGAAGGAATTCGAAACTCACCATTAGGCTTGAATGATGATGTAATTGCATCAAACGAATTCAGCTTGAGGGCTATTTGCGACGAGTCGAGAATAACTTGATTGTTTTGAAACATAGAAACAAAAGTAAATGAACCAAGATTTAACTGTAAATGAGCTCTTATGGACTCCCATGGCTGTGTGGTGATGTCACTCTTCGTGGTCTTTTCAACTTGAGGATCCATAACATCAGCGAAAAGTTTCATCTTCAAAACATCAACAGACTTCTTCAGCAAATCCAAATTCAAAGAGATAATCTCATAATCCGAGTAACCGCACTTCAAAAGTGTTGCAAAATCAGCATGTGCAATATTGAAACGGTTATGATCACCATCAAACTTTGAAAACAATTCGTAATATGATTCAGTGGAAGCTGGTAAGCAAAACACATGACTAAACTTATCAGTAGTATTATTGAAGTATTGCACTGCGTTTCTTTTCTTCGGGCTTGAAAACAAAGTTGAGTTGATTCTACTAATCCTTGAGTTGCTCATAATTCCAACTTTTGAGATTCTGAAATTGGTATGTGCGTCTTGAACATCCAACGTGAATAATAAAGGAGACAATAACTCTAACTGTACTTCAATCTTGGTGAATCTAATGCTACCTGAGAGAGCATTATTGAATCTCTTCAAAAATGGAAAGATGTCCGCTTTCTTAGCCGTGGTTTTTTCTGCTAAAGTATCCGTAGAGGCATCAGACTTGATCTGACTAAGTTTCTTGACTATTGGTTCTATGATATGATATTCATGATGACTGAATACATTGATTGCTTTAGCATACTGCTCTGATCCACAAAGAGCGTCAAACTTAGCCAGTTTTGTAGAAGCATCAACGAAGATATCATTACCTTCCAGTACCAAGGATAAAATATGCTCTATGCATTGATGCTCAACCAGCTTGGAGCCATCCAATGATAGTGCTACCAAAAGTTCAGAGCTTTTCAAGGTCATAGTGAATGGTAACTTATCAAGTGATTTCAAAGCAGATATAGCCATTGAGATACTGGTTCCCCCAACATCAACATTGATTCTGTCTATTCCAATACGATGATGGTATTCATCGATCAACAAAGTCACCGTGAAATAAACAGGCTTTTCTACTTTCTCACCTGCACCAATGGTGGAGGTTACGGTTGAATTTGAGTCATCAGTTTTCTGGGACAAATCAGGTACATTCTTCTTCTTGATTACTGGTTCCTTGGTAAAACCAGTATCTTTAAATTGCTCCAATATATCAGCCAAAATATGGACTGAATCCTTGATATCACTCAATTTGGTATTCAAAGAACCAATCCTCAAGCTGATATCAACGTTGTCATCAATATCATCAATCACTATAGATTGTGCCAATAATTTGATATCATCCTTTAATTTTGTGGTATTGAAACCAAATTCAAGTTTTCTCAAAAGGATTAAATTTTCGAACGGGAATAGATTGAACCTAAAATAGTTCAAATTATAAATACAAGCGGTAAGTTTCTTTACAGAATCTTGCTTTGATCCAAACACACTATTCAAGATATAACTATTTTCAATATTAGAAAACTCCCATCTTCTCCAATTTTGATAAACATTGAACACATACGTCTTAGCATCTGATGGTGCGCCCCACTTTGAAGCTCTAAACAGTGCATTTGTCCGACTGACCCAAGCTTGAGGTAAATTGTAAGTGACATGTCTTAATTTAGTGAGGATCTTCCAACTATCTTGGAATCGTATATGATCATTAGCAAACTTACTGATATATGATGGCTTAGTGATACATGAAGGATCATGCTTAATTGAGTGAGTGACTCCACCCTCTGAAATGGCATATAGCAAATCAATCCTTGATAATTTTTCATCATCTTTGAGAATATCCAAAATGACGGAGGCTTCTTTAATTGGTTTCAATAGCGATTCTAAATACGATTTCAACCAGTCGACATCTTTCGGATCAAAGTCAACAGTTAAATTCTCTTGATCGATATTGAAAATCATTTGGGTTGTATCATTGATCAGATCAAACTCCAACCTTTGTAAAATTGCCAATAACTGATGTCTACGTTGATTAAAGATTTCAACGTCTATTTGGGTAATCAGAAGGTTTAATAAGTCTTGTTCCACCCCATCGAGTATCTTCTTTACAGATGCAGATAACGATACCTTTAATAATTCGAGATTGAAATAATCCAAACATTCAGAATGCTCAGCTATCTTCAGACTAATTAACGGTGTAGTAAATTTGATATTTGCAGTAACGGATTTCTGATTCTGTTTATGTTTCAAATACTTCAACAAATCAACTTCCAAATCATCCATCACATTAACAACCGTAAGATTCGACATCTTTGCTATAATATCAGCCAAAACCAACGCAGCATCAGGGGCAGCAAAAGCGGTTATCGTTGCAAAGTTCAAAATTATATTATCATACTCACAGCTATCATCGAATCCTTCCAATTCGGAAGGATTGAAACTACTTGCATCGTCATCTGAGTTGTTACCAATACAATCTTCCTCGATCAAAGATGTCCCATCATAAGAGTTTTCCGAAACCAAAGATTTCTCCAAACTCGAAGGATAGGTTTTAATCAATAAATCCATTGAACTTGGAATCAGGGGTGGTGCAAGATCAGGAGAACATATTGAAGGTCTAATTAATCCATAATCCCGATAATAACTATTGTTTCTAACTTCCTTAGGCAACAAGAATGGACACCTATGGAAAGGTCCATCATTTGCCCTAACGTGGTTTATTTGATCTTGTCGTTCCTTTTTCCTGTTTGGCTTTTGCACGAAATCAGTACAATATAAAGAAGTTTGCAAATTCAAAACGCTGACACCTTTCTTTGTGGAATGTATCAATATATCGCGAACTTTGAAATCAATTCTAGCATTACAGATCGAACTAGCTTGGTCTGATAATTTCAAAGTTGTTCCTTGTAATTCGACATTAAAATTATAGTCTGAACCATTCAATTTGATTTTGATCACTGGGATATTCAAACATAAGTTAACAATATCGGTAACGTTTTCAATCGGCAAACCCAATGAATTTTCTTGATCTTGATATCCAACACCAAGCGCGCTGATTGATCTTCCTAAAGCATCTAAAAATTTAGGTTGAGAATCAATTGTGATATCACCAACTTCAAATTCCCATAGACAATAATACGTTGGCTCTTGTGGAGGTAATCCAAACATTCTATGACCATGGATCGACAACCCATCAATGATCATTTCGGGATCAAAAGTTGGTCTTGAGCAAGTAGTTGCAAAAATTATTGACTCATCTGAGTCTTCAATGAATCTTGAACTGACTTCAGAGAAATTCGCCTGCAGGTCCATGTAATAATTATTAAATCTAAGATCAACATCTAAACTGTCAAAGTGCAAGGCCAAATGAGAATCACAATCATAAATATGAGAAGGTAAAATGATGCAACCATTGACAACAGAGAAGGAAAAAAACAAATCAGTTTCATTGGTAACTTTAGCACCACCTAAATTAGTTTGATCGGCAATGGCTGAATCTGTAGTGATTTCTTCAGAGCATTCAATAAACTCGGATAATGTTTGAAAGTGCATATGCTCACCAAAGTAATTCTCTTTTAAAATCAAAACATATTTGATGACCAATCCATAACATTCCAATGTTGTATCATCACAAGTACAATCAATAATAATCGTATCGACAGAATCAATCTCAACAGCATTGAAATATGTATATGAACCAGCCATAACAAAATTGAAAGATTTACCTAGTTTATTGCTTTTGAAAAAATTGAATCCAGTATTCCAAGGTGGTAAATCCAAAATCAAATCAAAATAACTTGTCGTTAATTTGTAAGTAATAGTTGTTGATTTTTTGAAAATTTGATCGAACGGGATGTCAACAACTAAATTTAAATCTGATCCTTTGAATGATAAATAAACGTTATCGTTGAAGTCCATCGGATTATTGACAATGTTTCTTTCATTCAAATTAAGGCAAATCAAGTAATTAGATACTGTCCAATTACTTTGATACAAGAATGGTCTAAACAATTCATAAGGAGTTGGATCCCCCGAACTGAAATCTCCCGCCATATCAGTGAATAATGTAATGTGTTCTCTGAATAGATATAACTCTGGACTTTCGGATTGATGATCAAATGTCCAAGTGGCTTTTCCATTCCATTTCAAGGGATACCCAATGAATGCATCCAAAATATGAGTCTTCGATTTGAAAAATAGATTATGATTAATGCTTGATGTTATTTCAGGGGAGTTCAATTTAATTTTCAAAGTATTTTTCCAACCATCTTGTAACGTTGGAACATATGAGGTATTTGTATGCATGACAGAACCTTCACCCATTTTAATATCAAGCCAACCAAATGGCCTTGATCCTATAGATGATTGCGTTGGATCACCTTTTGATAATTTTGCATACAAGATATCTTTGCTTGCTTCTCTGAAAGGAACTCTAAAAGTCATTTCATCAGCGGTTTTGATGAACACTTTAAAGCCAACGTATTGTCTTTGAGCACCTATTTTCAATTTTTCCATTGGGGAACTGTCTCTACAAATGGTAGGAAACAACATGTTTTGAATGTACGCTCTTTCTTTATCTGCCCACGGGCCATAATGGATCTTTGCTCCAGACACAATTAAGTCTATCCCATTTTCAGGAGCTGAGCCCCCATTACCTATATCAGGACCAGCTTCTTCATATTCTGTTGACTCAGGATCCGATGAAACTAATCCAGGGGTATCAAAGTAGTAATGTATATCCACGTATTCAGAATCCAACACGTGTGTATATCTTGCGTATTCACTACGTTCAAAAACAATTGGGTCTATTTTAATCTTTCTCTTTTTATTTTTTTTAGTATTTGAATCCAGTGATTCATTATCGTCATCATAAGTATGAGATTGTGCGGATCCTGTTGATGAAGTCAAATATCGTTCTAATCCATGCCAAGAATCATAATCAGAATTGTTATTTTCATTATCGTTAAAAGAACCGTTTTTTTGGTTTTTATCACTTTTTGACTTCTTTTCATTTTTTGTTAACCTTCCTAACTTCTCATTCAATTTTGAAGTGAATTCAATAAACTTTTTCAATTTACTTTTTGAAATATTACTTATGTCACCTGTGATTTGATCAATTGTTTTGTAAGAAACATTGGGCTTCAAAAATATTTGTAATTGAGATGCTCGTAAATTGCATACATTCTTACAAAGATCATTAATATTTTTAGAGGTCTCAATATCAATTATACCTTTTAGCGTTGAATATGAAGCAACTAACAAGGAAGTGGTTCTTGAATTCCCTACTACCAAAGAGCCCTTTTTCACATTGATCGACATGGGAAAAAACTTTATCCAGTGTGAGAATTCCGGAGAAAATTGGTTATTGTTATCTGTTGTTGGTGGTGAAGTTGGCTTAACGGGTATTTTCTTTTCGCTCAATTCTCCATCAACGACTTGGCTGAAAGCGTCAACTGTGATATCAGAAGAAACAGGGGTTTCCTTTTTGGACAAAAATTCATCGAAGTATTGATTCTCGGATGATGATGATGTTTCATCTTGTCTTCGCAAAGTTTCCAAGATATTATCATAAGCTGCTGTTTTATTATACATGAAAACTTCTAACCCATAAATCTCAAGAAAAAACCGAGAGGGCAATTTTTCATTCTTTAAAGGATCCAATTCATCGACGCTAATATCCAAACCTGATCGTCTAACAGAATTGAACCAATATCTCCAAGTGAACCATCCTTGATGCACCAAGATCAATTCATCTTTAGTTATTATTGTGACGTTTTTGAAGAAGATTCTTCCTCCCAACAAGGACACTTTGAACGACTGAATCTGTATTCGTATCCTGTTGCGTCGCCAGAGGGTACACTTAAGTATGGAGGAAAGTAAGACACCAACCAATCGATTGAAGTAGAATAAGATACCGATACTACCCAAGACAGCTAACACCCAGTCGACGAGGAAGACCCAGTTCAAGTTGGAGTCTGAGACCACTCCACTGGTGAACTTCGAAGAGACGTCCATTAGTATAATGTGTTATCTTCCTACTAATCTATATTCAATGATGTCTGAAATATAACATATGTCCTATATTAATAACACTGATCCCTTCTTTTAAATAAATGAATAACAATGAATAATAAATATTAAATAATAAATAATAAATATTAATAAATAAATAATGCGTACCTTGTCCGTTTATGTCAGCAATTATATCAGCTTTTTTCAGTGGCGAAAAGCGTCTTGTTTGAATGAGACAAAGCGTCTACAACTAAACTAAACCTACTCCATTAAATGGATCATTGGACGTTTGTTGGCTTGTTTTCGTCTTGCTTTTGAGTTCTTCAGTTGGTTGGCAAGACATTCTACATATAAAATCATGTCCAGAGAAGCACCACTCAAGGCCGAGAAAGATTTCAGTGAAACGTTGGATGAACAATTCCCAACTATTGACTTATTAGCTAAAAATGACTACAAGTCGGCATTAGATAAATTACTGTTACTTGAAAAACAAACAAGACAAGCATCTGATTTGGTCTCTTCCAAGAGAATCATGATTAAATTAGTTGATGTACTAGCTCAGCATAAAGATTTCGTCACTTTGAACGAACAATTGACTTTATTATCTAAGAAACATGGCCAATTAAAGAATTCAGTTCAAGTCTTAATTCAGCAAACTATTGAACACTTGAATGAAATTGAGAATCTAGATTTAAAAATTGAAACGATTGAGACTATCAGAACGGTCACTGAAAATAAAATATTTGTTGAGATTGAAAGAGCCAGAGTTACCAAGATATTAAGTGATATCTTACTAACAGAAAAGAAAGATTTAGATAAAGCTACTGAAATTTTATGTGAATTACAAGTTGAAACTTATGGTTCAATGGATTTAGAAGAGAAAATAGAATTTATATTGAATCAGATCACTTTGAGCAATAAAAAAGGTGATTATCAATTTTCTAAAATATTATCAAGAAAGATTTTAATAAGATCTTTGGATAAATTTGCTGATCATAAACTAACTTATTATAGATTAGTTATTGACATCGCATTGGATGAAGATGATTATATCAATTTAGTTAAATATTACCTAGCTATTTATGATATTCCTAAAATTCAAGGAGATTTGACAAGAGCACTAAGCACTTTAAAACAAATTGTTTATTTCATCGTATTATCAGATTATTCAAACTTACAGAATGACTTGATATCAAGAATCAAAAAAGATAAAAATTTGGATAAATTATTATTTGAAAAGTCATTAATCAAAGCATTCACAACACAAGAATTGATCAATTGGACAAATTTCACTAAGACTTACAATGATTCATTATTCAAAGATGAAACCTTCAATCAACAAACAGAAAAGGGTAAATTACATTATAAAGATTTACAAAAAAGAATAATTGAATATAATCTAAGGATCACCTCTAAATATTACTCGAGTATCAAATTACAAAGACTATGTGATTTATTGCAATTAGATCAATCTCAAGTCGAATTGAATATAATTGAGTTAGTTAACAATGGTGTTATTTATGCTAAGATTAATAGACCTTTGAAAATTGTCAACTTTATCAAACCAAAGAATGAAAATGAGTTATTAAATGAATGGAGTGGTAATATCGATCAACTACTACAAGATTTAGAAGTCATTGAACATTTGATTAACAAAGAAGAAATGTTACATATTACTAAAATTAAATAGTTTTATAATATGTATAATATATCCCTCCCAACTAAATTGTCTTTCTGCTATTACACATCTACTATTTTATTATCACCCAGTTCCACCTGTACCTTGCAATTCTAATTCTTTCCTTTTCCTAGCACTTTCGACTAAATTATTCCACCTTTCTTTCAATTTAACAATTTGATTCTCTAATACTATCTTATCACGCTCTAAAGTAGATACTTTCGTTTGTAATTCTCCTATAATATTTCTCAAATCGCCTGTTTCATTATTATTATCATTATTATTATTATCATTATTACTATCATTATCATTAATCGTTGTTTCATTGGCATTTCCATTATCCGCACTCGTATTAGTATTAGTATCTGTGTCCGTATTTGTATCTGTGTCACTTTCATCATCGCCTTGACTATGAATACTACCACCGATGACCCTCTCAACCTTTTTTACCGCATTATTTTTCCTCGTTTGATCCTTCAATATACCATCACTGATAACAAACTCAGGATTTTTCAACGAAGATATCAATTCCTTCAAAAACTCATGATTCGCAATTAATTCACTATAATATATCATATTCAAGTTATTCAAGATTTCATTCTTTACTTTATGTAAATTCATGTTATCCATAGGTTGCTGCTTTGATGATTTTTCTTTAAAATTGAGTAATTGTAAATCATGCTCTAATGAATTGATCTTATCTTGTTCGATGAATCTCAATTTAGATGTTGTTATATCGATGTTTAAGTTCTTGATTAACGATAAATTTATCCTATTGATCAAATACACAACATGTTCACTATTCAATGAACTGTATTGTGAATTGGGAGTAGTCTGGTGACCCGGCTGTGACCGACGTGACTGATACTGTTGTTGTTGTTGCTGCTGCTGTTGTTGTTGTTGTTGTTGTTGTTGTTGCTGCTGCTGCTGCTGATAAGGATTGTTGTTAAACTGGGTCTGGTTTCCCGGCTCTGCAGGACCAGCCACATTTTTCGATTTCTTTAGTTTAGAAGACTGGACAGTTTTCAGCTGTTGAATTCTCTTGGAGATCTGAGATTCTAATGCATTTAACGAATTTAAAGTATTGAAATTATTCGTATGAGCTGGTTGTTCATGTTGTAACTTTGATATTATTTGAGTCAATGATTGAACTGATTTTTCATGATATGATATGGATTTACCTATATCATTCTTCAAAAGAGCCTTCTCGGCATCTTGTTCAGAGTCATATACTTCTGATAACCCATACATTGTTCTTTCTCCACTAACAATAACTGACTGTTGTCATCAAATAATCAAACAAACAAAGTAACAAAACAACAAATAACAAAGTGATTTAATCACAGGCAAAAGAAATCGAAGTTATTACGTCACACGCAGAGAGCGACTTCTGTTTGAACTTTGAATTCGTGCTTTTACTGTCGATAATTATTACCTTTATCATAATCATGATGTTAATGATGTTTATGGCGCTTCTAATGTATATAGAGGTCTTGATGTATATGAATGTGTGTTTAGTGTTATAGACAAAAAGTGTCTACAGTGACAATAGTATCTATACTCATCACACTAAAAAAGCGGGTCTTTTTCACCAACCATGGCCTATGTCGAATTACCGTACGACGACTCTATCACTATGGAGAAATTTTGGTGTCTGGCTAATGATCTCTTGTACACAAAGGTCTATTATGACGTTACAAACAATGAGTATTATTCGAGGTGTATCAAGAAATTTAAAAACCATAGGATATCCCACTCAAAATACGATCAAGAAGATCATAAAGCGCTTAATGGCCCTGATGTCTCAACCGAAGACGAAACTGAAAATGAAGACGAGTCGGCCATTGATGAAGCTGAATTAGAGTGTACCGAAGAAGAAATAAACACGTTGTTGGTCAGTTATTTAACTTTAATTTCTAATTACTGTGATCAGTTGGTTATATTAGAAAATGAAGAGTCATTTTATAGACAAATAGCAAAGTTCATCATTGACTCACAACGATATCAAAATAATTTATCTTTCTGTATCAGGAAAATGCTATCGTTATTAAATTATATAATACAATCAAACAGAAACAATCTTACTATTGATCTGGCATCAATCGATAATGATGTAAAAATACAGATAGACTCTACCATATCCCAGAATGAAAAACTAATAAAAATAGTTGGGTGGATCTTGTTTGTTAATTTCGAACAGGACAAACAGACAATATTATTATTATTCAAGGATTTTCAAGGTTTTGAAACGTTTTCAGACTTGTTTTCCAACTTCACAAAGATTGTTAAAACGGGGACACATATATCTGATAACGATGATCCATTTGTTTTCAATTATTCCAATTATTTTGAATTGTTTTTCGAATTGTGTAAAAATTACGAATTCACTAATCCTGAATTGAATTATATTGATGATGAATTCATTGATTTTTTATTTAGGAATCTGAAAGTTACTACCCGAGATCAAGATGAGTTAAATTTCTTGAGATTCAAGATCTTACTTATCTTAAATGAACAGTTTATGGTGTCATATTATGCATCGGCATCCACCGCCATAGCCACTCCAATCAACAGTCGAACTGAAAATAAATTCTTTGAAATCATGATAAAACATAACAAGACTTTTACAAACTTTTCAGAGACATTAATACTAAACTTCAACAGAGAACAAGACAACGTAATTAGAATCTTGATGTTGAAAGTATTTTATCTAATTTTTACAACGTCACAAACGTGTCAATGGATTTATTTGAATGATTTGAAAGTAATCGTTGATATCATAATAAGAGAGTTATTCAATTTATCTATGGTTAATGAAGAATCATTAATGAATACATATCTAAGGGTGTTGTATCCGTTGTTGTTATTTTCCAGTTTGAAAGAAGAGAACTACAAATGTGATAGCTTATTGGATTTGTTGAATTATTTAGTCACTGCAGAGCAGGCGTCCTCAACGACAAAACGACTAGCAGAGAGATGCTTAACCTTGAATGCATTCCAACAAGCTCCAGAGCTGAACGACATTGACACATCGCCTTCTTCCCCTTCGTCACCAGCATCACCCGTGTCACCTGTGGCCGTCCAATATACAAATGCACTTTTGAAAGCACATAGTAATAATAATTCAAGCACGTCGATTGATTCGAAAGGAGTGCTAAAGTCAAGAAGAGCTCCCGCTCCTCCTCCACCTCGTCCACGGAGATCTCGTAATGATTCAGAGTTGTCTTTAAGTAGGACTAAAGTATAATATAGTATGTATTCAATATTCAAATGTATCTACAACCCCCATAATAACCCCGAATCTCTTCAATTCTCTCTAAATTTTTGTTTTAAAATGACTATTTTTCAGTGGTGCGAAAACTGAAATAATCTGAAGAGAGGCTATTATTTAATATTTATCATAATTCTTATCACTGATTGTCATGTATTTAATAGTTTCTACTATATCAATCAAAGTATTAGGTATTATTGCATGCTGATTATTTGGCTACTATAATACAAATAAGCACCTAACTATGTTATCAAGTATACCCCGACTCATATCAAGGCCTCACCAACCACTCACCAGATGTGTTCAATTACTCACCTCCGCAAGACACTTCCGTACCACTTCTCACCTGTTTAACAGCAATGTTAACAATCCAATAACAAATCATGTCTACCCTACTCCATCCGAAAAAGCAGATGAATTGATCAGAAGTGAACATTTAATACGATCTTCAATTGAAACAATAGTCAAATATCTTGCTAATAAACCATTACCCACTGTTTCACTGAATGATTTGTTGAAATTCAATTCCAAGTCATCTCATCATAATAAATCATTGATGTTGATTGATAACGCAAATGATACTTTACAGGACTTATTAGTGCTAGTCGGTAAAAGATTGAAGACTTTTATGGATTTACCTTATATTGTTGTATTAAATCCGAAGATTGCCATGATTTATGATACTTACTTGGATACTTTGAAAATATTAATCGAATTTATTAATGAGAATTCAAAAGATGAATTTGTTATTACCAATTATCATGATTTCACATTTTTGAACACTTTTAAAATAGATTCGCTAGAACAAAATGAAAATTTCATCAAGATTTTGGAGAAAATAATTGATATTCATACTGATAATTTATCTATATTGAGTGAAGGATTTGAAGAGATTTTGGGGTTGGATTTAGTTGATGATAAAATATTTCTAAATCACCATTTAAAAGAGAGAATATTAATGAGGTTATTAGCGAATCATCATGTTCAATTAACAGATCAACTAAAAGTTAATGATAATGAATTCAATAAATTAAATAATGTTGGTGTGATTGAAAAAAATATCAATATTTTGGAAATATTGAATAGATCATCCAATTTTGTTAATGATATGGCATCACTAAAATATGATGAAAGAATATCATTGAAAACACGTACCGTTATAATAAATGAAGATGACACAATAACAATAGAAGATATACCTAGTATTCAACAATATGAATCATTTTCTGAAATTAGATTCCCATATATCTCAGCACATATAGAATATGTGCTTAATGAGATTTTAAAGAATTCAACAAGAGCACATATTGAAAATCATGTAAAAGAACCAATAGAAGCATTAGTTGTTATAAATAAACCGAATATATTGAAACCAGGTGCTCAGTTCTATAAATTGGAAGTTAGGATAATAGATAAGGGATTGGGTATAAAGCCAGACATATTGGATAAATTATTTGAGTATTCATTCACTACATTTGAGTCTGGTGATGAAGATGGGGATTCCTACAAGACGTTAAATAATACAGGTCCGAATCAAGCCAATATAATTGCTGGCATGGGTTATGGATTACCGTTGAGTTTGACATATAATAAATTATTTCACGGAGATATTCATTTGAAATCAATACATGGGTTTGGTACTACAGTTTATCTTAAATGGGTTGGAATTGATGCAAAGAAATTGACTTAATTATCATGATTATTACATTTATTTTATCAGTTATTTATTGATATATATATATATACAGACTAAGAGTAATCAGCAATTAGCAATTACAATGAATTGCCTCTCTTTGAAACAAGCGAAACATCTTGAGATGTTGAACTTAACAAACCAAAAGCTCTTGCCTTTTTGATGGCTTTAGTCATTTGTCTCTGTTTGTATGGCTTCAATCCAGTAACAGATCTATGGAAAATTTGACCTGTTGAAGAAGTATATTTTGATAATAAATGTGGCAAACAGTAAAAATCTAATGGATTTATATCAGGTGAATTGAAAGAAGTTGACTTAGTCAAATTGGATCTATGATTAGCCAAAATTTTAGATTTGTATCTTAATTTAGCTATTGAAAAGTCAAATGGATCATAAGTTATTTGGTTATTTAAAGGGTTGACTAAATGACGTGAAACAGGCTCTCTCTTTTGGGATTGGAATTCAGTTTCTTGTTCTTTCAATTTACTGAAAGTTGATTTCAAACTGTACTCAGCTTGTTTGTTAGAGAGAGTGGTTGATATGAAACGAGTGGTGGTGAATGGCACCGTTGAAACTTTGAGCGTGCTTGTAGTGTGTCTTAGTGAAAACATGTTGAAAATGATATAATAAGCGTAACTAACAACAATAGTATAATCGTAGTAACTTCTTTATCATCATTATAATCATCAACAACACTTGATATACTTAATCATCACTCAAACATCTGTTGAACTTTCCTCTGTAAAGCGAAAGAGAGACGAAAATTTGAAAGTGGCACGGCCTCGTTTACCCTGACCTCCACATTCTTTCGGTTCTTTGTTGTTTTAAAAGATGATTGTTCGGGTGATTGTGTTTGTTGATTGTCATTTGAAGTGAATATTGAACAGATTAAAAACAAAAACAAAACTAATGACCATCTCACGCAAATTAGACGACGTTTGCCCCAAATGTACTTCTCTTACAAAACCAAAAGCTACTCTTCATATCAACTGGATCGGTTGTGAGATCTGTGCTAAATGGTATCATACATCGTGCCTACATTTAAACCAATCTGAAATAAACACTATAAGTCAGTTCCACTGTCCCGATTGCTCTCCTAAGCATGGTGACTCTATCTTGAAACGGAAATCCAGTAGAAAGAAACGTAAAATTGACTATATTGCATTCAATGAAGGTGAAGAGTTACGTGAAATTGATAAACATCCTCATATTAAACATTTTCAAAATTTCATTAATGATAGGCCATTAGATGAATTAATTTACATTGTTGATCCAAAAAAAGATGGTGAATTAATCAATGATGACACTATATCAGATATAATTCTAAAAACAAAGTTAAAGAGACCTATCTTAATACCCAATTGCAATCCAAATTTACCAAACTATAAAAAAAACATATATGATTTAAATTTCAAATTTCCTATATTAACAGTGGATGAAATAGCAAGACAAATTGGAGAAGATAAATTGATCCCAGTTATGGATGTACTGACTCAAAATAATTCACCTAATTGGAGTATTGGAAAATGGAGAGATTATTATAATTTACCAGCTGATGATAGAGATAGAATTAGAAATGTTATCAGTCTTGAGATTAGTCAAACTGAATTGAATAATCATATCGAATTACCTGAATGTGTATTAAGTATAGATATTGTTAATAAGATTTTTAGTAACGCTTCGTCTACAACAACAGAAACATTGAAAATCAACAACATTGAACGTCCTAAAGTTAGCAAATATATTTTAATGTCGGTGGAAAATTCATTCACTGATTTTCATATAGATTTTGGTGGTACGTCAGTTTATTACACAATTTTGAAAGGCCATAAACAGTTTTTAATGTTCCCACCAACATTGAAAAATTTATCGATTTATGAGAAATGGTGTAAATCAGAATCACAAAATTCAGTTTGGTTTGCGGATTTATTACCATCAATCAATACAAAAAAGCAACCGCTTAATGATCAAGAACATCAAATAGATCCTGCTTATTTGAATAACGGTATCAAGATAGATATAAGTGAAGGGGATTTATTAATCTTACCATCAGGATGGATCCATTCCGTTTATACACCATGTGATTCATTGATAATCGGTGGTAATTTTTTGAATTTATTAAGTTTAGAAAATCATATTAAGATATATGATATTGAAATATCAACTAAGGTCCCTGACCGATTCAAATTTCCTAATTTCATCAAAATAATCTGGTTGATAGGATGGTATATAATGAAAGAACAAAAAGAACATGACAAAAAATTGAATGAAGTGGAATTACAATGTGTTAATAATTTGTTAATTTTTTATCGCAATCAGTTGAATCAAATCAACGATAAAAAATTAGTTCAAGAAAATAAAGAGTTGAAAAAAGTGATAATCAAAGTTAAGCATTCGTTGCCTGTTGGAGTGATAGGAAAACCTGAATTGTTTATTGAGGAGTTCCAAAACTGGTATGATTTACAAATCATGGAAAAAAAATGAAATTGTTTCACAATTGTTGATTGTTGATTGCAGATATTAAATGCAACCCTTGACGTGTAAGATAAAAGATATACCCTCACTTTGTTGTTGGTCTAAACATTGTATACTAGTATTTATATGTATATACTAAATACTAAATGTAAATACTAAATAGTAATTACTGAAAACTGACTAATATCTTTAATTTTGTTCTTTTTGATGTACGAAAAACAGTGTGATGAGATAATAAAACCAAACTAACAAACAGAAAACGATTAACAATAAAAAAATGTATACAGGGGGGATTGATGATAGTAATATGAATTATAAAACAATTGAGGAGGGGCCGGTGTAGTGAACCAGAAAGGTGAGAAATAATATATATATCACTCAATCAATCACTTGAGCTAATCTAAGCCAATATTCTTAAACCAGAAGAAGGTGAACCAATTTTTGTAACTTTGGTAATATTACAAATCTTTCCAGATTCACTAACATGATAGCAAGCACCTGTTAAATTTTCAACTAATTTATTCGTATTTTTATAAATTGGTGTGAAATTATAACAACAAATATCAAATTCTGCAAATGGATCAAAATCAACTTCAATTGCATCTGTTGAAATTGAATCAGATTTTAATTTAATCTTGTTGGCTTGCTCTGCTCTTGGGCCAGATGATATAATTGATAGAAATTCTGTTGCAAAATATGAAGACAATGAATAATTTTTATATTTAAATGATTGCGTCATTGCAACTTGTAATGCATTTATTCTATGAGCAGGCTGAAGTTTAACTTTTGTGAAATATGCAGCTAATTCTAAATTACGTTTAATATCATCTGATGGTAAACTTCTTCTTTCTAATTCAATTGACAAACCTAATATATAATCTCTTGATATTGTTAAGACTTCTCTACATTTCAATTCATCTTCTTTGGAATAAACAACTAATGTTATAATTGTATAAATTATTGATCTGAAAATATAGATTGCTTCTTGCAATTTATTATTTTTGAACAATTTGAAACCTTCATGTAATTGATTTTCCAATTGATCAAAACCTGGAATAAAAGGTAGTATTGAATTAGATTGTTCATTTTCGGGATCATTTCTAACAAATGTTTTCAATGAAGGTAAACCATCAATTGCTGGAAATGATAATTTATTAGCTTGATAAACTTCTAAAAATCTTTTTCTTAACGGTTCAAAATTAGAAATACCTAATTGTTTGACTAATAATTGAGCAGCTGATTCAAATGATCCCGCTGCTATATATCCTGCTGGACACTTAGAATTACGAACCCATTGACCTAATTCTCCTGATAATACATTATTATCATTTAATTCAATTGTTTCATCATCAACTTGATCAATATCAACTTCTAAATCCTCATCGCCTAAATCCCAACCTTCATCATCTTCCAATGGTTCGGCATCTTCAAAGAATACTTCATCATCTTCTTCAGTATTGTCTTCTTCTTGTTGTTCATGTTCGAGGTGTTCTTGTTGATGTTCCAATGTTAAAGATTCGAAGTTACCTAATAATGATTGTTCAAAGTACGATAAGGAAGCTTTTTCTAATGGCCAAGGTTGGAAAGTTTTTGAATTCTTGATGGATGGAACAGTACTTGGATTACCAAATTTCGGGAAATCTATATCAGATTCAGTTAGACCTGATTCTTGTAAAATTGAATCAGCAATGTCATCCAATCCATTAGTTTTAGCGGTAGCATAAGCTAAAGGAGTTAAACCAGATTCAATAAATGTGCTTATTCTTTTTTCAATTGAATTCAAATATAATGAATTTTGGAATAAAGAAGAATAATCACCTATGTTTTCAGCAATTTGTTCCATTTTTGATAATTTATCCAAATCACCTGTAATTAGGTACATAAATGATAATTTTTCTAATTTTTTAGATTTTTGATAAACATATTCAACATTTGGTACATCACCTTGTAACAAAGCTTCTTTACCGAATTTTTCCCAAATTGTAATATTATTCAATTTTGTAGCTTCAATTTTAGCAATTTCTAAATTATTACATTCAATGGCTAATTCAAATCTTGTTTCTGGATCTTGAACAAATTGTAAAGCAATTTCAGGATATCCAGTTTTTTGTAAATATCCAATAATATTTTGACCAACTAAATTTGAGTTTTTGATAATTTTCAAAACTTCATTGAAATTTTTATTGATTAAAGCTTTTTTGAATCTATATTCAGTTGGATCAATGGAAACGATTTCGATTTCACCTTTTCTATTCAAGCAATAACAATTTTTACCCGAAACTTTGGTAACATATAAGGTATTTTCTAAAGTCTTGATCGTACCATTGTCACCATTTAATAGAGCATATTTGATATGGTTTAAGGTTGAATAAATTAATACTCCAGTATCATCCCATGCAGCACTCTTAACTCTTATAGTTTCATGCATTGACATAATAGTTTCTAATTTTTTATTTGCAATTGTGATTGTATGTTTTGATAATAATGCAACATATTGACCATCATTTGACCAACTTGCATATTTAGCATTATTAATTTGAATTTCAGATAAAATCTTTTTTTGTTGAACATCATAATGAACAACTGAATTTGATTTCATCAATAAAATAGTACCTGGACCTGCATATAGAATATCTTTAACACTTGAATCTAATTCAATAACTTTAGTGACAGCATTTTTCAAATCTCTAACTTCCAACTTATGAGTAATCTTAGAAAATGTAACAAATCTATTACGTGCAATAAAGGTGGCAGCAGTAGCATCACCTTGACCATTTGTAGTTGGTTCCAAAGCACCAACTATTTCTTTTGGTACATTAACATTGAAATAAACACCATTTTCATTTTCACCAGCTTGAACTAATAGAGTATTTTCAGCAGGATTGAAAGAAATAGATCTAATTTTTGTCCAAGATTTACTAATCTTATTTAGAGATAACATTGGTAAAGTTGTTAAGTTTTTATCAAATTGATATTGTTGAACTTGATTTTCATTATTAACAAAAAACAAGTTATTTTGATATAATGTACTAGCAGGACGTTCTCTATCTAATTTGAAAACCATAACTCCTGAATCGTGACAAGTTGCAAATAAATTCATTGTTGGATGAGCAGCAATTAACCAAAATCTATCATTTTCACGTTTGAATTGTTTAACAGGTGTTCTTTTATTCAAATCCCAAGTTCTAATGGTTCTATCTTCACCAACAGAAATAATTAATTCTTCAGTTGGATGAAATAAGACACAAGGAACATTATTGGTATGACCTCTACAACTATCAACTTCCCAAGCTCTAGTTTCACTCATTCTCCATAATTTGACAACTCTATCATCACCACCTGACACAATCAAAGGTAAAGTTGGATGGAATGAAGCCCAATTGACACCTTTATCATGACCTTCTAAAACATATTTAACAATTGCATCAGTATTACCAAAAATATCTTGTTGAGGAATTTGATTTCTTGAAAATTGATCGTCATATGGACTACTATTTCTATTTGAATTGGCAATATTTGAACCATGAGGAGAAGAATGTTTTTGTCTTAAACCGGAAATATCCCAAACTCTAACAGTTTGATCTAAGGAAGCAGAAACAATTAAATCTTGAGAAGGATGGAACTGGGCACACATGACGTAATGATTATGACCTGTTAAACAAGCAATTTCTTGACGATTTTGCCAATTCCAGATTCTAATAGTTTGATCATCAGAACAAGAAATAATCCAAGGTAAATCATGATGGAAAAAAACGGTTCTAACATAATCTAAATGACCACTTAAAGTGAATAAACATTTCCTAGATTGTAAAGACCAAACTTTAATAGTATAATCATCACCACCTGAAACAAAGATTGGTTGAGTCGGATGGAAATCAACACCTCTAACAGGACCATCATGTTCTTCAAATTTATCAATTAAAGTACCCATACGATAATCCCATAATTGAATTGTTGAAGAATGTAGGGATACTAAGATCCAAGGTCTTTTTGGATGAAAGGCTACACCTTTAGCCCTAGAAGACTTTGATTCGAACTAATGAAGCACAAGTGAATTGAATGAAATGTTAGTAATCATTAGAATAAAAGGATAGATAATAAAAGAGAACACGTCAAATGGAATGGAGTGTGGGTAAGAAAGAAATGAATTATGATGAGTAATGAGTAATTGAGAATGAATAATGACATACCTTAGTTAGCATCTTCATTTTGAGAAGAGATTGAGTGGAAGATAAGTTGAATCAGATAATTGTAAAATAAAAACAACACAATTAAACGAACATGTATGTATATATTTATTTTACTATTCACCAAAAAAATCCGGATCACCAAACAAAACAAGCCAAACAAGACAAATTGGGCTGTTCATTCATTCATTCATCCATCCATCAATAAGTTGAAATTGAATACGTGGAAGGTGTACAGATGTCTTGTTTTTGATTTATTTTCCAAAATAGATCTTGAAAATATTACCCGGTGTTAATAATATATATTACATAATATATTACATATATCTTATGTAATAAGTTATCCAGTTATTTAGTTATACACATCTCTGCACCTTTGTTATAACCATCCCACAAATGACATAATTTATTTGCTAATACTAACTAACTAAAGAAGGTAGTGTATAACTCATTCAAACTCCTCTCTCTCACACACAAACACCAAAAAAAAATTAAAAATTTTCCCACCAAAAAAATTCAAATTGCAAAAAAACCAAAGAATCAAAAAAAAATCAAATACTCAATTTATTGAAAATTATGAAAATTCAAAAAAAAAATTATGTATGCGTAAGAGAGAGAGTATTGAGTGAGTTTGAGTGAGTGAGTGAATGAACAAACAAACAATCAATCAATCAAACAACTGTACAATCAACTTCAATAAAGTTTGGACAAAAGGTTTATCTACCTTTTAACTACCCTTTCTATTATCATATATATCTATTCCTTTACTCCCTTACTCCATCAATCCCATCCATCCTTTAATAGCATACAATATGTCTAGATTTTTTGTCACCACATATGAATCAGATTCTTCATCTGATGATGAATTACTATCTTCTGATGATGATTTATTATCTTCTTCTGGTTCCGAGGATGAGCAATTAAGTTCTCAAGACAATTCCGATGATGATGATGATGAAGATGATGATGATGATGATGATGATTCCGAAAAATGGGATTCCGATTCTGAATTAGATGATTCTGATGATGAATATACTTCAGGTAAAGCTAGAGGTCCTTCATATTTCTTAAAGAAGGATTTTTTGAAAAATGGTTCAAATGATTCTGATAATTCCGATTCTGATAATGATTCTGATTCTGAAGATAAAAAAATTGTTAAAAGTGCCAAAGAAAAATATTTAGATGAAATTGCTTCATCAGTTGATCAGATTGAAAATTTCTCAATGGTTGAAGATTGGATTAAAATTGCAAATGAATTTGATAAATTATCAAAATTAATTTCAAGATTCCCTCAATATCATATCCCTGTTCCAAGATTATACATCAAATCTTTAGCTATATTAGAAGATACAATTATTAACTTTCAACAAAAAGAATCAAAGAAAAAATTAAATTCTTCTGAATCAAAATCTTTAAATGTTGTTAAACAAAGAGTTAAAAAGGCTTTAAAAGAATTCCAATCTGATCTTGATTTATACAGAAAGGATCCTGAAACTTATGAATTAGGTCCAATCGAAGAAGAATCATCATCAACTTTATCATCAAATAATAATACTTCAAAATCATTTATAAAAGGTGATTCAAGTAGTATTTTCAATGTTTTACGTTCAATAATTGAAACTAGAGGTAAAAGAAATATTGATCAATTAGAACAAATTGAACAATTAGAAGAGTTAACTAAAGCTACTTCCGTTCCTTATCAATTGATTTCAACTTATTTATTATTAATTCCAGTTAGATTTGATTTATATTCAAAAGCTGCATTCATGCCTTTAAATCAATGGAAATTAGCTTTAAGAGATATTAATGAATTTTTAAATGTGTTGGAATCAAATCCTCAATATATAGTTACTGAAAATGCAAGTCCATTAGATGATCTTGAAATTGAACCAATTGAAGATTCAAATGGTTTGAAGCATATTATAGGTTCAATTGTATCATTAGTGGAAAGATTGGATGATGAATTAACTTCTCATTTACTAGCCATTGATCCTCATTCAACTGAATATGTTTCTAGATTAAGAGATGAAACTTCAGTTTATACATTATTAGTGAAAACTCAATTATATTATGAAAAAATATCAATCAAAAATGTTTCCAATGATGATAATAATCAATTATCAAGAGTCATTTTGAAAAGATTAGACCATATTTATTTCAAACCTTCAAAATTGATTATCTTTGCAGAAACTTCTGCATGGAAATCAATTGATTCAAATTCAAATTCAAATTCAAATTCAGTTGTTTATCCTAAAATTTCAAAAGATTTATCAAAAAATTATACAAATGGTTTATTAGATGCATTATGTTTGAACCTTTATAAACAATCAAATTCAATTTTCAGAAAGAAGGCTGTTTTATATCATATCTATTATTATGCATTTAATGATCAATATTATAAAGCTCGTGATATGTTATTATTATCACATTTACAAGCTTCAATTCATACAGCTGATCCTCAATTACAAGTTTTATTCAATAGATCTTTAGTTCAATTGGGTTTAAGTGCTTTTAGAAATGGTTTAATTTTGGAATCTCAACAATTATTAAATGAAATTGCAGTTTCTCCAAGACAAAAAGAATTATTGGGTCAAGGTGTTCAAAGATTCCAATTACAACAATCTCAAGTTGATAAACAAAGATTATTACCTTTCCATATGCATATTAATCTTGAGTTATTAGAAAGTTCATTTTATACAGCTTCATTATTATTGGAAATTCCTCAAATTGCAGCAAATCCAGAATTTGCTAAAAAGAGACAATCTTCATCTAAATCATTTAGAAGAGTCTTAGAATATCATGATAGACAATTTTTCCAAGGTCCTCCTGAAAATACAAGAGATTATATCATGTTAGCTGCAAAATCATTACTCAAATCAGATTGGTTGAAAGCAAGTGAATTAATTAGTTCAATTAAGATTTGGGAACTTTTCAATAATTCAGATAATTTGAAAAAGTTATTATTGAATAAATTACAAATAGAAGCTTTAAGAACATATTTATTTATCAATAAATCATCATTCACAAAATTATCAATAGATCAATTATCAATAAATTTCCAATTACCTAAATCACAAACAATTTCAATAGTTGCCAAGATGATTTATCATGATGAATTAAATGCTTCAATTAACCCATTAACAAATCATTTAGAATTCAATGATAGTTCGATCAACCCTACTAATAAATTACATGATTTAGCATTAGGTTTGACTGAGAAGATTAATCAAATAATTGAAAGAAATGAAAGACTAAGTACAGGTGGTTATCAAATCCAATATGAAAAGAAATCAAATGTTAATAATAATTCAAATAAAAATAGATCTGCTATTACTAGTGGTAGTGGTAATCAAAAGAAATGATAAAAGTTTAATTCAATGAAACTTTGATGTTCTTTGTTTCTAATGTCCATTATCATTTTCATTTTCATTTTCATCTATCTTCATCTTCTTCTTCTTCTTCATCATTGTTTCTCTCCCATTCACCCTTTTTTGTGTTTTGTTTTTGTTTCCTCTATTTTTTTTATATTCAATATACTTGTTAATATAATATATGATTACCTAGTAATATAAACAAAAAGTAATGTTCAAAATATTGTTTAAACCTACCCCTTCTTTATCACTACCCTCGTCAATCATCATCAAATAAAAATATGGCTGTGTCCCTCTTTTTATTAAGCCTTTTTCTGTAAATACTAATTATATGCAATAATTAATCCAATCTATCTATAAAATATATTCATCTACAATAATATGTTTATCACTTTGATTCTTTTGATAATATTTGTTACGAAAAATAACCATCAAACGGTTATCATTGATGGCTTGCTGAGTGATTATTTACTATCACTACGTGTGACACATATAACGTACCCATATCAACACAATGAGGTCGTTTATTAAGTCTCATAGAAGAAACTCATCAACTGATAAAGAAAGCTTCTCATTATCATCACCATCTTTCAACTCCACCACTACTTATGCAAACCCAGACTCTCCATCATTATCGTCATCATCACAACAATCACTCACACAACCAACACTTCATACAGCATTGATTTCAACATCACCTGGTCTTCAGCAGCGACCCAAATTCCAAGAAGTGTTTGATCAACATTCTCCAACTTCTCCTTCGAAACGGTCTAGAAACCCGATAAAGAATTTTCTTAAGCAGAAAGTATCATCTTCATCACTCACAGTAAGTAGTTCATCTCCTACTACGTCTTTGGGACCTGATTCTTCATTCAATGGGACCACTACCAATATCTCAAACACCACCACTAGTACGGTCTCTTCCACTACTACCGCTGCCACCACTAATATCACCAATGGATCAATGAATTCTCCACGAGTTAAACAAAAATCTAGTTTTGTTAACTTGAGACATTCTCCGATAATCCCAATAAACCAAGATTTTTACTACATAAATGGGAGGAACAACCTACATCAGTCATCTCAAGCAGGTAAAGTCTCATCATCTCCGCCAACGATATTCGGAACAAAGACACATAACTGGGGAAGTTCAAATGATGGGCCTAGGTCATTGTTATATAATATTGATACAAAGAGTACAGTTGTTGAACCTCCTTCAAAGGTTTCATCTATCAAGAAACCTATAACGGTGTCGGACAATTCAACTACTGTTGGTAGCTCACCCGTGTTTAGTGTTCCTAGTTTATCGGTAATACCACAAGAAGTTACTGATGATTCGTTTGAAACGAGTAATGGTAACAACAACGTTATCAATACAAATACTGGATCAACTGATGATTTCTCAATCGTTGTTATTAAGAAACGCGGAGATTCAAAAGGTGATGAACGAGGTCAAGTGCTACCTGTGTTGGAAAGTACCAGTAGTTATGGAAGTCGAAGTAATCGTCATCAATATACCCAAAACAACTCAAATGAAGTTGATGATGATGATGATGAAGGAGAAAAAGAAGGTGATGGTGATGATGATGATGATGATGATGATGATGATGATGACAACGATTCATTGAGTTCCGATTCTTCAAATTTCTCATTCCAAGCTACAGGAAGAAACGCATCATTGAAATATTACAAATCACACGATCAATTGAAATACGAAGAAATGAGAAATCAAATGAAGATTAATCATGACCAATTCAAAGAGAATTTTATTGATGATCACAATAGTGAGTCATTATTGGATCTTGATGAAGATTTGAACTACATTGATTATCAAGAAGATGACGATACTGAAGATTTATTTAATAGGAAACTATTTTCTAGTGATGAAGAAGAAGGAGATAAAGAGATGTATGATGATTGTATTGTTGATGAGGATCAAGAAGAAGAGGACGTTCTTGGAGCTGACCGAAAACCCGAATTTGAGAATTTTTCAGATGAATTACGGGATGACGATGATGAAGACGATGATGATATTGATATCAGTGAACATGATGAACTAACTGCAACTTATCAAGACCCATCATTAGCGAATGATTGTTTTAGTGATCAATATAACAACAAACAACAACCCCAGCAATCGATCATCAAACCTGGTGGTTTGTTCGACGACGTGTCGCCGTCTAGCCCAAATGGAAACTATGATATTGGAATTCTTTCCGATCAGGACACAAGCAATGAAACAGACTCTTCAAGTCTCGGATTATTTCCCCAGCATTCACCAAATGGTAACAATCATTTAAATGAAAGTCGCATCATTGAACCGATTGATTCCAGTATTGCTCCTCCAAGTTCATTAACTTCTGATATTCATTTATTATTAAGTAAATTGGTCAATACTAACTTGGATGATTCCAGAACGTCTACATTTGATTCCAATATTACATTAAAAGGAGATAGCACACCAAGAAATAATAGTATCAAAACTGATGAAAAGAATGACAGTGTTGAAGCAATTGGTGTGACATTAGCGAAATTATCAGGAAAACCAGAACAAATCTTACCTCCATTACCACCATTATTTAACAAGCCATTACCTCCACATCCATCACAAAACGCTGTTCCTGTACCAATCAGTAGAATAAGATCTCTACAGAAAAAAAACTCAATAAAGATCCATCAACTGACTACAACAACAAATGATAAAGAAGATGAATTGAAATTTTTAGATAACAGATATTCTTGGCTTCCTAATGATGAAGTATCCAAAATACATCACAATCCCTCTTTAAGAAAGAACAAATCCGTTAAATTGCCACATATTCAGGATGAAGAACAGGTTGGTGATGATGACGAATATGATTATGATGCAATGCTGGATGAAATCAATGAAGTTCCAGAAGATTTTGAATTTGATGACAATTCCACCGTCCCCTATTTGACAACGACTCAATCTCGTAAACAGCAAAGACATAAATCATTACGATCAAGTAATAAAAACAAATTAAATAATCTTGGAAATTCAATCAATGGTGGCGGTAGTGGTGGTGGTGTTGGTGGTGGTGGTGTATTCCAATTGATGAGGGAGAATTCAGGGAACAGGATTGAAAATGAATCAAAAACAATCATATTATACAAACCTATCTCTCGCTCAAATTCTCACTCTGATAAGCAGCATCACGACCAACATCAACAAACAAACAGGACAATATATAAAAATGCAGATCTAGACATAAGCGGAAGTGAAGATTTCAGTGATCATTCCATGGAATTACCATCCCCTTCAAATCATCAACCTGGAGGTCCAGGACCTCGCCACCAATCTAATGACATGTTACATTGGCCACCACCATTAACCGTTAGAGATTTACCATTCACAAAATTGGATAACAATGGAGCTGGTGGTGGTGGGGGATCAAATAATAATGAAATAGGATTGAATTCTCCGCTGACTACCATCAGTGAAGCTTCATATGATTCTAATCTGACTAAATCTCCTTATCGTAATTGAAATTTTGAAGAGTCGCTAGTGGATAGCTTGACTGAATTCATGATGAAGATTTCTGATCCCATGTTGTAATATTCTTTGTTTTACAGTTCTTTTATGTTTTCTTTTTTTTCTTCTGTGATTTTGTGATTTTTTCATTTATATTTAAATAATGTACTTTTTTGCATTTCTCCCTTCCCCCGTTTACTCTTATCAACAACTTTTTTTTTTTTTTGAAAATCTTGTTTACAGTACTATTATATACTTTCGCCTTTTTGTTTTTTTTGTCCCTATTTATTGTTTAACATGCATGCATATGATTTCATATATTAACACTTCTCACTTCCACTTAAACTTTCATCTTTTCATTCATTTATTAAACCTAAAGGATTTTAATTCAATCATCATCCTGTCAACTGCCCATAATGACATAAAATAGAATCAATTGCGCTATGATTCCCCGTTCCCGTTCCAGTACCATTATCCAAATTACCATCATTTATATCGTTTTCTTGATTACAGGCATCCCCATTCGCATCTGCGTTACTTACATCTGTTAATTTTCCTGATAAATCTCCTGTACTAATATTAATTTGAAGGTCATTTTCCGAATGGACCGTTAATGTATGATATAACTCTTCTGGTTGGTTTTGTTCATTTTGAGAAGTTCTGATTGTATCTGGTTTTTGTATTTCGGTGACTGTATTTTCAATAATATTATTATGATCTCGATAGCTAGATATTTGAGAGATGGCTGTAAGACTAGCATCAAGAATTATTGATGTGACATTTTCATTTATTTGTTGTTCTTCTTTTTCTTCTTCTTTTTCCTTTCTTTGAATAGATAATTGAGAAGATGCAGATCCAAAAACGGATTGATATTTAGTTGTTGATGTTTTGGATGATGCTAATGATAGTGACGATTGGAAATTGTTGATATTATCATCTGAATAAATCTTCACGTCACTATTATTGTTGTTTTTGAAAGTGTTCGATTCATTATTAAGGGTTAAATCATTCAGTTTAAAACCAAGTGAATCAATAGGAGCAATTTTACTGTTGTCTTCCTTAACTTCTTTTGAAAGGTCAAATTCTTTTTGTTTCAAGTCATCAAGAATCGATGTAATTTGGTTTTTTTCAAAAGAAATATCATTATTATCCTTATTAAATTCAGTTTTATTTAAACTATCAATTTCTCTTTTGGTATTCAAATGTGTTAAATTTGACGAATCTAATTCATCAATTTTGGTAAACTTTAGTAAATCCAACTTGGCAAATGATCCTGATCCTGAAATTGATACCGATCCTGATCCTGACATAAATCTATCAATATCCATATTTTTTGATATATCAGTAGTTGTTGTTGAAATTTGATGATGATGATGATGATGACTCTTCAATTCCAATTGTTCATTATATAATTTTTTCAATCTTTCTCGTTCTCTTCCAACTTGACTTATCTTTTGAGGGAAAACAATTTCTAATGGATAGGGCAACCCATTTAAAGTAATATAACTTGTATGTTTAACTTTTAAATATTTATTTGATTTATCTAATGGTAATAAAAGTGATTCTCGATTATCATAAGTTTGACCTACTTTTATTGATGATGATATTGATTGTTTATAATTAAGGTTTAAGATTTTTGAATTTGTAGTATTAGTTGATTGTTGATAATGAACGGTTGGTTCTTGATGAGTTTGAAAGTTTGAATTTCTTTCCGACATTATAAATGGTGGAAAAAAAGGCTTATTGATTTATGATGGGATAAGTCATAAGGTATATAATAATCTAAAACAAACAAGTTTATGTCCTTGTATGAATGTGTTGATATTTTTTTTCCTTGTTTTTAGTTTAAATCAAAATAGTATTTTTTGTTAAAAAAAAAACTTTTTTAAGCGCCCAAAAGCAAAAACCGAACACCGATAATCGCGTATCACCACAATTAAATTTTACCTGTTGCGGGGAATACCCGCAATTTGTAATAATACTATTAAGGAATTTAAAAGAATTTAGTTATAATCATATAGAGAAACTAGCTCTAGTGATAAATTAATTGGTGGGAAGAGGAGGAAAGAGGAGGAAAGGAGGAGGGAGTAATACAAGATAATGATAATAACAATAGTGGAATGAATGTAAACAAGTAAAAATAAGTCACAAGAAGAAAGGCCAGAATAATAACATTAAATGAAAGAAATGAGCAAATTACAAAACTTTCAATCATTTTAAAGATTCAATCCAATTTAATCTTTCATGATTAGAATCCCACCAATGATCAAAAGTTTCAGTTTCATCAAAAAATTCACCTTTTTCAACATCCCAAGGTTTTGGAGTTAAGATATAATGAATTATTTTAATTTCATTTAAATTCCAAATATCAGAATGACAATTTTTTAAAGTTTTCAAACTATTATATTTATAAGATAAACTTAACCATTTATCTTGGAAAACATCAGCTAATAATGATTGATCTGGGAATTCATAAGAATCTGTTTTAATTGGATCTTGTAAAGTATTTAAAATTAATTGATAATTTAATAAATTAGGTTTGTTAATGATAAATAATCCACCATTACATAAACCTAAACCTAATGAAGCTGAAGGACCTGCAATATGATGAAAATCAGAATGATTAATATGTTTTGAAATGATTTTTTTAGAATCTTTAATTTTTTTATGATAATTTGTAAATGAACAATTTTCTGGAATCCAATCTTTTGGATAATGATTAATTTTTAATGGATTACAAACACATGCAGGAGTGGCAGCAAATACTATATCATTATTAATTTCAAAAGTCATTAATTCATCAATATTTTGTAAAACAATCATATCTGAATCTAATTGAATAATTCTATCAAATTGAATCAATTTAAAAGATTGTAATTTTGACCAAGTATCATAAAATCTTGGATCATTATTAAAATGTTTTAATTGAATTGGAGCTAAAGATTCAATTCTAATTATTGGTATATTAAAAGATTTAATTAAATTAACAGATTCTAAATCTAATTGAGTTGTATATAATGCAACTAATGGAAATTTTGATTTTTGTTTAATAATTAATGAATAATGTAAATTTAATAAACCTTTAACATATTTTTTTGAAGTTATTAAAGTTGACCAAATTAATTTTATATTTGAAAGATTAGTATCTAATGGATAAGAATCCAAATCTGAAGCTGTCATATCTGAAGTGAAGTGAATGGATGAGTAATCAATCAATGTTTATATGTGATATATCAATCATTAATAGATTAGAAAAAAAGAAAAAGAAAAAGTAAATATATCAATAAATGAAAGAAAACAAGGATTAATAATAATAATAATAATAATAATGTATGGTTATCAAAAATAGACTAATAAATATAATATTATTATTAACGCCAGTGAAGGCTGAAAAGTTAAAATATTGGAGATCTCAAATTGAATAGAATTATTCATATAAGCGAAAGCCCGGCTTCCAACTAAACAACGTCTATACTTATTAATCAAACTTTGAATAAATAAAATGATTATGATCCCGTGAATTAATTGTATAGATTGTTGATATACATACAATACTTATTAAACCATACACAATAAGCAAGCAACCAAGCAACCATATAATAATATTACAATTTACAATTTACAAAAAGTAATCACAGCCACAGTTTTTTTTTAAATAATTAATTAATTGCTGTGGCTGAAGTTGGAAGTGGCTGAAGTGGCTCATGTAATGTTATGTAATATGTGACATAATGTAATATTGATTACATAAATGATTACATCACTCTGAATTAATATTTATTATATAAGTGATTATGTAATTTACAATAATCATCATTCTTTTCGTTTAAAAATTCATTCAAACAAAAGTTCAACTGTTTAAAATAAATAAATTAAAAGGGAGAGGGAGAGAGATGATTTATTGTTTATAATAATAAGTAATATGTAATATGTACTTTTAATGACCAATAGATTGTATATACTATATAGTACATACAATAGATAATAATACCCTTCATTTGTTTTTATTCTTTGTTTTGTTCCATTGTTTGTTATAGTGTTTGTTTAGTGTATTAATTATATATATAGTACTTTTATTACTGTATATTGATTGCTATACCAATACACAACTAAAACAAAAACCAATTTTATCTCATAGGTTTATCATCATCATCATCCTTTTCCATTCACTACAACTACAAACTATATTAGAATCAATCCTTTATCAATAATATACATTACTCTCTTCCCACAAATCATGGTTTTAGTCAACGGTATCAAATACGCTTGTGAAAGATGTATTAGAGGTCATAGAGTAACAACTTGTACTCATACTGATCAACCTTTAATAATGATTAAACCAAAAGGTAGACCTTCAACTCAATGTTCTCATTGTAAAAAACAAAGAAAATTGAAAAATTCTCATGTTGTTTGTACTTGTCATAAAAGAAAACAACCTGGTGATTATTCAAAAGATCATGATTTAAATTGTTCTTGTAGATTAGATGATGAATGTTCATGTTCTTCTTCTTCTACTTCTACTTCTACTACTACTACTACTACAAAATTGAAAAAAAATCCATCTTCATCTTCATCATCATCATCTAATAATAATGTTAATGCAACCACTACTAATATAAATTCACCAACTTGTTCTAATATTACAAATACTGATTATCAAGAAAAACAAGATTTAGTTAATGAATTATCAGGTTTAGCTAATCATCAATCATCAATGAACAATAACAATAACAATAACAACAACAACAACAACAACAACAACAATTATTTACATTCTTGGGATATGGCAAATACTCCTCCTTCATTCACTAATCTTGATACTTTAAGTAATCCATCTGATAGTTTAGTTTCAATAAATACAATTTTATCTTCTTCTTCTTCTTCTGCAGATCAAATTTCAAAACATAAACAATTAGTTTCAACAACGCCCGATTATCAATATTTTAGTAAAAGACAAATTGGTACCGATCCTTTACAAAATTTTAGATCATCAATTCAAAATAATAATAACACTAATAATAATAATAATAATGGTACATCAATAGTTTCTCAACCTTCTCCAACTTCAAATAATAATTTGAAAAGAATTGGTGAAATTTCAATACCTATGGATGAATTTGTTGCTCCAATGAATACAATGAATAATCATTTATCTAATTTATTAAATACTTTTTCAGATCAACCAAATAATAATAATAATGATGATGATTCAATAATCAATTCATCATCATCAATTAATAATATCAATATCAATTCCAAACAAGAAAGCCCCACATCATCAAATTTAAATAATTTAAATTCAATAAATAATAATAATAATCAAATTGATTCAAATTCAAATTCAATTAATAATAATAAATCATCAAATTATATATCTAATGAATTATATTCAAATATTCCATTCCCATTATCTGGTAATGGATTACTTGATATATTTGAATCTAATGAAAATAAACCTTTAACATCATCATCAACAACAACAAATAATAATAATAATAATAAAAGAAATATTATTGGTTCACCTTCAGGTATGTCAAGTCCTGATACATTATTCCCTTTATTCCCACTTATTGGTCCAAGTTATTCTCATTCTAATTTATCATCTCCAATCATTGAAAATCCTCAATCAATATCAGCTAATCATACTGGAAATACAAATAATACAAATACAAATAACAGAGTCACTTCACCAACTACTTCAATCCCATTACCAACCTCTTCATCTATTAATAATCATACTCATCAACCATTACATAGAACATTGACTGGTTCATCGACTCATTCAACAAATTCATCAACTAATCATACACATATCCATCATCATGGTTCTCATGGACACTCACATCAATCTCATTTTTCACCATACCCTATTCATCAACAACAACAACAACAACAGTTACATTCGGTACCAGTTTCAGTTTCATCTTCAGTCAGTTCTATAAACAATTCACATCCACATCATGCTCCTCGTAGATCAAGTTCATTCTTATCAATTTCATCTAATAATTCAATTGGTTCTTCAATTGGATCTCCTCATTCCAATTATGGTGAACGACCTCAATTATTAAATTCTTTATCTACTGATTCCATTCATGGATTCCAATTAACTAATGCCAAGACAAATACTACTTTAATGGATGATATATATCAAACAAAGACATTCACTGACCCATCAACTATCGAACAACAACAACCACCATCACAACAACAACAATCTAGATCATCGGATTTTGGTTTACCACCTGAAGTTTCTTCATTACTTCACCAATATGGTTCGTTGATCGAAGAAAATCCAGACCTTAAATCCCCAGATTCCATCACTTCCAGTTCTAATACCCCTACTTTAAATCAACAGTTGCAACAACAACAACAACAACAACAGCAGCAGCAGCAGCAATCATTGAATAATACTATCCAACCAATATTTGAAGATTTCAATAGTATTGGAAGTATCCCATTATCCAGTTTTGAACCTGGCTCTCAACCACCTACTCAAAGATCTCAAACGTTCAATAATAATAGTAATAATATTAACAATTATAATGAGATTGATGATGAATCAAAGGATTCAAGGAATAATAATCCATTCAATAATTTAAAGATAGACAACATCAAAGAAAGTAATAATGAGAGTAATTCTAATTTGGATAACTATTCATTTGTTCAAAGTTTCTTAGGAATGAATCAACAGAATGGATCATCATCATCATCACAACCACAACCACAAGGACAAGTGCAAGGACAAGTGCAACTACAAGAGAATAATAATGGGATCTTGAATGACAATGATTTAAACTTTAATAATTTTTTAGATTTTTCCGATATTATTACTGGCTCACGTTACAATCAATGATGATTAGTGATTCACTTAGATTGAATTAATAAGTTTAGTTTACTTTGATTTAACTACTTATCCATAAGGTATTTTGGAATGAAGAAAAAAACTTTATGAATGTTATATTACATATACATACTCCTCCCTAGTACCTCACCTTTTTTTATTATTATTTATTTTACTAATGACAAACATTTTATAGACATTTTACAACTCTAATCAACTAAGTAAATACAAACCTAATCAACGAAGTAAATAAATAATAGATAAATAAACAATAAATAAACAATAAATATATAAATATATCATTTACCGCTGTCCACCACCACCACCACCGGCCACCTTCTTCGCTAATTCATTCGCGTCTTTCCATTTTAGAGCAACAAGCGGGAAAAGCCAATTATTTAATAAGGGCGGATGATTAAACAAGTATTGAGTATTCATTACCGATGAATAGTATTGAAAGGTTTTAATATTAAAAGTGTACACTGTATATAGTATAGTATATATACAATGTAATAAAAGAAGACAGACAATTATTAAATTACCACCCCCCAATTTGGTAATTGCCTTTCCATTCTTTGTTAATTAAAATTTTTATTTATTTTGTTCTTCTAAAGTTTTCTTTCCATTTGCTGGAGATTAAAATGAAAAAAAATGACTGTTTTTTTGGCTGCTGTTTGGCTGTTGCTGCATTTTTTTGCTGCCTGTTTTTTAACTTAAACTTTTTTTTTCTACTTATCTTTTTTAACTATTTTACTCCGGGTTTTCATAAATTTATTATAATACATAATATATATATATACTTCTGTGTTTGTGTTGTGTGCCCATTTTTTTCATTTTGTCTTGTGATATTATTATTAATTCTTTTTCTTTTTCTTTACAATGATAAAGTATTCTAAATTGTCATCATCAATTTATAATACATACTCTTCATCATCATCTTCATCATCATTAAAGATTAATAATAAATCTTTAAAATTTTTATACAAAAATATGTCATCTTCATCACTTTTAAAAGATCATGTTGATCAATCATCTTTTAATCCTGCTTCTAGATTAAAAGCTTCAGATTTGAATCCTCATGCTTTAAATGCTAAATATGCAGTTAGAGGTAAAATTCCAACTAAAGCTGAAGAATTAAGAACTAGATTATCAAATGAATCTCATTCTTTACCTTTTAATAAAATTATTAATGCTAATATTGGTAATCCTCAACAATTGGATCAAAAACCATTAACTTTTTATAGACAAGTTTTAGCATTATTACAATATCCTGAATTAATTAATAATCCAGAAATTTCAAAAACAATTCCAATTGATTTATTAAAAAGAGCTCAAATTTTATTAGATAATATTGGTTCAGTTGGTGCTTATTCTCATTCTCAAGGTGTTTCATACATTAGAAAATCAGTGGCAAATTTCATTACTAAAAGAGATGGTTTTGAATCTGATCCAAATGATATCTTTTTAACAGCTGGTGCATCAACAGCTGTTTCATATTTATTAGGTTTATTATCATTAGGTCCTCAAACTGGATTTTTAATTCCAATTCCTCAATATCCTTTATATACAGCTTCATTAGCTTTAAATAATTCAACAGCTTTACCATATTATTTAAATGAATCCGATGATTGGTCAATCGAAGCTGCTGATCTGATTACCAAAATTAAAGAAGCTAAATCTAATAATATTGAACCAAGATGTTTAGTTGTTATCAATCCTGGTAATCCAACAGGTGCAATCTTAAAACCTGAAGCAATTGCTGAATTATTATCAGTTGCTGCAGAATATGGTTTAGTTGTTATTGCAGATGAAGTTTATCAAGAAAATATTTTCCGTGGTGAATTCACCTCTATTAAAAAAGTTCTTCGTCAATTACAACAATTAGATTCAACTGGTAAATATGATACTGTTCAATTAGCTTCATTACATTCAACTTCAAAAGGTATTTCTGGTGAATGTGGTCAAAGAGGTGGATACATGGAATTGATTGGTTTTGATGAATCTGTTCGTGTTCAACTACTTAAAATTGCTTCAATCTCTTTATGTCCTCCTGTTTCGGGTCAAGCATTAGTTGAATTAATGATTAATCCACCTTCTAAAACAGATGAATCTTACGAATTATATTCTAAAGAAACAACAACAATTCATAACGCTTTAGCACATCGTTCTCAAGCACTTTTCAAAGCTTTCACTGAAATGGAAGGTGTTTCATGTCAACAACCTGAAGGTGCAATGTATTTATTTCCAAAGATCGATATACCTGAAAGAGCAATTGAAAAGGGTAAAGAACAAGGAATGGAAGCTGATGAATTTTATTGTTCGGAATTATTAGATTCTACTGGAATTTGTGCTGTTCCTGGTTCAGGATTTGGACAAGTTGAAGGAACATGGCACGTTAGAACAACTTTTTTAGCACCTGGTGAAGAATGGATCGATCAATGGAAAGTGTTTCATGGAGAATTTTTAAACAAATATAAATAATTGTTTTTTTATTCATTCCTAGTGTATCAATAATTAATTAACTTGCTCTACTGTATATATAATACAATCTTTAATTGAAGAAAAGTTCTTTTATATTTTATGTACACACATATGTAAAGAAATTAATAATTGTAACCTCCTCAACCCCCGTTTCAAACCTTTTTCTTCTTTATGTCTTCCTCCTCCTCCTCCTCCTCCTCCACAACAATATCATCACTGATTTCAATCTCAATACATGAAACAATAAGTGAACATATCCAAACTGGTAACCAAACAAAACTAACAACTAACCAAGTCCAATTTTGTAATCTTGAATATCCAGTTATTAATCCATAAAAAAATTCAACTGGTCCCATCCAAATATCAGAATTTGTCCAATCGATATTAATCAATTTATCATTAAATTCTTTTAATAATAATTCAATTTCAAAATATTGAATCAAATTTCTTAATACATCTAATTGAAATTCCAATTTTTCAAAAATTCCAATTAAAAATATCCATGTGAATGGACATGAAATTAATAACCAAATTGAATTTAATCTTGTCTTTGAAGATGGACCATATCTAATAAAAGTTAATGGTAAAGCCACAATTGAAATCAAAAATGATAAAGAGAAATGAACCACTAATAATGCAATCAATGCAAATGCAAGATAAAATAAAGATGATGAATTTAATACTCTTACGAATTGTGAAAGTTTGATTGAATCTGATGAAAATATTCCAATTGCACCTAATGAAATAGGTAATAAAGTTGTTGCTAATGTTGAACCAATTAAATTATAAGTTAATTGGAAATATAATGGTTTATATTGTTCATCAAATGGTAAAAAAAAAGATGATGATGATGATGAAGATGTTAAATAAATCATTGATATTCCAAATATTATTGAATTTGATAAAATGATTGTAAATGTTAATAAACCTGAAATTAAAGGAATAGTTTGTAATTGAATTGATTTAATATTGAAATTGGTTTTTGAATTATTTAAATTATTATTTGTTAAATATGAAGATATTGAAGCAATAACAAATGAAGATGCAGTTAATACAGCACAAGGTAAATAATTTCCAATTGATACAAATTTTCTTGGAGCTAATAATAAATAAAAAAAAAATGATTGATGGAATTTTTCTAATAAATTATTAATTGATCTAAATGAAGCTTCAATAACTCTACCTAAAGTTGTAATATCTTTACCTTCTTCACCAATGGCTCTAATTATAATTGATTGAACGTTCCAACCTGAAAATGCTTCCACTCCATTCCCACCACCTTCATTATAACCTTTCCAAATACCTGAAATGGCTAAACCATAAATATTTTTAAATAGTGTAGTTATTCTACTTGAATAATCATCTGTCCATAATTGACCCTTTGGAGTATTATATAAAGAGATTTTAAAACCTTCATGTTCAGAAACCATTGCAACAACATTAATTAGATCCAAATTTGGTAATTGACCATTAATTCCAGCATAATTTAATTCAAGAAAATCAATATAATCTGTTGATGAAGGAGATTCAAGAATTATTGCACTTTCTATAGAACCACCTGTTTTATCTAAAGTTGTATGATAAGCATCAACCCATGATCTTAAAGTATCTTGACCATCTTCAGGGAAAACAATAATGATATTTTTTGACCATATAGATAATCTATAAAAATATCTAGCTAAACCCATTGTTAATGAAACACCACCAATATTATTTTTCAAATCTAATGTTTTCCATGGTGCAACTAAAACCATAACTTCTGTATCATCACCTTTTGGAACATGATAAATTCCATAAGTGACTAATCTGTTTTCCCTTTCATAAGTATAAGTTGAAGTTTTATAACCAATATCATCTAACCAAGATTGTAACATTTGATGTCTTTGTAAAGATGATGTATTATTATTTGATTTAGATAAAATTTGTTCTCTATAACCTCTAACAAAATTCCATTCTGATTCTCTAAAAAAAGAATAAGCTTGAGATGGCATTAAAGCATTTTCTGAAATATAAGTATCTCTATATGAACCTGATATAGGTAAAGTTATTAACCATATTAAACCAGTTAAAGTTAATAAAATTGATAATTTAGGTAATGATCTAACAAGTTTAGGTATAAGACCCAATTTATCTATTTGTCTTTGAGCCGTCTCCAACAATGCCATTATTATTAATCTTGTCCCAAAGGCACTTAAAGGTTCGTTCAATTGTATACAAAAACAATCAAACAAACCTCTTTTTTGTACTTATTTACTTTTAATACAAAACACCAAAATACCTCGTTTCTGTGGCGAGTGAAACAAATAAATAATATTCCATCAGCCACCTCGCTCCCACACTGTGGCTGATGATGAGCCGACTCCACACCTCGCTCCAAATCGACCCCCATCCCATCCCCAACACACATTCTCACCCTCGTCGATCGTCGTCTCCACCACCACCTATAAAAATTACCCAACAGCTTTTTTTTCCCTTATTAAAATTTATTTATTTTTGACATAAATTTAAATTTCAACGGCTGTTGGATTGATCCGCTGACTCCCTTATTGGGTATTATTATTATTATCTTGGGTTGTTTTCTTTTTCTTTTTCTTTTTCTTTTTCTGTAATTTGTTTTTGTTTTCATTTGACTAATCTATATATATAGAAGATATTATCTTTTTGTGTTTTTATTGGTATTTTGATCCATCCATCCATTTGTATTTGGGATTTCAAATTTGTTGTGTTTTTTTTTTCTCTTCTTCTTTGGAATTTTATTTCATCCATCCATCCATCCATCAATCCTTTAATATGAGTGATTCTGAAAGACAATTTCATCAATCATTATTTGATTCATTAGAAATTAAAAAACTTGTTTCTTGGACATTACCAAATTCACAAATTTTTAAAATTCCATCTTTTGAAAAACCAATTAGTAAATTCCCATTCAATATTAAAAATGAATTTATAATTAATACAATTTATCCTATTTCTTTACATTATTTAACTCCTATTTTAATTGCTTTAATTTATTTCATTTCAATGCATAGTTTTAATAAATTAATTTTAAAGAGACAAATAAATCAATTTAAATTAACCACCAATAAAGAATTATCATTACCTCAAGATTTGAAAAATTTACCTCCTGCTCCATATTATATTTCAACAACAACTATATTTAAATTATTAGTCTTGTTACATAACATATTTTTATGTATTTATTCAATATGGACATTTATTGGTATGATTTCAACAATTTATATAAATTCACATGAATTTATTCCAGATTTAATAACTAAATATTTAAATCATCCTTCCAATTTTTTAGAAAAAAATGATTCAAATTCAAATATTTCAAATGTTGATTTGTTTTGGCAATCAATTTGTGATATAGATAATGGTATTTGGTTTAATAAAAGTGATAATACAATAAAAGGATTATCATTTTATTCTTATCTATTTTATATATCAAAATATTATGAAATCTTAGATACAATCATCATTCTATTAAAAGGTAAACAATCTTCTTTACTACAAACTTATCATCATTCAGGTGCAATGTTATCAATGTGGGCAGGTACAAGATTTTCTGCTCCACCAATTTGGATCTTTGTTGTTTTCAATTCATTTATTCATTCAATTATGTATTTTTATTATACATTATCTTGTTTAAAATTTAAAATTCCAAATTTTTTAAAACAATCTTTAACAACTTTACAAATAATTCAATTTATTATTGGTGGTTCATTAGCAATTATACATTTATTTGTTAGTTATTTTGATATTTCAAATGGAATTCAAAAACATTGTATTACTTCAAGTGAAGATGCATTGGCTGTTTGGATTAATGTTTTCTATTTAATGCCTTTAACTTTATTATTTAGTGCTTTTTATATCGAAAGTTATAGAAATAAAAACATTAAAAAAGTTAAAAAGAATTGAACAATTGAACAATTGAACAATTGAATCCCTTTTCCCATTACATTTTACCTTATTATTATTATAATTATATCCTATTACATAGTACCTCTTTATATAAATTTACAAATTACATTTGCATTCTTATTTCAAACTATTATTTGCCCATCCCTTCACCCCAACAAAAAGACTACTTTCTCCCCCCCCCCCCCCCCCCCC
>JAKTQZ010000011.1:0-282834 GCA_030579435.1 Ogataea nitratoaversa
GTTAAACAATTAGGATCAAGTGGTAATGCTTTTGAAGTTGATTTGCCAATCACAGAGAAAAAGCATAGAACAGTCAATGTTGAATATTTCAGAAAATATTATGAAAGAGATGATAAATTTGCTAAAGTTGTTCCAAGAACAGAATTGGAAGCAAAAAGTAGGATTCATGAAATTACGGCTATTGCAGGTTTTGATATAGAATCAAAAGAACTTACAGTTTTATGGCAAAGCTGTGATCCTAAACATGCAACCAATATTAGTTATAATTTATTTTATTCATTGCCAGAATCCCGACAACAGATATTGCTACAACAAGCACAACATTTACCATTACAATTCGAGGAAACATAAATTTGAGGACAAATTTCCTTGTAGTGGGGGAGAATGTAAGAGATCAAGCTTGTATAAAGGATGAAGCTTAGGATACAGAAAATAGCAAGTATCAAGCTTGTATAAAGGATGAAGCTTAGGATACAGAAAATAGCAAGTTTGCTATACTTGCTACAGAGTTTCAGTTTGTATTTAAGTATTTAGGATGACCTTCGAGATAGGATATCTTTAAGAGTTTTAAGGATTATCTTAGAAGAAGAAGGATCGAAATATATAGGAGTTCGTGTGTACTGTTAATTGAATAACTTGAAGAGTTAAAAAGACTAAACCCAACGACATTAGGAAATAAGGTGGATCAACAGCGTTTGAGAACTTTATAATAAGGTGGATCAACAGCGTTTGAGAACCTTACATGGACATCGAAATCCGATATAGTGTAACGGCTATCATGGTCCGCTTTCACCGGGCAGACCCGGGTTCGACTCCCGGTATCGGAATTTAATTTTTTTTTTCAGTATTTAAATTTTTAACAGATGCTCTCCTTTAATGTTTGTGTATTTTGGCACAAAACAACGTGTGTTTTTTTAATGATGACAGATAGATCGATATTACGCAGAGACTAAATTGAACTGAATTGAATTGAAATGAAATGAGACGAGACACATATCAATCATTAAGGGGTGTTTTTTTTAAACAATAGAAAAGATACAAATTCTTCTTCTTGGCTGATTTTTTTGATATATTGAGAGATTAAAAAACACAGAGCCTATATACCTAATATAGACAGATTCTTTGGTATAAGAAACCAAAAACTGAAAGCGGATCATATGATAGTGTATTTTACATTGAATTCCAAACAGAAAAAGGAGTATTCCACTTAAAAGAAAGTTTACTTTTTGTATAAACTACTACTACTATATATTTATAACATGTAAATCACTCATATTATAAAAAACAACAAACAATGTTGTTACAATCTACTATGATTAATAAGTTATTAGTCAAATTATAGCTTATCATTTTTTAACTTTAAAGTTAATTGAAGTGCAGTTTATTGACTGCAAGGTTATATATAATTTGAACTTTGAATATATATATATATGCAAAGTTGAATAATTTTAAAAACGACTCATATGATTAATTAATTATACGAGTAAATTGGAATGAGTCAATAATATAGGTACTTATATACGTAATGATCGACAATATTAAATCTTTTCGGGCCGTAAAATATTAAACATTTCAAGAAAAAAAAAACACACACAAAACAATAATCAATACAGAGCCCAAGAGCCCCAATGGGTTGGTTACCCAAAACTTCGAAATTCCGAACCCGACGAGTTGGCTTTAACATTAATTTAACCACATGGCACATACCATCATCACCCAGTCTCATTTTTAAAAAGCGAATTCCGAATAGCATGGCTGGCCTAGTAGCAATTTTTTTTTTCTACAGGGCCTCCCAAAGTCTAAAGTCTAAAGCCTAAGGCCTGAAGCATAAAGCCTAAATCCTAGTGGCCTGGCCTGGCCTGGCCTGGCCTGCCCTTCGTGGTGGGTTTCCCAAATCAAAATGCATTTAAAGTTAAGGCCGTCTCTCTACGAGTATCAGTAGTACGCATCCGCATCCGCCTTATATTCCATGGCCACATGCCAACGCACGCACGTCGGTCGCACACAACGCAACGGTCACCTCCCGCCCAAGTCTTGTTTATGTAAACAATTAATACGAGTTATGAATCATCTCCTGGACCTGGGCCGAAATTTGATTACGAGAATCAATCATCATCCATCACACGTATACTCCATGACATTACCGGGAGAGACACAAACACACAAACAATTTAAATTTAAATTTAAAAGATCCGTACAGATTTTCTTTTTCTTTTCCTTCGGGTCGGATTTATGCTTAAATGCGTAAGAAGTTAGAACCCTTACTGGTAATGTAATTGGCCTAGTAGCGTCCAAATTCAAATTTTCATGCCGGTAAAAAAAATTATTACTAGATATTTAGTAATAGTCATAGTAAGAATCATCATTGTTCATCACTAAAGTTAAGTTGGGTAATTGAATTTAAATTAAACCGTTTGTTTTAATGATTAAATTGTCATAGAATATATATATATATAAACGCGCCACCCGAATGAATCTTTGTTTGATATAATATTCATTATATAGATTTTATAATATATATTATATATATAATATATATAACTATTTGAAATTCCTGGTTTTTAACCATTCCTTTGTTTCTATTTTCATTTGAATTTGGATTTATTTTTTTAGTTGTTCCAATAACAATTACATGCCTATTTATTATTAAGGAAACTAGTCATTTTATTTCCCAATAGAAAATATTCCCTTATTATTATTATTATTTATCAACTTTCCCCCTCCACCGCCACTACAAATATCAATGGAAATACAAAATCCTATTTATATAGTTGATATCATGCATAGTTTGGCAGATAGTCTATGCTTTGGTTTAGTGACTAAAATTAGAAAAAGAATGAATTATGATTTAGGTGATGTTCAATTGGATGACGATATAAAGACAAAAAAAAAATCATCTTCTCCAATTCCTCATATATCAAGAACAAATTCCCCTTCACGTTCACGTTCACGTTCTTCATCTATAAAACCACATCCAATACCAATACCAATAGTTATTTCTCCACAAAATAATGATGAATCATCATCATCATCTTTAATTGTCCCAAATATGATTAGAGCTCAAACAATAACAGATTTTCCTTCACGTATTCCTCCTCTTTCTCATGAACAATTATATGATAATAAACCAAATTCGTTCCCTAAAAGATCATCAAGTTATTTGAATTCTTCTTCTTCTTCTACCACCACTACTACTACTTCCAAATTCCTTATTAAACGATCACATTCTCAAAAAGTGGTAGGATTAGTTTCTAATTTGGCTAAAAAGGGTAAATACATAACAACACTTCAAAATTTAAAAAATCATGGTGCAACTACCGGTTACGATGGATCATCATTTAAACAATCATCAAACACAACAACATCAACAACAGCAAATACAAATAGAGATGCTTTAACAGTTAAAAACAATCGTCGTAAACAATCTGTCTCATTTTCAGTGCAAGATCATGATCATTTGAATTTCCCGGATTCAAATCAATTAAAATTATTATCACATCAACATAGTTTTACAGATTTATCAAGAACGGCATCAAGAGCTTCTCAAATTTCAAATTTATCTACAACAACAGATAATACTAATACTATTTCATTGAAATTAGTTTACGACACTCATTTGATGCCCGGTATGGCTCATAATGAGAGATCAAAAAAATAAACTTACCGACATCTTTTGTTTTCCACCGAACCACGCTATTCCTCCCGAAATACGAATGGTTTTTTTTTTTTGTCATCAAATTCACAATTGATGTCCCATTGATGTCCCATGTATATATACACATTTTATTCATCAAAGGATATCATTCTCAATTTTCAATAAACCGGGAATTTGCTTCTAAATCATTCACCTGTTTTACTTATTACTTTAACGACTTTGTGTGATCTTTTTTTTCGGTCATATTTTAATGAAAATTTCTCACTATATTAATGGAATATTTAATTTCTCTCTTAAACAATAGTTATATAATGTTAAGCTATTGTAAACTGTATTCGGTAAGGGAATTCATATAATTTAGATAAATCAATCTTATCCCGAAAGTCTACCGAAAAGTCTTAATATAATATATGGAGACCCGTCTCAAAGCCGAAAAAATTATTATTTATTTATTTATATAATTACAAAAAAAAGAGTCATCCTCGGATTCAACCAAGCGGCTTTAAATTTTTCATTTTTATTCATCCAGACAGGCAGTGCACCAGATTCAGTATTTCACTATTTGCCACTGCTCTTTAACAAGATGAACAAGATTAATAATGATGCCAGATTTTTAATTTGCAAATCAAAGAATTCATAAATATCTATCATTAAAAAGTAATACATTAAAAAAACACTAGGTGAATAAGAAACGTTATTCACTCACTCAATAATATTATATAAAACAAAAAACAAAAAAAAATATTAAAAGTCAACCAAATTTTATAAAATTACAAAAATTCTTCATCAATCATATCTTCAAGAATTGGAGACCTTCTAACCCTTTTATATGTACCACCTTCTGAATAATCTGAATAATATTCACCATCACTTTCATCTCCTTGTTGTGAAGAATTGACAGGGGATCCAACTGATGGAGTTGACGCTTCACTGTCTGACTCTGTAGAAAATGTCACCTTAACAAACCCGTCTTGGTTCACTGGAACATTGGTAGTTTTGTCGCCATCATCCTCCATTTCAACATCTGTGTCGACAACATCTTTATCATCAAATGAAACTGATGCTGGTGGTAGACTTGATTTCCAATTCAAAGTTTGATAGTTTCTTTTAAGTTTATTTGATTCAGATTCATTGATTTCTGTTGGTTCAGAATCGGTGACGGAATCAACTTCATCCTGTTGTGACTCAACTTCAACTTCTTTGGTATTTGATTTTGAAATTGAAGTTGAAGAAGTTGAAGTTTCAAGTTCTTGTTCTTCTGATAAAATTGGAATTCTAACAACTCTATTTATTGCATCATCTAAAGAATGTTGTTTTTGTTCAAGTTCTTTTTTCAATCTGAGTAACTTGGCTAATTCTAATTTTCTTTGCTTTTCTTTTCTTTCTTGGATCTTTGTTTGACGTGCTTCTTCGATTTTTCTTTTCTCTTCAGCAGCAGCAGCAGCAGCAGCAGCATCAGCTTCCTTTTTAGCCTTTTGTTCAGTTTCAAGCTTTTGTCTTTCTTGAGCTTGTAATTTGACCATTTGTTCTTCTTCTCTCTGGTTCTTTTCTTGTTGCAATCTCTTTTTCTGTTGTTCATGTGAAGTATTGAGACTTTGTTTTTGTTTTTCAAAATTACCAAACAATAGATGAGCTAGAGCTTCAGCTTGTGTTAACATATGATCTTGATGATTAGTCTGTTGTAGTTGTTGTTGTTGTTGTTGTTGTTGTTGTTGATGTTGATGTCTTCTTTCTTTTTCCTTCTTTTGAAGAATTTGCTTTTGCTTTTGCTTTTGCAATTCTAATCTCTTAGCTTCTTCTCTTTTATTGTAAGAATTCATAATTCTTTGAAGATGTTCCAACTCAGTAACACCATGATTATTAACTTGTCTCATTTTAGCAATAGTGATCACTAATGAATTACCGTTTTTGATTGATTTGATTTTCAATTGCTTCTTCAAATCTGCATCTCTTGGTAATTCAAAGATTTGCTCGTAATCATCTTGTTCTGAACGGACTAATAATAATCTACGATGAGGATTCAAACTAAAGTCGTAGTCTTGGAATTTTGATGACCCGTTGTTGAAACCATGGAACACATAATGTGGAGACTGGAGTTTCTCTAATAATAAGTAATAGTTTTCTTCATCTTCTAAAGTCTGATTAGTTGGCTTTATAATGTGATGTACTTTTTTCTGTGGTTGATCAAACAAGTAAAATTCATGTTGAGTTGGAACTTGTGCGATTCTAGAAGGACAAGGATTTAAATGAAGGTTATCATAGTTAAATTGTGGGGTAAATAATAACATTTTTGTTTTTGTGGATCTTTTGAGAACTTTCGAAAATTATGTTATTGATTAGTAGTAGCTGTAAGATTTGTAATACAACTTGATGGGGATATTAATGTTTGGATATTTATTGGAAAACATTAATATCTTTACAAAAAAATAAATAGTTTAAGATAAAATATGGGATATTATCCTTATTTATATACAATATTCAATATTCAATATTTGCCCTTCTTACTTTTTGCCCTTGCCCCCCCCAACGGCAACCACCCCGATTACTAAGCACGGCCTTAAAATATTTTCCACGGGGGGGGGGACCACCACCCCCTGGGCCCCTTCACATAACACAGAAAGAAATCAGGGGGGGGAAACTCGCGTGGAACTTTCCAGAAGGACCAAATAAGTCATGTCCTTTATTGAAGTACTAGAACATTCCAGAATACCAGAGCCATTTCCATATGTGCTCAGCAGTGAGCACTGAGCACCTGTTGAACTGTTGTACTTACTTATCATTTTTGAACCGTGGGAGCCTGCACCACCAAAGACTTTTGATCGACATTATAGAAGGTTGATCGTCGTCAGATATGTCAGATATGTCAGATCTGAATCTGGAATCTAAATATATATCATATTGACATATGTACTGCTGATTGTGGATACTGTGAATGTCAGCCTATAAGCAAAAATTGGTAACTCCGAATATTGCTTATTAATTGAATTTTCTTTATTATATACATATTTAATGATACTACATATTTATTGTTTTTAAAAAAAAGATACCCCAAAAATTGAAATTAAATAGTACAAAACTCACACACACACACACACAAACAAAAAAAAAAGAAACGAAATGAAAATCATCTATTGACCAATACTAGACTAGTATTAGTAGTACCAATATAAGATTCATGCTTTAAATAAAATGTTGAAAAGAAAACAAAACAAAACAAAAAAAAAGGATGCAGCATTTGATAAATATAAATATATGTATATATTGTTTTAAGTTTTAACTATTAGATCATAAGATCCAAGATATCACTTTGGAATACCAAGATTCTTCAATACTATCATCTTCTTCTAATAATAATTCTTGTTCATGTTTTTCAATCTCTGCAAGACCAGTTGTTAAATCAGTTTCAGCAAAAGTTCTAAATTTGGATTTTTTAAATAATTTCCAAAATCCAAATAACCCAATATTGACGAAAATCATCAAATAACTGAATAAGAAACTTGAAATTTCCCACCAACCTGGTAAGAAAACTGTATAACCAATAGCAAAGATCTGTAACCACATAAAGAAACCAGCAATATAAATAGTATAAGGTTGGAACCACGATTTATATGGTAAACTATCTCTACTTATTCCTTGAGCTTTCAATGAATGATAGAAACAGATATAAGTAACAACCATCCAACCATAATTAATCAATTGAGCACCTGTACATAAATTAACAATCCAATCCAAGACAACTGTTGAACTTTTACCTAATTGCAACAATGATAACAAAGCAAAAATAGTTGTAAAAGCAGTGGCAAAGACAGGAATACCATTAGCGTTACAGAAACAAAAGAACTTAGGTGCAAAACCTCTCTTTGCTAAAGAATATAATTGTCTTGAAGCACAATAATAATATGAATTACCAGCAGAAAATGCACTCAATATTATAACAGCATTGATGATATCTGGTAATGCTTTGATATTCATGTTTTGAATAGCAATAACGTATGGAGATGCAGAAGCATCAGAATTACCATTAACAACAGATGCAACTAATTTTGGATTAGTACATGCAACTAGAATACCAACGGATAAAGATCCACCAATATAAAACAATGCTAATCTGTAAATAACAGTTTTGAAAGCTGTTTTCATTGTCTTACGTGGGTTTTTAGCTTCACCTGCAACCATTGATAAATATTCAGGACCAACACAAACAAATGAAGCTTTAGCAAGAGCTGCTAACCATCCTTGAAATTGTCCTATTTTACCAGTTGTAACGTATTCAGCAAATGGACTTATATTATAATTTCTAAATCCAAATGTATCATGTTGTGGATTTCCACCAACCATTGTTATGAAAGTAAATAATAATAAACCAATAGCTAAAATCAATTTTGTTAAAGATAGATAAAATTCGGATTCACCATACCATCTAACAGTCCAAATGTTGAAACCTATATATAATACAATTTGAATTGCAAATGCTATACCTGGTGAATAATCATCTCTCCAAAAATGAACCATTGTATTACAAGCTGTAATTTCAAAAGGAATATATAATGCTTCCACCAAGAAAAAATTCCAACCACTTGCAAATTCAACAGCTTCATCAACTACTCTACCTGACATTTCAATAAATGGAGATGTAGTTGGCATATAGACAACAATTTCAGCTATACTACTTGTAATCATTAAAATGATTATTGTCCAAAATGTGAATGCTATAAGTAAAGAAGCAGGTCCACCTCTAACTAAACCAGTACCTATGGTAACAAATAAACCAGTACCAATAGAACCACCAATGGCTATTAATTGAACTTGACGAGATTTTAATGTTCTTTTTGTTTCGAATTCTCCACTTAGATTGAAAAACCCATTACTACTTGACACATAAGATGAAACTTCAGATGCATTTTCTGCATTTTCATATTGTGAGATTTCGGAATCTTTTTTAGATAATTTGGAAGCTAATGAAGATGAAGGATCTTTTTTTTTTAAAAATGCCACCATTTTTTTGAATTTAATAAATATGTATATATGTGATAGTGACTATTAAAGGAATGACTGATGTGATAATTTTGGATAGTTCAAATTATTAAAGAATGAAATGAGATGAGATTGAAGTAACAAATAATTTTCAATTGATGCACAGACAAACATAAAAATAAAGAGATCTATGAATATAAGTGGATTTACTAAACACTTTATATAAATAATAAATAATAAATACTTTTCCAAATAAAAGAAAGATGCAGATCGAAAAAAAAATAAAAGCAAAAAAAAGGTGAAAAAAAGGGCAGGGTGGTGATGAATGATGAATGATGAAACTAGTGAAGAAAAAACAAAAAAACACGACTAAAAATGACTTGAAAAAGTAACTAAAGCAGGAGCAGAGCCGCGTAAAATCTGCACAATAAAAAAAATTATGACGTAGTTAAAAAGATTTTCCGTTTATTTGACAGTGGCATCGCAGGTGACACACTTGGTATTTCTATTACAAGTTAGATTTTTTGTTGTTTATTGATTAAAGTAGAGTAGAGTAGAGTAGAGTAGGTACTATCTAATTGAAGAATACATTTCGTTTAGGTGGTATGCTTAGGGGGGTGAATTAGATAGTCAAACCCATAAGAAGAAGAGCCCAAGCAAGATATTTCAAATATCACAACTCACGGCTAAACCCTGTAATTGTTAAGGTATTATTAAGGAAAGTTTTTTTTTTTCTTTTTTCTTTCTTTTTTTAAATTGTTTTTTTTTTTTTTTTCAATTATCTATCAGTTGTTTTTGTTTATTCAAATGGTTATGTTGAAAATAGGTTTTCAAATTCTGAATATTGACCTTTTGAATTTTGAAGTACTACTTAATTTAACATGAAAAAACATTACGAAATTCGCTCTCAAAATCAAAGCTAATGCTCATCTCATCTCATCTCATCAAATATTAAATAATAAATGTCAGATACAAAGTATATTTATTGGGGATGCAGTGCTAGTCAAATTGATTGCCTCGAGGAAAACAATTTTGTATTTTTCTTTCTTATTTATAATATATCTCTTGGTAAAATTATATTTTCATCTTAACGATATAGAAAGTGGCTCATCTTTTTAACCTTTCTCTCAAATAAGTAATTTAGTAACATGGTTTTAAAGAAAATTTAAATAAGTATAGTAAATCACTTGTGACCTTAACTAAATCAAGACTATACTATAATTGTATATAACTAGGCTGTGACATGTATATATCATTAATAGATCAAAAGATTAAATAACAATATCATTCATTCATTCATCAACAGCTAACTAACTCATCGCAAATTAATGTGTAGTACTAAACTTTTAAGTTTTAAGTTTTCCTTTATAAGCCCCAAAAAGCCGCTATTACTAAAAATGGAATTCACCCGATATAAACAAATGACAGACAGCTGGTTTTGTGTGGAACACGTCCTTTTAAGTGCGATTACATCATCGCTCCTATTTTGGTGATATTTTGGTGATATTTTATTATTTAATTTTCAAGCTAGAAGAATTAACAGGTTAATCAATGCCTCACACACATGGTACTTATAGACGTATAGACAAGTTAATCAAGCAAATTAGCCTATATATTATTATTTAATTCAACCATGACCATTTCAGGTAGTATCGAAAGTATTAAATTAGAAAAACTTATCATAAAAATAAATAGTAGATAATTATTATTATGCATCTTCCAACAAAAAAATCTATACAATTTGAAATCATTGTCTTAACAAGAAAACAAAGATATATCGATTAATCAATATATATATTATATATATGTACATATGTATTATTCACCCCCTTCTTCCCCCCGACTAACTATAAATAAATGATGCATTTGAATACAATTCTAACATTGGATTTTCACCTGTTTTAGTGGTTGTATTCTCAACATCTCCCCACACTTTCAAAAAATCAGTATGTGTACTAACATTACTGATCTTTCCAACGATTTGTCGATATAAATCACTTGTGCTTATGAAATCAGTAGGAAACATTATATCAAAGTATCCTATATTAGACATATAAGTATCAATTGTAACCATTTTATCTTTATGCATTGTTTGTACAACAGGTCCTTGATATCCAGGAACTGTACTATCTAATTTATTAAAATCAGATGAAATTAATTGATGATTTGGAAAATGTTGTTTTAATATTTCAAATAATTTAACTAGACGTGTAGGAACAAATTCAGGATCACTTAATTCATTTCTTAATGGATTAAAAGCATTTTTAATCCATTTAGTAGCTTTAAATTGATTAATTGGATGATTTTTCAATGTTGAAATTGAATAATGTCCTCTTTCTCTTAAATTTAAATAATGTAAAGTCCATTCATCCAATTCAGGTGAAAAAAATTCTTTAAAATTGTTATTTTCATCAATTGCAACATATCCTTGATATGGTTGATGTGTATTAATATCATATCTAACAACATCATGTGATAAATTATCAAACACTTCAAGTGCAATCAAAAAACATGGTTCATAAACAGTTGTATTCCAATCTAAAATAGATTTATTGATTATTTCCACTTTATCCATATGTCTTGCAAGTCTTTTATTTTGTTTGGAAAATAATTTCGATGAAATTTCAATGATCTTATACTTTGTTCTTTCATAAACTTCAGGTTGTTCCTTTTTAATAAAATCCATAATATTGAGCATTAAGGTACCATTACCTCCACCAACTTCATAAATCGTTAAATCGTTGTATGGATACTGATTCAATTTATAATTAACCAAAAGATATCTAGCTAAAGCTTGACCGTAATATGGCTGAAATAATTCCGTTGGAGTATGCCATAATTGTAATGAAGGCTTAGGCTTATTTTGTAATTCAATCTCATTCTTAGTACCATGAGTCAACATAGGTAATGTTTGTTTATCATATTTGTCATATGCAGCTAACCATTTACTCATAAATTCGTCTTGTCCTGCTAACAATTTATAATCAAATGGTTCTGATGGTTGGAAAATAACAGCTTCCTTCGAAAAATATCCATAAGTGGGATGATACAACGAGTTTTCTATAAAATCTCCAGATAACATTGTTACCCCTTTAGGTTTCTTAGATCTCTTGGCTAATCTTTTAAAGTTAGTTAATGGATATTTAGTAAACAATGTAAGATTTTGTTCATAATCTAAACCTTCAACCCCTCCTTGTTCAAAGATAAGTTTAAAAATATTCGCATGACTTTTAGGTCCGTTGGCCAAATCCTCTTCTGTAGGTAGTCGGTATTGAATCGTACTCGGTATCACTGAATAATCATGAATAAATGGTTCTTTCTTAGTAATGTTGACATCCTTTTTCCTGAAAGAAAATGGCTTAGGTGTGGAGTTGAAACGCCTTATATTAGTGATAGATCTTTGTCTTGAGGTTATTACCTTAGGATATCTCAGTAGCATTCTCCCCAATGTTTCTAGCACTGGCAATCAATCAATTAATCAATCAATTGTTATTATTCTTTCTAATCAATTCCTTCTTAGTTTCAAATCAACTACAATATATTGATCCACGCAATCAATATTTGATTTTCAGGAACGGAACGAGGTAAGGTTCTCCACTTTTTGTATTTGCTGACAGAGGTTCACAGTGCACAGTTGCAATATTATGCACACTATAATCGGTCTAGCTGTCAGTTCACAAGGGCGTGCCAATAGCTGGAAAGGAAAATTTTATTTGATAGGGCACCACCACCACCATAAAAGAACGACTATTTAAGATTTTATACAACGGTATATGTAGTTGAGTTCATTGGGAAATCCTTATAGACATAGGTAAGAATTGTTCTTGATATTGTGGGTGAACATATTGTGAATTTGAATCTTTCCTTAAAATAAGAAAAAAATGGGTGTTCCGGCTCTTTTCCGTTGGTTATCAAAGAAATATCCAAAGATCATTTCACCTGTGATTGAAGAAGATTCTATAATCGTTGGAGATATTGAACAACCTGCACAATATTCAAACCCTAATCCAAATGGTGAATTGGATAATCTATATTTAGATATGAACGGTATAGTTCACCCGTGCTCTCATCCTGAAAATAAACCTCCTCCGGAAACCGAGGCAGAAATGATGGTGGAGATTTTCAGATATACAGATAGAGTCTTGAATATGGCTAGACCTAGAAAAACTTTAATGATCGCTGTGGATGGTGTTGCTCCAAGAGCAAAGATGAATCAACAAAGATCTAGAAGATTTAGATCTGCAAGGGATGCCAAGATTGCTCAAGAAGAGAAGGATAGACAGATTCAAGAGAAAGAAGCTAGAGGTGAAATTATTGATCAAGCCATCAAGGGTAAGAAATCATGGGATTCTAATTCCATTACACCTGGTACACCATTCATGGATATATTAGCACAGTCTTTGAAATATTGGGTAGCCTATAAACTCAGTTCAGATCCAGGCTGGGCCGGATTACAAGTTATCATTAGTGATGCTACAGTTCCAGGTGAAGGAGAGCATAAAATTATGAATTTCATTAGATCACAAAGATCGGATCCAGAACATGATCCTAACACAACTCATTGTATCTATGGTTTAGATGCGGATTTAATTTTCTTAGGATTGGCTACACATGAACCTCATTTCAAAGTCTTAAGAGAAGATGTTTTTGCTAAGGATCAAGCCCAAAGACAACTAAGAGTCTCTGATCATTTGAATATGGATTCTGAAACTAAGCAAAGATTACTGGACTCGGATCAAAAGAAACCATTTTTATGGTTACATGTCAGTGTCTTGAGAGAATATTTAGAGGTTGAATTGAATATTCCAAGATTACCATTCAAATTTGATATTGAAAGGGCCATTGATGATTGGGTCTTTATGTGTTTTTTTGTTGGTAATGATTTCCTACCTCATTTGCCATCATTAGATGTTAGAGACAATGGTATTGATATACTTGTCAACATTTGGAAAAGACTTTTACCAAGTCTTAAAGGATACATCACCTGTGATGGTAACTTGAATCTAGAAGGTGTTGAACGTTTAATGAACGACCTATCAACAAAGGAAGATGATATATTTAGAAGAAGATTCGAAAATGAAAGAAGAAGAGAAGATAATGACAAGAGAAGAAAGTTTGAAAGAGAGCAACAAAATGCCATTAAGAATCAACTTCTTCAAACTGTCTCAAAGGGAAAAGATAATGCTCCAATCATTCCATCACAGAACATGGTTTTGACAAGCTTGACTACTGGTGACACATCTGGAGGATTAAGTATGAATAACAATGAAATTGTTCAAAACATAAGTACCATTTCCAAAGCAAACTCTGCAAATAAGAGTGTTGCAGATATTTTGAAACAAAACATGATGATGAGAGCTTCTTCCTCGGCTTCAAGTGTAATGAATGGTGCCAGTGCCACTCAAGTTGAAAAAGATGAACCAATCGATGTGTCAGAAGCTACTACTACAGATTTGAAAAGAACATCGTCCGTTGCCTTCAATTCGGAATCTGAGACCGAATCCGAGCCTGAAGACGGAGGGGATAGAGTCAGATTGTATGAACCAGGATATAAGAGTCGATACTATGAATCCAAGTTCGACACTAAAGATCCTGAAGAAATCAAGCAGATTAGACGAAAAATGATGGAATCTTACGTGGAGGGTATTTCATGGGTCTTGTTATATTATTATCAAGGTTGCCCATCATGGAACTGGTATTATCCATATCATTATGCGCCATTTGCTGCAGATTTTGATAATTTAAATGAGTTGCATATCGAATTCAAGTTAGGCCAGCCGTTCAGACCATTTGAACAATTGATGAGTGTTTTACCTGCAGCTTCTGGCCATAATTTACCTGAAGTGTTCAGACCATTAATGTCCAACCCAGATTCTGAAATTATTGACTTTTATCCTGAAGATTTCCTAATTGATATGAATGGTGCCAAGATGTCGTGGCAAGGTATCAGTTTACTTCCATTCATTGATGAAACAAGATTATTGAAAGCAGTCAGAGAGAAATACCCTGAACTGTCAGATTATGAAATACAAAGAAACACTAACAAGGGTGAGATTTTGTTTCTAGGAAGAGATAATAAACACTTTAAAAGATTACTCTCATTATATAAAAATCCAACTGAAGGATCTAATAATGCCGAAAATAAGATAACTGAGTTTAGTTTCCATTCACAATTAACTGGATTAGCAGGGAAAGTTTTTGCTGCACCTGATTTTGATCTTACAGAAATTTTTCATTACCATTTGAATCTTGAGACTGATAAATATGGAGATGTTCCAAACGACACTTACCTGAAAGTTGAATACAGAATGCCAAAAAAGATCCTTGGGAAATCTATGATTTTAACCGGTTATAAATCTCACTTGAAAGTTTTAACTCAGCAGGACAAAGATCAAATAATTTATGGACAAAACAATAGGTATCAAAGAAACAACCGTAATTTTGAAACCAAGAATGATATTGATTATAGACCTCATGTTGGACCACATGGTGATACCATGTACAATCTGAGGGTTGGCGGTTACAAGAGTTTTATCCACATGTACGAAGTTGAAATAAATAGTTATCAACAAACACAGCAAGCGTTCAACGACGGCAACCAACAGTACCAACAGAATGGTCAATACGCTAACAATAATCAATATCAATACCAGAACACAGGTCACAACGAGTTCTACAACCAGAATCAGTATCGTGGTTCTAACAGAGGTGGTTATAACAACGGAGGCCGGGGCGGTTACAACAATTACAATAATCCAAGTGGCTACAATAACTACAATAACTATAATAATAGTAATAATAATAATAACAGCGGCGGGTATCGTGGTGGAAATAACGGCGGGTATAACAATTATAGACAGAATAATAACTACAACAACAGAGGCAATGGACGTTATTAGATTTGAAGAAAGTACAGTTCATCATCTCTGGGTCTTTATATGAAAAATTGTATATTAAAAAATATGTATTTAAATTTTTATAGCATCTAATTCCAAGTTAGCAAAAAAAAATAATAATAGAACCGTTGACGTTTTTTTCAACTTTAGCGCGAGAGGCTTTTACTCACTTGGGTCATTCTATCCAGAGAAAACACTAACTTCTCTACCTCTTCCCTTTCTTGTTACGGAGTGCCATTCATGGGTTATGACTATGAAACTCAATAGACAAAGATAAACAGACGTAGCGAGATCTAACGAAATCTAGTCCAACATATAGGAAGCTTATGCAACCTATATCATTGAACCATGTCGAAACTCCATAACTTCAACGTCTTGTCTAAACAATTCAACAATTTTTCAAAAATTATATCCGACTGGGACGACACCATAACTTCTAAAGACACAATTTCATTACTGTTTAACATCCTGCCCAAAGATGGCGACTATCAATTAGATTACTTCTATAAAGTATATCTTGACGCCTTAACTGAGTTCACGAATAACATACTGCCTCATAAACCATTCAAAGATCGAGATACGATAGATAAAGAGATTGCGTATCAAAAAGCCACTGAAAGTATCGAAAAAAGCTCATTGTTAGAAGTTATTCGCTTACAAACTTTCAAGGGGTACACCAAGAGTGATTTTCAAAATCAGGTCACTAACCTTCATATCAAACAAGGCTTCCCAGAGTTTTATAAGTTCATTACAGCAAAGCAAGATGTCTCATTTACAGTATTGAGTGTTAATTGGAGCGACCTGATCATAAAAGAATACTTTAAAAGAAACTTTGATATTCCTGCACCACCAATAACAACAAACAAGTTTTTGTTTGATACACAAGACAAATGTACAGGGAATGTGGATAAGTCTATCGATATTCGAACAGGATATGATAAATTGGTGAAGGCCAAAACTTTGATCAAACAGACCGATTATACTTTATATATAGGAGATTCAACAACAGATGTGTTGTCGATGATTTATTGTAACAAAGCTGTAATTTTGAAGGGTGGGTCGGCTAAAAAAGCTTTGACAAAATTAGGGTTCAAAGTCTACGATATTGATGAGTTTATAAGTGAGGATGATAGTACAAAGGTTAAGTTTCTTGAATTAAATGATTGGAATGAGCTTATTTATATCCTGAACCCAAGTTTATATAAGCTGTGATTCCGTTTTTCTATGTATGTATATTGTTGGTCAGATAAATGAAGTATAGAATTAGCAAAGAATCTGTATGTTACAATAAAAAGGGTCTCTAGCTCGAACAATTTATCCATTGGTATTAACTAGATAAGCCAACTGATCAGTTATAATGCCACACAATTCATCATTTTGTATATTCCTATCTGTGAAATACTTCAATTTTAATTTCAAATCACAAATATAAAACTTCATATTTTGCCATTGTAACAATTCATAATCTAAACCTATATCTTCAAATAAGCCGGCACCGTATAATCTAGTTCTTGTATCCGTTTCAGGGTCATGAACGACCGAATCTTTCTCTAAATCCCAAGGATCTAACTTTGGAAAATTTGAATGGATAAATAATAACCTTGGATCTTCGGAGACTGGCTCATCTGTTTCTTGATATTTCATATAAAGATTGTAATCATCATTGGGATTATATTGTCCCATTGCACTTCCAATGTAGTTCCCTTGAACAAATCTTCCTAAACTTTTAACAAACTTTTTGACTTGATAAAATGGCTTTTGTAAAACATGAGCGGCAGCAATGAAAGTTTCTTTATCCCCTTCCCCATCTGAACCTTGTGAAAGTAAAGGATAGAAATAATCAGGTCCATATGTATTATAATATAAAGCTAAGAACATAACTTTAGCATGTGATCTCTTAGATATTAAAATTTGACCCGATTCAGTTGTAGGGTCCGGTATAGCTCCTTTGAAATGATGCAATGGGATTTCTTGATCTGAAGGAGAGTTAGGCCTAACGGAAGCCCCATATTGCTTAAAACCTTCACTAATGACTGTGTTTTCGTCTATTTTCATTCCAACGATATCATAAAAGGAGGGAGATGTAGTTCTTTTCCAAAAATCAGGCCATACGACCAACCCATCACTTATAAAAGGCTCTGTCTTGAAAAGATAATCGGGTGCTAATAATGGAGTATTATCAGCGTCCAATAACAACACGTTTTCAAAGCTTGATAAGATCAAAGCTAATGCTTTGTATTGATACCCATGGAATTCAAATTGTTGTGCTGTTTCTTCTCCTAATAAATGCGGTAAGAATATACACTTGGCTTCTAATGCAGGCAAAACTCTTTTACATAGATCCAATTCGTATTCATCCAATGTGGGGATCAACACTTCAATTGGTAGTATAGAACCCAACGATCTTAAGGTTTTGATTGACAATAAAGCTAACCAACTGAATTTCCCACCACCCACGTAGACAACACCATTACCTTTATATAGATTTTCAGGGAATGAGTCAGGTAAATGCTTCGATGCATATTTATGTGACTTTTGCAAAAATTTCACTTCGTAGTTAGTTAATTTCAAAAAGCTGGACAAATATTCTTTTGATAATGATGGTCCATCACCTATCACATCGTAACCAGCATGATAAATTCTTTCCTCAGAATTATAACGATTTAAAGGGACAATTTTTGGTTTTGTAGCGGCCAGCACTTTGAAAACATCTTTAAGATACACTCTACCTAGTTGTAGTTTCAATCCACTTGGATCATCCAGAGAGTTTTCCCTGATGTATAACAATTTTTCAAGATCTTCAGGACTTAAATCTGGATAAAGATTTGGATTTTTCTCGTGGATTTTCTTTTGAGTCAGTAATTCCTGAGCTGTCTTCTTAACTTTAGGAGATTTAGTTTCTTTTATAGTTATCCCACTTGTCAGTTGATCTTGGGAAAGTCCTCCATGTGAAGAGTAAAATGATGAAGATTTGAGATACCCTACAACTATTACAAGAGTGAGCACAAGTACCACGATAATCGCATGCTTCTTCCTACTTCGAAGCTTCGGAAACATTTGATTGAACATGTAAATGCCGTGTAAGTGTTGATGTGTCAATGTGATCCTCGTATACTTATAAATTGAGTATCGTCGATGCCTATCTGTTCTCTTGATACGTTGTTAGCAGTGATGTTAGCTCCTTGGTCGTACCAATAGAAGAGTGAAATGTATAATCAATGTTTATTTGAACCAACCTGGATATATATATTATATATTATATATTATATATTATATCATATGCTATACAATATTATTCAATATAATCGTTATGCAAAACCTAACAGCTCACTGAGATCAAATGTGTTACCATACACAAACTTGGCACTGATAAACTGTATAAGCAGCAGTAAGCAGTAAGCACTGAGCGCTCGCTCAGACGATCAGCAGCATTCAACCGAGGAGATGCATGCCACATGGGCCGCTTTTGGAAATCTGGAAAATTTGTGCGGATTGTGTATTTCTATGTGCGGATTGTGGTTCAGTTATCCTCTTTTTGTGTGTTTTGTTAAAGGGTTTTGACTAATTAAGTATATGATACAACTACTTTAGTAATATTCATTATCTACAAAAATAATTTGATTGTTCATTAATTAAAGACATTGCAACGCAACTCGTTACAATTCAATCCATAGAACGTCCCCATACTTCATATAATTTAGCGCTCAACATAGGGCCAATTTTCTTATTACCAACCTGATCTTTGAAAACATTACTAACCATTGTGGCCTTATCCCCATCGTAATCACGATACATACTAATGAACTGTTTTGGCGTTTTAAAATGCTGTTGAATGACAATAGCTTTGTCTAATGAAACACCCTTGATGCACATAAGCATTCGAACAAACATTTCTCTTACAGTCACTAAGTTGGATTTTGATAACATCGCCTGAAAAGTCCCAAAGTTATAAACGATTTCATATTGATTATGGAATTTCATTCGGAATTTGTTTAATACTGTCGAATAATCTTGCTGTGATTTCAAATTCTTAGGCTCTAATACTAATAAAGGTCTATTTTTGTACAGTAACTTAATCTTTGATGTCAACCTTGATAACAGTTGAACTGTATCATCACTATCTTTTGTTCTTTTTACGTGGAAACCGGAATTTGTTATGGACATCGACATCGATGATTGAATTGCCTCACCAAATCTTGAAACATCCAACGACATTTGCTCTTCAACAATATAAAAAATCATACTGATACCAGTTCTTTTCAATCTCGCCTTTTGCTCAATAAACCTATTATCTCTAATAGACCCAACTAAATCATCTAATCTTTTTCTTTCAAAGATGAAATCTAATACAGCTTCTTGTTTGCTGGCCTTATGTCTCGCAATCCAAATTCCATCTCCAACACTTAATGCTTTGACGAAATTCTTCACTTTTAATGAATTTAGTCGATCACCAAAGAAATCACGTTGTTCTCTGGATCTGATTTCTCTATTGTCAATAACTAAAAATATTTCGAAACTGGATGGTTCCCATATACTATAATGTACACCTTCGAATTCCTGTTTCAAAATTGAGGATGATGCTTTCGATATTGAAGCTGCTGTGTGCCTATTTTGTAAAGGTGATGATTTTGGAGTTGTTGTTCTCTTTGTTGGAAATCCAGCAGGAGAGCTTCCAAGAGTTGTGTCAGCTAATTGATTTTGTAAAGTATCATGAACTTTTCTCAAACTTTCAGCAACTTCAGTACCTATGTCAGTTAAGAAATAATGAACAGGTCTACCATTTGATTTAACGTAATCGTTCTTTTCAAGTGTTTTTATACCACTCCAAGCTGAATGGAATTGACCCGTTGAAGGATTAGCTATGAAACTTGTAGTACAATACGACGAACCAAATCTAATAATATCTTCTTTAGATAATCCATTACGTTCAGGATCATTTATTATCATTGCTAACAATATGGCATACCCTCCTGTATTTTTATTTGGAACGTATTTTCTTTTCTTGGTTGTCCTGAGTTTCTTAGAAGCAGTTTCTTGGGAATTCTCATCTCCTGTCGTGATAGCTGCTTCTTTTCTCTTCTTGGTGACCCCTGTCGAGGCATCTGGCAAGTCTTGCAAATCATCTGTGTTTGGATACTCACATCCATTCTCATCACAATATTCTCTTAATCTCTGATTCATCAAACTCACCATTTTATCGCCAATGTATTTCAATCCTCCTAGTTGATCGGGATGCCTTATAGGGAACGGACATTGTTTAAGACTTTGAATGGCTCTTTGATATGCAAGTGCCAGCCTGGACCTTGCCTTCTGAAGCTTCTTCTGTTCCTGTTCGAACCATCCGAGACAAAGATGTTTGATATCACTGGGAAGATCCATGTTGCACGTCAAACAGTGCTATTTGTTGATCATACTAACTAAACTCAAAAAAGCATGTTGATAATGATCTCTCACTTATAGTCATCATCATTCATATCCACTCCCTAGGATTCAAAGAGTCAAGGCGTACGCTGGTTCCATGGTTGGGGCAAACCACCAGCCAAAACTGAAAATACGCGCCCGTCACCCGTATCCAGGCACGAGTCTGCTAGTTGAATACGTCGATAGACCCGACGGTACATTTTTTGTTTAAAAAGGTAAACAAACATTAAAAACAAAAACAAACATATATTGACTAAGTTATAAACAAACTTTAAACTTTGAAGCTATAGAGTCAGACGAAATATAGCTATATATTATAACGTTGCTATTAGACCATAAGTGTTAGACTAATATTTTACCCTTAGTTAAGAGAACAAATTGTGGAGTTTACCACATCTTACCCAATGGCAGACCTGCAACTAGTGATATCGAAAATATTTGGTACTTCATCAAACAGTTCCTCTCAATTCGTCACCCAAGATAATTTGATTGCATATACGGCAAGTGGGGGAGTTGTAGTTTGCAAACTTAACCAGGAGTTACAAATCCAACGGCAGAAGTTTTACTGTGCTAATACTTTACACGAATTTAACAACAGAGCGCCTAATCAATCACTAAAACTTGATGATTTTGGGTTGCCAATTCACGGGGATCCGGAGATTGTGACAAGGGAAGGCCTAAAAGTTCCCGATGATGCTTTGAACAAGGATGACTCTCCAAGTTCGAGATCATTCAAGACTTTCCGCAAGACGGACGACATGACCATGAATGGACTATCTAATCGGGTCAGATCTATTAATTGTATTGCAATGTCACCCGATCGAAAATTATTGGCAGTTGGCGAGGTTGGGTATCAACCACGTATACTAATATACTCTTTAGCTGAGAACTCATCAACTCGACCGATTTATATTATTCAAGAACATCAATTTGGTATCAATTCACTAAGTTTTTCCAAAGATTCGAAGAAATTAGCATCCTTAGGATTAGTCAATGATGGATTTTTAATAATCTGGAAATTCCAAAAAAATAACAATGGAATTGTGTTTAGTGGGAGTAATAAATGCTCGTCAATTGTCAATAAATTAGTATGGCATGATAATAATCAAATAATCACCATTGGGTTGAGACATATCAAGATATGGAAAGAGGATAATACAAGATTAAATAGTCATATATTGAAAGGGAGAAATGTATTATTGAAAGTTTTCTTGAATTCTAATTTTATCGATATCGAGTCTTTGAATTCTAGTGAATTATTAGTATTAACAGATCAAGGGGATTTATCAGTTATCGATATGAATAATAATGACGAAGCAATAAGTTTGAAAAGACTACATCATTTTGATAAAACTGTGAATCAAATTAAAATCGATCATAGTAATGATAATATCATAATTGGGGACCAGAACTCGTTAGAGTCAATATCAATTGATCAACTTGGAAGTATAAATGATTCAAACATAAAGCCGACTCCTAGTTCACCGACTAAGATTATGAAGAGAAGTGGAATAATGTCACTGCAAACCCTTTTCAATGATTCCATATTGGTTTTCTTGAAAAACGAAGAAATTATGTATACGGATATACCATTAAAAGAGGATTATAAGCCAATATTATTAATCGAATCCTTATTGAAGGACATAATCGGAACAAAGAAATGTTTTAACAACGATATTCTATTATGGTCAAAAGAGGGAACAATCAAAAAATTGGATCAGCATGAAAATAAAATAAAGTTGGTTCATTCGATGAATTTAGAAACCAATCTTTTGATAGAAGATTCATTGAATTCGTTAGACATCGATTCCGAAAGCGGTAACTTGATAACTGGTGATAAACATGGTACATTATACTTTTTGGCGAAAACAGAAAGTGAGGATTCTGTATCAACTTATCAAGAAACAAATAAAATCAGAGCGCACGAATCAAGTATAAATGATTTGATACTATTTCAAGTGTCAAATATTAAATTTCTAGCATCGTGTTCAAGAGATAGAACAATACAAATCTTCGTCAATCGATCAAATCAATGGGAATTATTTCAAACGTTATCTAATAACAAAGGAAATATATTGAAATTGTTATTTGTTGAAGGTAAATTAATTGCATCATCGTCCGATAGAACAATATCAATTTATAAGATTGAAATTGAAGATGCTAACGATCCAGTTATTTATTTGCATAAGTTATTAGCTATTCGGAATACATCAATCACAATGGGAATTTCGTCTAATAACAATGACCTAATTATTTCGACGAATGACAAGAATTTATTGATATACAATTTATCAACGTATGAACTAACAAGAAACCTAAAATTGTTAAGTGCTAAAAATGAGTCATTACAGATCGATAAGTTTGAAACCTTTGAAAATTTGATTATTGTTGCATGTTCAGATAAATGTATTAGATTGTTCAATTATACCGATGGAAAATTGCTCACTTCAAATTATGGTCATTCTGAAAGCATTATAGGAGTACAGTTAATCAATGGCCACAGACAATTGATAACTTCGAGTCACGATGGATGCATGTTCTTATGGGAGCTAAAAGATCCAACTAGTAGTGCAACTTCGTCACCATCGTCCTCAACAATTAACTCAAGTTTCAATAATGAAATTGATGATTCTTTTGCATTCCAACCTAAAGTGGAAAGAAAAATACTCCCTGCCAACGTCCCGATTTTATCACCTACAAAACGTAATGGACTACGATCACAAATCTCTCAAACCACAAGAAGTTCCCCATCGAAGAATAGACCACATTCAATGGGTCTTTCATCCACAAGCACACGCTTATCGCCATCAAAAAGCAGGCCAACTTCGTTTATCGACCAATCTTTACAATCACCATCCAAGAATTATAGACCAAGCTCGTTACAATCACAAGGAACACCGTCTAGTACAATACGATCATCACCATTGAGAAGTAGCTTGGTGTCGCAACAATCACCAATGACAAGCAAATTGATCAGTACATCGCAGCTGTCATCAAACGATGATTCAGAATCTAAAAGTGTTCGCTCGAGATTAAATGGATTGCTATTAGAAGAATCGAAAGCTGAAGAATCACAAATTGAGCAGCAACAGGATATTGTTGACAACAAGACAGAACTAGAGTTGAATTCCATAATTGAATTAACTATAGTAAACTTGAAATCTCTTCAATCAAAACTACTAAACCAATCCCAAACCAAAAGTCCAGCTCACGACCAATTGAACAATCTACAAACTGAATTAGAAAAAACATTGAAAGTGATACCAGGATATACTAACTCACTTTTAGACAACTATACTGACTTGTTGATTGATAAATTAAATAAATTGAAAATGATTCAAATTGATGATCCTGTTGGGAATAAAGAAAATAAAGAGAATGGTTTGGTTTGATATTCTTTGTACATTATAATACACATAAATAAATCAGTCGATTATATGAGGACATATGTTGGACCATGATAGGAAAAATTAGTTAAGGAACATAAAATGAAACTGATAAGTACATGGACTTTCTATAAACTGTAAACTATACGATATTATATATTATATAAAATTTGATGAAATCGGCAACTACTCAATTAAAATATTCGTCAAACTAAGTATTGCAAAGCATAAGTACCTATTTAATCCTACGACGAACTCCTCGATTGATTCTTAGATTTAGGTGTCCATGTCTCAGATTTGAATTCCTTCTTCTCGCCCTCCAGCTTACCCAACTCCCTAAACATATTCTCCACAATCACCCCTTCATGAACTGCTTTATCAAATTCCAACTGTTTCTCCTGTAATGCCACCAGTTTCTTCAACTTTTCTTTCCGTTGTTCATCCTCCACTAACTCTTGCAAGCTAGGTGGCTCAAATCTTGTGTATCGTAACCATTGAAGCCATTGAACTGGTAAATTTTCAAAATAATCGTACATGAATGGTTTTTCAGTGATTGGTTGGTATATTCGACGAGGTTTCAGTTCTTTATTTTTTTCCACATAAAATTCCCAGTATGTGCTTCCTTTTAGATCGTAGCCTAGTGGATCATCATAAAGTATAGTTTACTGTGAGTTAGTACATAATCTTCATTGAAATGCGGGGTGACAGGAACTGATACATACCAACAAAGAATCGCTTTCTGAATGGAATATTTCTCAATGATTTCCATTTATAGAAGACCTGCTTATAAAGCGGAACTAAACCTCTTAATTCCTCCATATGTCATACGTTCTTGATCAACCAATGATTAATAGTTTGAATTGGTGTATTGAAGAGTCATGCTAAGTTAAATATATTTTAACTGCATATAATATATATATTAATTTTGATCCGGATCAATTGGAGACGATTTCTCGACCGATCTCGATTTACCACCTAAACAGACCCGTCGATCGGGGTCAAAAGCTAATATTTAATATAAGTACCAAGAGAGGTACAAGAGGTCGATCGGTTCAATTTTAATTTTCCAATTAACGCAGCTTTAAGAGGACAAGAGCTGGCAAAGGCAGAACAAGAATAATGACCGATGTACAAATTGGAGGGAGAAGGAACATTCTGAAGTAAATACTGAATATTGGAACACGTTACAACCACGAGAGAACTCAATGACAACCACCTCTAACCACACACATAGAAGTGAAGATTTATCAAGATTAACACATCTATCGCCCATCCCCATTACACTCGAAGACCACTCTCAAAATGCTTCTGAAGACCTTGATGATGACATATTTGGCGGTGTTTGGTGTACAAGTTGTACTATTGAGCAACCTATAATCATCCAAGGTGGTAACGGGGGTAAATACGCATTGTGGACCATTGAATTGCAGACTGTGAAAGGGACAAGATTCAAAATTCGGAAACGGTATAATGATTTCTATAAGTTGTATGAACAACTACGAAAAAAGTATAGTAAGCTGACAGTGATACCTACTTTACCTGTGAAGAGCTCGATTTTCCAAGATAGATTTGGTGTTGGCTTTTTACAAAAAAGGAGAAAAGGTTTGGAATATTGGATTTCATCAGTTGTTTTGAATCCCGTCCTAAGTTCGACTGATGAAGTTAAAGGATTTGTGTTAGATTCATTAAATAAATGATGCAGGTGAGATCTGTTATGCCAAAAAAGCAAAATGTTGAATGAAGATTGAGTAGAGGGATGATAGATATATGTGACAATATACCAAGACCCAAAAAAAGTTACTGCTTCTGGACAACTTTCAAACTTTAGACTAGTTTCAGAAATATATTAGTCAGAAGTAGCCATCCACTTACTTACATATTCAGTCATTCTAGACTATACGTCAACAACTACCGAACAACCAAGAAATTTCAGATAACTAACAACTATTCACGATTCACACACACATGAAGCTATTGTCCCGTCCCATCCCATCCCATCCCATCCCATTCTATTCTATTCCATCCCGTCCCATTCCATTCCATTATCTCCGATGGTCTCTTGAACCTTCTATATTAATCAGCCACAGGCCTAGACTCGCCCATATTACTTATCACATTACTTACCAGCCACTCATTTGTATGAACAACCGATTCTACCAGCCACTTAGAAATCTCGATTCCGCCCGCCGCTTACAAATATTTGAATTCGCGTCTCTTCCAATTTGTCAAGATCCAGAGATTTACAGCTGTACAATTCCATATATAGCCTGTTTTTCTTTTCTTTTAATTATATATTTATTTCAGTTCATTCCTCTTAATCCATTTTTTCTTAAAATTTTCCTTTTTTTTTTATGATATGTTTATATTAAAGAGAAATATACTTTATAACAATAACAATAATTTCATCAAAAACATCAGTAATTACAAAAATAGACCCCTATCAATAATCAAACATACAAGAATGGTTCACAACAAAGTCACTATTATCGGATCAGGTCCCGCTGCTCATACCGCTGCTATCTACCTTGCAAGAGCAGAAATGAAACCTACCTTATATGAAGGTATGTTAGCCAATGGTGTTGCCGCTGGTGGTCAATTAACAACCACAACAGATATCGAGAACTTCCCAGGTTTCCCTAGTGGAATCAACGGTTCTACATTAATGGAACAAATGAGGGAACAAAGTGTTAAATTTGGTACTGATGTTATCACTGAAACGATTTCCAAAGTTGATTTAAGTTCTAGACCATTCAAATTATGGACCGAATGGGCCGAAGATGAAGAACCTATCACATCAGATGCTATTGTTATTGCTACTGGTGCATCAGCTAAGAGATTACATTTACCAGGAGAAGAAACTTATTGGCAACAAGGTATTTCAGCATGTGCAGTTTGTGATGGTGCAGTTCCAATCTTCAGAAATAAGCCATTAGCAGTTATTGGAGGAGGTGATTCAGCATGTGAAGAAGCACTATTCTTAACTAAATACGGTTCTAAAGTTTATCTGATTGTTAGAAAAGATTTCTTAAGAGCTTCTACAATTATGCAAAAGAGAGTTGAGAAGAATGAAAATTTAGAAATTCTATTCAATACAGTTACATTAGAAACTAAAGGTGATGGAAAATTCTTAAATGCAATTTCAATTGAAAATGTTAAAACCAAAGAAATAAAAGATTTACAAGTTAATGGATTATTCTATGCCGTTGGACATACTCCAGCAACAGAGATTTTTAAAAATCAATTAGAAACAGATGAGACTGGATATATTATTACCAAACCTGGTACTGCATCCACATCAATTGAAGGTGTGTTTGCAGCAGGTGATGTTCAAGATAAAATATATAGACAAGCTATTACTTCAGCAGGTACCGGTTGTATGGCTGCTTTAGAAGCTGAACATTATCTATCTTCTTTAGAATAGACTAAAGATGACGAATTTTTTTGCAATATATACAATAATTTATATAAATAGATAATATAAATGTGATTAGAAAGAACTTTTTTTTCAGTGTAAAGGTATAAATTATAAATATTAATAATTGAATAATAGATAATAAATAATAGATATATTAAAAATAAATAATAAATGGTGAACCGATCTTGCTTATATCACTTGTTACATCAGCACACAGCAGTTACTTGAGAGGTTATCTCTAAATGTGAGGTCACCTATCTATCTCAATTGTTATATAAGTGTTTTAAATTATTGTATTGTGTTTACCAGATGGTTATTCGAAGAGTTTGGACTAACTTATCACAGAAAGTCAACAATGCACAGATACATCTACAAATATAGAATATGACATCGATGACCTCAAGATCAATCAAAGTCATCTTACTTGGAGACCAATCAGTAGGTAAAACATCTATCCGATCTCAACTGATAAATCATTCATTTTCAAACAACTACAAGGCAACAATAGGAACTGATTTCTTATCGTATAACATCCCCACATCGAACAAAATAGATAAAATTAACTTACAAATATGGGATACAGCGGGCCAAGAACGATTCAATTCTGTGTCTCGATCGTTTTATAGAGGTTGTGACATTCTAATTTTAGTTTATGATATAACGAACTCTACGAGTTTTTACAGTTTGAATAAATGGCTAACCCAATTTATAGAAACGACAAGTGGATCCCCTTATGTTTTAGTAATAGGGAATAAACTTGACGCATCGAACATTAGACAAATCAGTAATAGACAAGCGATTGAGTTTGCACAGACTTATTTGGTTACTGAAGGGTTAATTGATGATGTAGAGAAAGATGTGATTGAGATCAGTGCAAAACACAATCATGAAGTTGTTGCACTGTTTGAAAGAGTTGGTGAATTAAGTGAATCAAAGTTAAAAAATGGAGATGGTGCCGGGTTTTATAATTTGAATTATGATGAGAATGTGATTGACGTTGATGAAGGTATGAGTGGTGTTAGTAGTAGGTCCCGCTGCTGTTGATTGAATGATTCTCTATTTTCTTTGTAATTATTAATATGTAACACCTCAGGCTATCATTTAATGATACACCTATATTATATCTATCTATTTATTTATCTATCTATCTATCTATCTATCTTTGATTCAATTTTAGACCAGCTCGTATAATTCTGTGGATAAACACCTCGCACCTCTAATTTCGCACCCTCTTTGTTTACCTTTCGAGAGGGCGATTACTATCTATTTCTTTGCTGATTACAATCACAATGATGAAGATAATCGTCTCTCGAGCTACTTCAGGGCTTTTTTTTTCAAAATGCTCATTAGTCCAGAAGGGGGTAAGAATATCCGATGAACTTCAACGACTTAGACGATAACAGCGATACCCACCCGCTGGATGCATTCAATGACCGACTGGAGCAAGATGATGACGACGCACTTCAGCAAGATGCCGATGCCGATGAAGATGAAGACTCAGAGTACGACCGCAATCATCTAATGGATGACGATGACCATGAACACTCAATGTATGACGACGATGAAGAAGCAGATATGCATCAACCACAAGATGCTGAACAGTTACAAGGACAAGCACAACAACAAGATAAATCACAAACTCCTATAAATTCATCACCGTCAAACGAAGAAGAACTATACAACTCCGGTATTCATAGACTTGAACACTTAGGTCTTGTAGAAATTGGTAATTTGGCATCTTGGTCCGTATCTACATATAAATCTAATTTTGGAATTGCACAACTTCGTCAAGATTCTCCATCCTCATACTGGCAAAGTGACGGACACTTACCGCATTATATAACAATCCGATTCACAAAACGTATTACCATTGAAAGAATATCATTTTTTTTAAACTATACTACAGATGAATCATACACTCCATCGAAGATTGTCATTATGGCTGGAACAGGAGAACATGATTTAATGGAAGTTTCATCACAAACATTTCATGAACCTGTTGGTTGGCAACATGTTTTTTTCAAAAATATTAGAGCGGATCATTTATTGAAATGTTATTTAATCAAGATTTATTTTATTGGCAATCATCAAAGTGGGAAAGATAGTCACGTTAGAGGAATTAAAGTATTAAGTCCCGTCAACTCGAATTTAATGAGATTGGATATTGATAATAGTTTGGGGGTTGGATTCACTAGCAGGAAGATGATGAGCGAGAGCCGAATACGATAATATTTAATAGTACTGATCTATTATAAATTTTGTACACTTGAAATAGACTATTTAGTCAACTAATTACTGATAACTATTAAGTAACATTTAACAAATTTGTCAAAACAGAACAAGGAGACAGTTCAGTTCGATTTCTTCTGGAATCTGTTCCCATATATAGCACCGCCCTTTTTCTGCCCCTTGCTTACTTAATAAATAATACTCGATTTATTGAATTTTCGCTGTCTGTTTGATGTTTTTCCATTTTTGATCTGTCTTGTTTCGAGATATTTTATTTGTCATGTTCTTTCTTTTCTTTGTTGGTTCATTTTTCATGGTTAAATAACTGCTTCACTGTAGTAAAAGCAACAATGTCCGATATCAATTCCGTAGCACAAGTATTAGAGCAATCTTTGTCACCTACAACAGCTAAATCGGCTGAGTTGACCCTAAGAAATATAGAATTAACAAAAGGTTTCCCATCAACTTTATTACATGTTGTTGCTTCTAATGATTTTCATAATTCAATTAGACTAGCAGGTTCCTTATATTTTAAAAATTTGATTAGAAGAAAATGGATAGATGATTCTGGTAATAGTTATAAGTTAGATTTAGACGATGTCAAAATCATTAAGTCTGAAATTATACAGTTAATGATCCAATTACCTGATTTTTTACAATCACAAATAGGTGAAGCAGTTTCGTTAATTGCAGAATCTGAATTCCCAGAATTATGGCCCGAATTATTAGATGAATTGGTTGAAAGATTAAGTAATGATGATATGTTAACTAATAAAGGTGTTTTGAAAGTTGCACACTCAATTTTCAAAAGATGGAGACCTTTATTTAGATCTGATGAATTGTTTACTGAAATTGCTTTAGTGTTATCCAAATTTGCTCAACCATTCTTAAATCTACTAAAAAGAGTTGATCAATTAATCGATGAAAATTCGAATAACAAGCAAGCATTAAATTTATTATTTGAAAATTTACTACTATTAGTTAAAATTTATTATGATTTAAATTGTCAAGATATACCTGAATTTTTCGAAGACCATATTAATGAAGGTTTGAGCATAGTTCATAAATACTTGAAATACTCAAATAACTTATTACAAGATCCAAATGAGGATGAAGAAATTGATATAATTACTCAATTCAAAATCAATTCATGTGAATTAATTCAATTATATACAACTCGTTATTTGGAAGAAATGGGTAATGATTTAGTTTCAACATTCGTTGAAACAATTTGGGATTTATTGAATAGTTCAACTTTACAAATTAAAAATGATTTATTGGTTTCCAAAGGTTTGCAATTTTTAACAATCGTCTCTTCATCCATTCCATCAATTTTTCAAAACCCTGATACTTTACAAAATCTCTTTACCAAAATCATATTACCAAATGTTACACTAAGAGAATCAGATGAAGAATTATTTGAGGATGATCCAATCGAATTTACCAGACGTGATTTAGAAGGTTCGGATTCTGATTCACGTAGAAGATCTGCAACTGATTTCCTAAGAGCTTTGAAAGAGGAAAATGAACAAACTATAACCAATATTGTGAATAATTATATTGATCATTATATGCAAGATTATGAATCAAATCAAAGCAAAAATTGGAAATCAAAAGATTTAGCAATTTATTTATTTAGTTCAATTGCTTCAAAAGGCTCAATTACAAATTCTGGAATCACTTCGACTAATTTATTAGTTGATCCAATTAATTTTTTCACAAAATACATAATACCCGATTTAGTTAATAATAGTGCTAATAATCCGATCTTGAAAGTTGATGCGATTAAATATATTTTCAATTTTAGAAATCAGTTAACAAAGCAACAATTATTAGAAATTTTAAGTTTATTATCAGCTCATTTACAAGATGAAAATTATGTGGTTTATACATATACATGTATTACAATCGAGAAAATTTTATCATTGAGAAATCCATTGAATCATTCAGAGTTATTGTTCAATAAAAATGACTTGTCAATTGAAACAATTAAAAGTTTATTATTAAACTTATTCCAATTGATGTTCAAAAGAGGTTTAGTACCAGAAAAATTATCTGAAAATGAATTTCTAATGAAATGTATAATGAGATTGATTTTAACTTCAGAAGACTTAATTCCAATTGAGTTTACAATTGATTTATTAAATCAACTGATTAAAATTATTGAAATTATTAGTAAAAATCCATCAAACCCAAAATTTTCTCACTATACCTTTGAGTCAATTTGTGTTTTGATTAAATATAATCAACAGTCAATAGTTGAATTGTTGAATATAATTAAACCGACAATGTTACAAATATTAGGAAATGATATTCAAGAATTCATTCCTTATTCGTTGCAAATATTATCATATAGTTTAGAAATATATCCAACAACGAGCGAAATACCAAATGAATATGAACAATTAATCAAACCATTATGTTCTCCATTGATTTGGGAATCCAAAGGGAATATTCCTGCAATAGTTAGATTACTATCTGCAATAATCAAAAAAAGACCAAGTTTATTCGTAACACCAGAATCACTAACTCCAATATTAGGTGTCTATCAGAAATTAATCTCTTCCAAGATCCAAGATCATTATGGATTTGAGTTCTTAGAGAATTTGTTGTTGTATGTTGATCTGGTTAATTTAACTCCATTTTTGAAAGAAATTGCAATCATTATTTTGACAAGATTACAAAGTTTGAAAACTGAAAGATACGTTAAACGGTTAATCATATTCATATGCTCAATAAGTTCATTATCGACATCACCATCTGCATTTATCAACAAGAATCAGTTAAACTCTCAATTCATTGTTAATTTCTTTGAAAATGTCCAACAAGGTTTATTCAATCAACTAACCACCAACTTCGTAATTCCAACAATCACAAAATTTAATAACATATTAGACAAGAAACTAATAATCATAGGATTGACAAACTTAATAACAAACCCAAACCTCAATCAAACACTAGATGTATCAACAAAACAATCCATTTTAATCCAACTACTTCAAATTGTATCTTCTGATTCTATCTTAAATTACCGTAACCTGAATGAAAATCTAGAAATCTTATTGGAACTAGAAAACGATGAAGTTTCATTTGGTTCAAGCTTCAACAAATTGAATATTATCCAAGTTAAACCATTTGATCCTGTGTCCCAGATTAATTCGAAATCATTGATTGTTGAGTACTTCAAAGTTAATATCCAAGGGGTTAGCTGGTTTAATGACGTTGTTAGTGTGTTGGGTGATGAACATAGAAAGATATTGAATGAGATTGGATTATAAGTGTGTCCGCTGCATTTTTGATATCAAGCTGTCGCATAATAATAATTGAAGATCAAACTGTATAACATTAACATATATTTATATATAAACCAAGCTATAATAAAAGCAATGTATTCAATCTAAGCAGTATATAGGCGAATCAATACTCACCTCGACTAAACATCCATCTAAAGTACTGGTGGTAGCGAGTGAAGTTTATTTGTAGGAGTTAATACGAATCATTTTCTCAGAAAGTGAAACTCAAAAGATTTCACGTAAAACATGAAAGTTTTATAAACGTACACGGTGAATCGATTCATTAAGACAAAAAAAGAAAATAGTATATAAATACACGTAAAAACACAAAAAACACAAAATTATTAGCTTAGCCAAAAAGACAAGACATGACAAACATTAACCAAAAAAAAACAACACTTTTTCAAATCTTTCTTTCCATTTTCCATTTTCTATTTTCCTAACTTCATATTAATCATGATTCATCAGCTTGTTGTTCCCCCTGATGATCTTTCAGCTCCTGCAATTTATCTAATCGATCTTTCTCAGCTATTTCAGCTGCAGTCAAAAATCTCCCTCCTTGACCCCTTGGTCTTCTCATAGCATGTTTGTGACGAGATTCATGTAAATATGGTTTACGACCTCTTTGAATTTTTAAATTTTCTTCTAACCGGGCCCTTGCAACTCTCCTTTTCAAAATTCGATGATACTGTTTTGCATTCACATAATATGGTTGATCTGCTGTTGTTACTGCCGATGATGAACCTGATGGTGCTGATGTAGTAATGGTGGAGGTGTCTATGGATTGATGAAGAAGGTCTGGAGGAGATGGTGAGTTAGTTAAAGATGATTGTGACCGATCAGTTGGTGTGGTACCTGATTTGTATGTTTGCTGGAGCGTCGCGCTTTCTGTTGAATCAATGTACTCAGAAGGTATTTGCTGCTGGTAATACTGTTGTGGCACTTGTTGATTTGTGTAATCTGATGATATTGTAGCGGACATAATTAGGAATCAAATAAAATTAATATGGAAGCGAGTTTTGAGTGAATGGGGTAAAAAAAATGGATTGATTATTGAAACCAATGAACTTTATGTGTGATTAGCACAGATTATAGATATCGTACCTATACAAGAGATGATTATGGAAAAGGATAAGTTAAATTGAATAAATTCTGGAGAAAAGAATTGATATATATGGAGATAATGGAAGTAATGAGTATTTTATGTCAAGTAATTTCCAAAATAAATAATAATTATATATAGTCTACGATACAGGCGTCGGTCGAAAGTTATTCTCGCACGCCGATAGACGTGTGAAATTTTATTTTCAATAAGGCAGGGTAACTATTCTTCTTACCTTCCTTTTTATCACCACTCCCCTCATTTTTAAAAGAATCTTAAAAAATGTTAACAAATATCTAAACATGTTGAATCAGATTTGAGTTATTATTAAGTTTTAACATGTACATTAGACACAATTAGTCTACATACATACACATAAATATCAAAATGTATTTAACAACATTTAGACCGGCTATATTTTTTTTCTTTTTCATCAGACAACCAGTGGCGGCAAGTGTCATAGTTGGTAGTTTTCTATTTTGGGAGGCTGATAGAAATTTGAATTTGGGTGTTCGTGATGGTATAAATAAATATAGACAGAATCTACTAGGTTTCCCAACAGCTGAAAGTAAATGGGATGCTTTCAAGAAAATAGATGAATTGAAGAGGAATGAGCTATTATTGAAAGGTGAAGAGCATTGATTTAATACCTGATCGTATATGTTATCTTTTTTTCAGTGACTGATATGTCGGTCAGTCTGCCTTCTCCCCAACTATTTATTTATTTATTTATTTATTTATTCATATTATTAAAATACAAGTTATATACAGTATAAAACCAAGTATCATCTATTTACAAAGTTTTATTCATTTTCCCGTTAGACCTTGATATACGATACAGTTCAAAAACGGCAGCTGGTGTAATCCCTTGAATACGTCTAGCTTGTCCGATGGTCTCAGGTTTTGTCTCATTCAAAACACTTATAGCTTCATTTGATAACGTTGAGAGAGTAGCATAATTGAAATTCAAAGGTAATTTCAGATTCTCATCGCTCATGAAAGCCTTGATATACTCTGTTTCCTTTTTGAGATACCCTTGATAATTACCTTCAACAGTTAATTTCATTTTGACTGCTCTTGAAAGGTCATCCATAGCTGGATGTTGCAAAATTGGTAACAGTTTGTCAATATCCACTTTATTGTATCTTAGTATCTCAAAAGCAGATTGGGTCTTACAGTCATCGGATATCTTGATCCCATGTTCAGTATTATTGATTGATTTCATCCACTTATTTGAACTTAGTTTAAAGTCATTCAGTATTTTTAATCCATCTTCAAACTGCTTTTTATCTTTTTTGAATGCTTCCCATCTTTGATCGCTCACAAATCCAGATTTAAAACCACGTTCCGTAAGTCTTAAATCTGCATTATCTGCCCTGACACTAACTCTAAACTCGGATCTGGATGTAAACATGCGATACGGCTCTTCAACTCCTTTAGTTATCAAATCATCTATCAAAACTCCAATATATCCATCGGATCTTGTCATGGTAAACGAATCCTTTTTTAGATAACTCAACCCGGCATTAACACCTGCAATAATCCCTTGCGCTGCTGCTTCCTCGTATCCTGTAGTACCGTTGATTTGCCCTGCTAAATAGAGCCCATCAATCAATTTAGTCTCTAATGTTTGCTTCAGCTCTCTTGGATCGATGTAATCATATTCAACTCCATATCCTGGTTGAAGCATCTTGACATCTTCCAAACCTATAATTAACTTCAGCATTTGCTCTTGAATATCGGCAGGCATAGTACATGATATACCATTAGGATACATGATGTCAGTATTTAATCCTTCCGGTTCTAACCAGACTCTGTGTTGCGATTTGTCCTTAAATTTGATTAACTTAGATTCAATCGATGGACAATATCTTGGACCTTTCACAGTTTCTCTAATATGAATCGACTTATCTAAATTATTCAAAATCAAGTTATGCATCTCTGGAGTTGTATATGTCGAATAACAAAATAATTGCTTTTCAATGTCGGGGTGATCATTCATGAAACTCATTGGCTCAGGTGGATAATCACCTTCTTCAATTGTGACTTTATCATAATTGACAGTCTTGGCTGAAATTCTTGGTGGGGTTCCTGTCTTCAGTCTCCCCAATTTAAAACCAGCTTTACTGAAAGTATTACTTAGTCCAAAAGAAGCTTCTTCTCCAATTCTCCCAGCTGGCCAACATTCTAATCCCAGATGAATCTCGGCACTCAAGAAAGTGCCTGTTGTAATGACAACTTTCTCGCACCTTATTAGTTCACCAGTACTCAAAACCACACCTTTGACTTTTCCATATGATCTACCTTTGGTATCGACTTCCGAAATAGATTCATCTATTATTAAATCTTCAACTTTCCCCTCTAAAATTTTCAAATTTGGATAATCTTTCAAGAACTTTTGCATCTCATTCAAATATAACTCTCTATCAATCTGGGCTCTATGTCCCCAAACTGCTGCCCCTCTGGTTTTGTTCAATACTTTGAATTGAATACCAGCTTTATCCACTATTCTTGCGGCAACACCATCTAAGGCATCGACTTCTTTAAGTAACGTTCCTTTTCCGATGCCTCCCAAAAGCAGGATTACATGAAGTTGTTCCGATCTTACTTAAATCAGGAGTAATTAATGTTGTTAAAACACCTGTTCTTGCAGATCCTGTAGCTGCTTCGATTCCTGCGTGACCTGCACCGACAACAATCGTTGGAAATAATGGCAAGTTGGACAACATATCATTGATTTCTCTTGTTAAAGATAATGACCTTTTCAAAGTTGGTAATCTAACTGACACTGAACAGGTTGATCTAAGCATCATCATTTTGTGGTGTTGATTTCAGTGTAATTATTTTGTGTGGGAAGTGTAAAGTTGATGAACGAATATCAAAACAAAGCAAGTCAGCTCCTTAATTAAATGCTAATCATATTTTACTCTTTTAAGTGCAAAAATTAAGAAATTGAAAAATGAAAAATGGAAAAAAAAGTATTTAATCTCAAAACTGAGCCTCACCTCACCGTCAATCTAGAGCTAATAAATCAAGACCTTTCAATTTGTTTGAGTAGAGAAGTGAGAAAGGATAAAGGACAACCATTTTCAACTTGGTGTTTGAGTGTTTGATATGTTTTACATTACCGTTCCTTTATTGATAGCTTATGTTTTGATTACGATGAAACCTCTGGAAATTTGAGTATTCATTTATATCTTCAAATTATGGTCATTCTCAGTCAAAAGACAAATAATAAGCTAGAGCTGTTTATATGTTCCTATGGGGCCTAAAGGATTCCACTGGTGGTGCAACAGTCAACTATGTCAATATCATTAGAACAACGACGGATTATAATCAATAAAAAGTTTAGGGTGTCTTAGCATCTTCCAGATAGTTTTCCAGTCATGCTTCTTTGGCTCTATACTGTAAGTATTTTGCATATATTCAATATCAAATACTAAATAGTAAATACTAAATTGTAAATAGTAAATAGTAAATAGTAATAACATAATGAGAATAATAATACATGCTTTTATTATAATTACACAACATACGAAATGAAAGCGCCAACTCATGACCCTTTCATAGCATATATCCAAGGATACATTTAAGTGTACCGAAATTAATTCTCATATGAGAATACCTTATCTAATCCCCATCTTCGCTACCTTGTTCTTCTTCTTCTTCTTCTTCTTCATCTTCTTCTTCATCTTCTTCCAATGGAATTTCGTACGATTCTTCGCTTGATGGATCGCCGTCGATATTATCTGGAAACTGGATGGTTATTGAAGAATTAAACTTTTTAGGATCCATCACATCTATTTCTTCAAGAAGTGGTGTTGCTTTTTGGACTTCTTGTGTTAATTCTTCTTCTTCCTCGCTTTCAGGTTCATGTTGAAGTTTCTCCTGAGTGTCTACTTCCTCTTCACTCTCTGTTCCTACCTCCTGTTCACTGTTATGTTTACTTATCTTCTCTAGTCTTGCCTTAGCCCTCTTATTTTTCTTAATCCTATCAAAATACAATAACTTCTCAATCTCCAAGACATCCTCGATATTGAAAATGTTCCCACTCAGTGACAAAATTTCGTTTTCGATTGAGTTACCTCCATCATCAAGTTCAGAAACATCCAATAAGTCATATTTGGGGTCCAATTTAGTTCTATGCATTAGTAATTTGACGTCATCGAAATTGATTTGTTTCCGTTTTCCATGATTAGCATAGCTTGACAAATCTTTTAATTCTTCATTGATAAACTCTTCAGTAATTTCCTGTAATTTCGTCAATGATTCAACGGATGTTAGTCTCTGCTGCTGCGATGCAGGGAGAATTGGTAAAAATAATTTACACAATCCTTTTAACGCTGGGATTGGAATGGACAGCTTTCGAGGTAAAACATTTGTGGTATCTACCTCACTTTCTTGAGCAATCGGAACGGTACTTTTTTTACGAATGGTAACAAACGATGGTTGCCTTGAAAAATCACGCAGTTGTAATAAACTTAAGTCTGATTCTCCATGATCTAGATCCATTTGATCTTTGAAGGGGTCGTCACCTGCATCATAGTTTTGATCACCAAAATATCCAGCATCACCACTATCATCGTCAGAAGAGTCTTCGGGTTGCGTTCTTCTTAGTTGATCAAAAGGCAAAGACACATCACTGGTGATATCAGTAACTCCATACTCACCCTCTACCCTTATAATTGCTTCGGGTATCGCGATGTTCGTATCTGAGAAATTTGAAGTATCAAGGGATAATCGATCCGATAATCTTGCTTTTCTTGGAGTTTTGTCAGATGTGGATAATATAGAAATATGTGTGTCATTATAATCTTCTTGATAATACGATGTGTCTATGACAGGCTGGGGTGGTGATAGTGACTGCTCTGATCTAGACTCATCAGGAACAATTTGAGAATCCGAGGTAATTTGTGATTGAGATTGAGACTGTGAAATTTCTAATGTTTCCTCTAGTGATACTGCTAATTGAGATTGCGATTGCGATTGAGATTGCGATTGAGATTCCGATTGATCATTAGATGACACAATCTCGTTCAAAATCTCTAAAACGTTTGCAGGTGTACTGGCCTCACTGACCTTTCGCTTCTTCCTCACTTCTTCCTTCTCAATGGATAATAATCTGCCGAGCATAATTAAGTCCTTCCTTGGAGAATACCTTCTATTGATTTTATTTCTTGAGGGGGTCAACAACAATCGATTTCTCCGTTCAGTCAACGAATCTTGCATAGTTTGAATAGTCAATGGCGTTCTAGGAGTCCTTGGAGTTCTCTTTGGTGTGGGCGTGCGTGAGTTCCGCAATGGGGTCGACGCCCGTTGAGGAGTTGAAATATTCTCTGTTGGTATCCGTCTTGGAGTATTTGATCTCGATGGAGTTCCACTCCTGCTCCTGCTCCTGCTCCTGTTTCTGTTTCTGTTTCTATTTCGTGATGTTGGTGGACTTCTACTATGAGGTATGATCGTTGTTCCAAAAATCGTATCATCTCTTTCGGGTCTCCTTGGAGTTCTTAATGCGTGGTCCGTTGATTTGATCAACATTCGATCGTGGATAGACGATTCATTTAGATCATTGACTTGCGATGATGGTGAGGGTAGAGGGGATGGAGACAGCGATTCGTTAAGATTCTCGTTGGGTTTCGTGGGTGACACATTTCGGCTCATTGTGCTGAGTGCCTTGTCTTTCAATGATACGACCCTGAATTCATTGTATAAGAGAACATATCATTTGGCTATCTATCCTCATATGCAAAGATTAAATAAATAAAACGAAAAAAATGTAAACAAAACAATTTCCCAATACAACATCAGCCACCAAATGCATTAGCCCAATTGATTTGAGCCACTTACCTATAGCACCGCCCTCAAATCTGAAAATTTTCAGATTTCGGTTAATATTTATCTGATTTTACCTACTTTAAGTGTATGTTATGGGCACTTATTTCAAAGCTAGGATCAAATCAGAAACATATCAGAGATTAAACTACCAAATATAACAGACTGAGATGGCTCCGATTGCAGGTGATGACTTAGACGATGGGCTAGATTACAGCTATGATTTGTCAGATCCCGAAGAAGAAGGGGTTGAAATCACTGAAGGTGAAGAAGCCAAATTAGCAGAAGAGGAATCCGATAATGAACTTCTGTCACAAGAATCCGATGAAGAAGGTGCAAAAATAGAAAACACAGAAAAATCCAATCCTAAAAAGAGAAAGCAAAAGGATGATAAATTAGTGAACAAGAAAAAACAGAAGATGGAGTATGACGTTGAACAAAAAAAACAGTTATCTTTACAATCCCCAGATATCATCTCCGAGAGAATTGCAATGAAAATAAGATCCCAATATCCTGACTTGTCTCCATTGGAGCTTTCGGAACTGTACCTAAATAAATCAATGTTCAAAAATACAGGGCATTTCGTAGCTGAGAGAAATTTAGATAATTTATCCAAATTCATAGATTTAACATTCAAAAAACTTTTACCTGAAAAACCGACCAAGAATGATAAAAGAATGGCCAAAAAGATATTGAAGAAAACTGAGCAAGGCAAATTCAATGAACAAAAGGAAAAAAAATATCTATTAGTCCTATCTATGTCTGCTATAAGAGTTTGTGAAGTGTTCAGATCCACCAAACAATTGAATGGAGGATCGATCAAACTAATCACCAAGAACAAATTGAAAGATGACTTGAAAATCCTAACTACTACAAGATCAAGAATCTTAGCATCAACCCCAGGAAGAATAGAAAGAATATTAGATGCAGAGGAAAGTACAATAAAACCATCCAACTTTGGTGCCATCCTTATAGATTCGAGTTATTTGGATCAGAAGAAACAGAATATTTGGGAATTGAAAGAGACTGCAAAGGTGGTGAAGAAGATCACCGATGAGCACCCAAAGACTAAAGTGTTTTTGTATTAATAGCAGTACCGAGGGAACAGCAGTTACTGGGTTTACATCATTTATAATCTTATATTTTTGAATTCTATACTTATAATTTGTGATCATAAACGACCAGCTAAGTAAATAAATAAAGTCAAGCCTCACGTACCAATGAAAGGCCCTTGTCGTGGTTCGTACTCGGGATCAAAAGATTAATCAACTTGCATAACCAGTTGTGGTTCTCTTCAGAAATGTGGAAGGGCCATAACTATTCGGAGTGTAACAAACAAATAAATAAAAGACAAAGTTGTCGAAGAAATCTGGGCTTGACGCTATTCTTGACTTTTTTGCTGTAGTTCCCTCTCTTTTGACAATCTAGCAGCTGTATTCCATCGGTTAACAGTCTCCACACTATATTGAGTTCTTGGATCATAAACATCTTGTTCTCCCTTCCAATATAGATAATACATTATGCCTAAAAATCCAACTGTTGTTATAGCACCATTGAAATGATGATTTTTTGGCGTGTGAAACCAACCACCAGTTGGTGGCTTGACCCATTTAGGGACAAATCCATGAGCTCCTCCTGCCTGTAGCACTTGGTTTCATTTGTGAAAACCAGTGTTAGTAAGTGGTTCTTTAAGAGCGGAAGTGCAAAGTGAAGGCTTCAAACAAACATACCATTATTATATTATTAGCTATTATATGCTATATTGTGATCTGATCTGCACCTATAAGAAGCCAATGTTAATACTAACGTCAACAACACATCTATTCACACTCTTTCTTAACAACCTCCTATCCCTCATTCAAATGTTAACATCTAGGATTACCCCTCAAAAACTTTACAATAACTTAGCTTACGTCACAGATGAGTCAGTTATGGAACACAGCCCTTTTTTAATTTTATTTCCAATTATTTACTCAGCATAACTAGCACGCACGACCTTTTAAAATACACGTCAGTTATGCTTATGGTTTATTACGTAATAGATCTCCTTCAGTAAATTTTTCAGTCTCAACATCAACATTATGATGAGATGAAGAGTTAAAATATAAGTAGAAGAGATAATAAATTTGTTTGTTTGTTTGGTTTGTTCGATTTAAAGATAATACATCAGTTCATTGGATTCGTTCATTGGTTCATTAGGTTCATCAGGCTTGGTTTTCACTCCTTCTATAGAAGATTCATCATTTCCCTTTTGCCCCACACAATGAGTTCCAGTCTCTTAAGAGTCGCTACTAGTCATAAGAAACTCCTTTTGAAAAATTCAATAAGGTGTATATCAACAACACTACCAACTTCAGCAACCCCATTAACGAAATCCTCGACACATAAATTGCCAACGTCAAAGACTAACAAAGGGAAATCAACAACAAAATCATTCAAGTTTTCTTATGAAACTGCAAACAATTTAATTGTTAATAACGATGAGTTGAATTTACCATCCAATAGATCCGACTTCGGTGAATATAATAGAAAGTCATACAACTTGAAAATATCTGAAGATGAAGCCAAGAAGATTCCATCAATCTTAGCATTACATGCTAGACTAAATTTATCTGAAAACTATCAATACTCAACATTAGTCAGATCGTTGACCTCAAAGATGGAATCAAATGATTATGCAGACAATCATCAAATGACTCTATTCGGCTCCCATTTGCTTTCTTTCTACGTTACGGAGCACTTACTTTCACAATATCCAAGACTGCCTATATCAATATTGAAAAATGCAATTGATGCATATATTGGAGATTTCTCATTGTACGACATAGCTAAAAATTCTTGGGGTATCGAAGAAGATACAACCACAAATTTGGAGAAATATTTGATCAAGGAACCGAAACTATTCAAATTCGGTCGTTTAAGATACGATAAATCTACACAACAGGTTGAATCAGGAATAACAAAATATGAAACCACCGATTCCCCTTCGTCAACCTCTTTAAAATCCTCAACTGCTTATGCCAATGCTGTGAGATCAATCATATCGGGAATCTATGTTCATGATGGCGAAGCTCAAACAAAGGCATTTATAAATGATCACATCTTAAAGTCAAGAAAAGTGAATATTTCAGGAATGTTTCAGTTTAATGAACCTGGTAAATTATTAATTAGATTATTGAAAGTCAAAAAAATGCAACCACCTGTCATCAGATTAATCAGTGAGACTGGTAGATTATCAAACTCTCCTGTTTTCATCGTTGGTTGTTTCAGTGGAGATCAATTACTATCAGAAGGTCAAGGTTCTTCCTTGAAAGAAGCCAGAATTAGATCTTCAGTCAATGCCTTGAAGGCCTTTTATCTGTATAAACCATTAGATGCCAAAGTTCCAAGTGATGATACTACTAATGAATTCAGACCTCTGTTTGTTGATGAAGGTGAATCATTCTATTAATGTTTTTCATTTTCACTTCCTATTCTTGTAGATATGCATGTATGTAATGAATAATTATACATATAAATTGAAAATATAAAAATGAATTAATTGAAATACTGGGTATAAAATAAATAAATGAGCAAAAAGATTAGAAAAGTACTTTTCTATATGCAAAATTGTGTTTTAATAACAACCTTCCCCGGACTATACACTATCGACGTAATGTTCAACCAATTTCAACTGAGACTGGTTCAACTTCTCGAAAATCAAATCATCAACAACATCATACCCACTATCATCTTTCAATCCGCTCTGTTTGAATTTCAGTAACTTTGAATACATCAACACTGTTGATTTTCTCAAACTACTGACATTGGAATCAATTAGTCTATTAAGCATCAAATCGATTTTGAATGTAAGTTCAGGTGTCAAATTATAAATAGATAACAAAGTAATTATACTTTCCAGTATAATCTCTTGTGTGATTGTCTTTGATTTGATTGAGAAACTATCTATAAATAATTCAACTTTATTAATCATTTTCAATGTTTCGGATATAGCATCATATAACTCTTCATCATTTGAACCAATGACAGTTGTCAATTCTATCAACTTACTGAAAATCAAATCTATTTTAAAACCATTATTTTGTAAGATACATGTTCTTAATAAGACAAGTCCAATCAGTAAGTTATCTTTTGATAGTTCAATATTCAAATAATTGTGTAACGAATTTTGAAAATCAATATAGCTTATATCAATTTCTTTGTTCTGTAAGACACCAATCAATCTGATCAATTCAAAATTCTCAATCGATCGATTATTCAACTTGATCAGATACCCTTCAAACGTTTTTTGAATCTCACTGGTTTCTTCAGCAACACTCATTGATAATTTCTTGAACTTATATAATTCAAAGTCAATCCAAGAGTTCAAATCCTGTAATGAGCCACTCTTTTGGACGTGATCTTGATATATATCAATCTTTTCAGATGATTTAGTCAATGAAGATAAAGGATCCGTAGATTCAATAATGGAATCGATCTCTTTATTTGACTCGGTAAAGGATTTCTGATTGCTCATCAAAGATTGATGATCACTTGCTGACGCAATAAATGGTTTCCCGTGCTCATAAATAAGTTGATCTTTTAACGACTTACCTTCATCAGTCAGCCTCAATTGATCTAAATCTGGGGTGGTATCGGACATTATACGATCAACATTAATGTCTTCTTCGCGTTCATCTTTAAGCACGCCATGTTTCACTGTATCTAACTTTTCATGACGAACAGAAGAACTATCAACATCCATATTATCTTCTTCTTCTTCAGGAATAATAGGATCTGATCTATTTTTGAAAACATCATCGATTTGATAATCTTTTTTATTCAATTCATCTGACTTTGCTGCCAAAAATGGATTATCAAAGTTGGCATCCGGATCTGGATCGTGGCCTTTATTTTCCTCTTCCTCTTCCTCTTCCTCTTCTTCCTCTTCTTCGCCAATCTGTTGCATACCATGATCTGCAGATTTCTTGAAGTTTGGCATTATCATAGTCATATCTGACTTAACCGCATGTGAACCCAACGACGACTTATTCAAATTCTCAAATTTTTTAGAACCTAAAATCATAGTCAAACCGTCAACATCAACTAATTCTTCTTCATCATTAAAGAAAACAGCTTCACCATCCATTGAATTATCTGATGATTCATTTTCCACTTTCTTACTATTGGATTCAGATTTCGGTAAGTCGATAAATAAATGATCACTGACTTCTTTCTTCATTGTTAAATCGTCACTTGATTGTAAACATCTCTTGAAATTTTCTTCATATAATTCTAATCCTGTTTTTAGCAATTTAAAGAAATGATCAGGTTCAGAATCAACGATCTCCCAACACTTGAAACAGGACTCAAATATAGCACCAATCAAATACGATTCAATAGATTTGTTGCGATTTGAATATTGTTGGAAGATATATTCAATTATTGAAAAACATGTATCCAAGAATTTGAACTTATATTTAACGAATTGAATAGATAAATTGATATCATCTGATTTAGATACATCGATTGATAAATTCAATATGTTAACAATTGAAAACAACAGGTCATCTATTGGAACATGAATTTCGATATATTTTAAAATCGTCTTGTCAATAGTGAATTCTAAATTATAGAAACAAATTAATCTGATTAGATTATCAGTGGATAAATACTTTGAAATGAAAAACTGCAATAGGTTTTCGTTTTCAAAAATCGGAATGAACAAACTTGGATTAACAATTGATAGCTTATTGAAAATTGGATTGAATTTGATACTTAGTTCGTTCAAATCATTTTTCAATATCAAATTAGTAAATGATTCAAATCCATGTTTTTGTTTTGATTTATCGTCAGAAGTCAATAAATCATACAATTGATTAATGAAACTATTTTTATCTGGATGCTCATCATCAATATCAAGTGGTTCGGTGTGTGGCTGTTTGGGTTTTATATTATCAGTTATGGTGAAGGTATGCGTGAATTCTTCAGCTTTCACGACACCTGAGTTGTCTGTATTTTCCTTCTCGTTGGAACCTACAATACCAAACGTTTTTATCTTTTTGTCAAGACTAAATTTCCTGCTTTCACTCAATTCTCGATCGAGATTGAATTTTTTGGGTTCTTGATCGAGACTAGCATTTCGTAACTCTTGAACAGTAGAAGAACTTGGTCTTGTGCTGGTCAAACTTGTTGATCTAACGGTACCTGTTCCACTGATTGATCTGAGTGATTTCGTAAGTCTTGGTTTACCCTCACTCATTGATCTCTGCTGACCACGCACCTGTGGTGGCTGTTCAAGTTCCTTCTGTAGCTGATGCTGCTGCTGTTGCTGCTGATGCGGTTGTTGTTGTTGTTGTTGCTGCTCGCGTTGTTTGGCAATAATCAGTTCTTTCATTGAAGGCCGGAAACTAGATCTGCTTGACCTATTTGACCTATTCCCAGTAGTAGCATTCGATGAGCATGTACCATTTGTAGCATTAGCAGGTCGAACTCTTTCTAACGCTTTAACAGTATTCAGATCCAATTTCCCCATGATTCTATCTGCCACGTTTGGAAAAATTGAATTGAAGCTCCAATAAGCAAGTCTCATATTCTCTCTGGCTAATGGAGAAGAATCTGCAACACCTTTCAAAATCGCCTTCTCTAAAATTTCTAAAGTTGTAGGATTGTTCAAAATGGATTTGTTCGTCTTATATTTGATTAATAGTACATTAAACCATGACCCTGAATATGATCTTTGTTGTGGGTTTTTATCCTGGGAAGAAAGGTAAAACTGATTTACTACCCTTGAATTAAAGTTAGTATATATGATAAGACTAACAATTGCAACATGAGCATTTTGATTTGATATGACTTTCCTAGCTGATGTTAGTTTAATCAAAGAACTAGTTAGTGTTTCTACTGTTATTGGATCAATGTATTGACCTAAATAGATCCCTAACTCTTTTGATAATTGGCAACCATGATTTGAAATAGTGGTTCTCAATGATATTATAGCTTTAACTATACATTCTTTAACAGATTTGAAAGCTTGAGCTAAAACGGTTGGGAAATCCGTGACTGAATTACCTCTCAAGATACATCTCATTTGAACAATCAATCCTTCCCTTGCAGTCCAGTTGAATTCCGTTTCCTTTCCTTCAAATAAAGTCATCATAGATTCAAATCTTTCTAATAATGCATCTTCAGACAGGAAATCAATTGGTTTTAAAATTTCTTCGGACTGGAAGCCAGGCAATTGAGATAGTATAGCTGAAAGTTCTTGATTTGGATCTTCTTGATCAGTTGATGGCTTGGGAGATGGCACAATATTGTTTATGTTTGATCGTTGTTGATGAGACGTTGAATGTGGATACACAGTTAGTCTTGATTTTGGTCTCTCTGATAATTTATTTCCAATGGTAGTAGCTGTGGTAATACTCGCACTAATAGGAGGAGCAGTTGTAGTGACTTTTGTTGAGCCAGCACTAACAAACAACTTCTGATGCAATCCTTTTTGATAATCATGAACCAATTCATCATCTATCTGCATAAGTAGTCTAGTTGCATTATTTTTGATAATATTCGATTTAATCAACTCAGTAATCAAATCAGTCTTTGCAGTTTTACTATTTGGATTAATCACTTTGAAAAACAACACTAGTAACTTTGTTGCACTTTCTGACACTAATAAATCATAATCATCGATCATGATAACGACATCTGATAAGAAGGTTTTGAAACTGAATCCAGTTGTATTCTCTACAATTTCAAACAACATATTCAAAACTTCATTCCTGATAATTGAATTTGGATTTTTCAAGCCGTGACTCTTCAATAATATTTCAAAATCAGAAGGAACAGCTTGCCAGTAATTAACTAATGCTTTTTTAGCTGTATTTCTTAAAGATATTTTTTCTTCACTCAATCTATCAATTAAAAATGGAACTACTTGAAAGTCAACCAATTTTAAAACACTTGAATCTTGAATACTAACACGTTTAACTAAATGGCAAATAGTGGAAAATGAATTGATTGATAAACTGGGATTCGAGTATGCAATAATCAAAGATTTGAAATACTTGGGAACATATGAAATATTAACTAGATCTCTCTTTATATGAGCTTTGAATTCAATTATCAACTGAGAAGTGTATTGAACATCATTTGAAGTGACAGCCTTATACAAATCATCTCCTGTTACACTTGACATTTTGAGCCAATAAGTTGATATAGAGTTGAATTTAGGTAAGGTAAAAGAAAGCAAGAATAGATAAAACAAAACAAGACAAGACAAATCATCTTTTTATTTTAATATACAACAACTCAAACAAATGTAAACAAAGACACCAAAACTTGTGCACTCGCCACCTGGAGCGGAGAATATATCAGCCACACTCCTTCTGTATTATTTCCAAAAGAGATCTTATAATTAAAATGAATTAAATTCAGTTAATCTATTATACACTTAAAACTACTATTATACATAAACACTAATATTTGTATTTACTTCCAAAATCAGACAAGTTCATCTTCACGATACACTGGAATTAAAACTTTCCCACTTTTATGAACTACCCCGTTAAACTTAACAGCCAATTTCCCACCAAATTCACTTGGTTGACTCCAACCAACTTGGAATTTTTTTAAAGTCATACCATAAATACCATTTTGTAATACAGTATTTAATAATATCATACTTATACCACATCTTCGATATTTATGAGTGATGTAAATTCTAGAGATTCCCACAATTAAAGGGACGCGCTGTTTTGGGACTAAGTTTCCTGTTTCATGAATCATCCAGTATCCAGAGCGAACCATTTCAATAGAGACCAAACCTATCGCTCTTCCATCGATTATGACTAAAAAGATCTTACCTAATGTCGGACCTTCTAACCAACGAGATGTATCAGGTGGGGCATTTAATGAAGTGTTAACAATGTCTAAGAATTCTTTAGTCAAATTGACTTCTCTGAGACTATTTGCATTGACTTCGACTATCTTAGCTGTTTTTTTTTGTTTTTTTTCTTTATTAAAGAATTGAAATTCTCTAATGAAGTTACCAAAAGTTTCTGAATGAGATCCTATTTCTAAACCTTCTATTGCACGTTGATGAAATTTTTCATGTAATTCTTTATCAACTTTCAAATGTGGAACATAAGACATTTGACATTGTGAACAGACAGTTTTTTTGATAGATGGAACTTTAAAATGAGATTGTATAGATTTGGATTTAGTTGTCTTTTTCCCCTTCTTTGATGTTGGATTAGCTTCATTTCGATCTATGTCATCACTCGTATTGTCGTACTGTTTTTTTGTTGAAGTTTCATCTATCCCAATTGAACCCGCATCAGAACTTTCCTGTGAAGAGATTGAAATGGGAGAAACATGTTTTTTCATAGGTGATGAACTAGGAGGAGTTATAAGTGGATTGACAACAGGAGTACCACCACCAACAGATTGACGATTCCCATTCTTACTCTTTTTCAATTTTTTGAAACTTATTGATGAACCATCACTCAATTCAACAGAAGGTGTCCTCTTTAAATTATTCTTTCTTGATTCAGGTTGTTGTAATCCATCTTTATTACCACCTGCACTGGCACTCTTATTGTGAGTTCTTGATTGACGGGACTTGAACAATGATAAAATATCAACCATTTATTTGTACGTGTTTTGATCTATATCTAACAAGAATTATCTATGATCAATGGATTTCAAAAAGAACTGACATTATACAAGAAACATACTTTATCGTGTGTCTTTACAAGTCTTGAATTTATAACTTTTGAACTGGGGGGAGAAAAATCAAAAAAGAAAATGCATATATGATCCAAAGATTAAGATTTATCAGATCTATGATAATAATAATAATTATACCGTGTCTCTGCCACTGATCAATTACGTGTCATCACTTAACTTGCATATAAAATGAGCGCAGACGCGCATCACGCGGCGTCGACGCGTCGAATTTTGGTTAGACGTCTATCGACCTACGTCGTCCATGTCCGGATCTATTTTATCAGTAGACACACGACTTGGGCCCACCCCCCGGTTTGATGGACCGGGAGGAGACCGTAAATCGAATGCTTCGAAGCATCAAACTGAACCAATTTTGAACAGTTTTTATATGTGATTCGATTTAATATATTATCTTCTACCACTAGCAGGTGATCCTGTAAAAGACTCATTTGTATTCGTTTGTATTCTGTTCCAATTATTCATTACCATGACATCAGAAAGCATATTCAAAAATCCTTCCCCTGAATACTCCCATTTATTACCAACTTCAAGTTCATGGAAACCTCAAATAACACTTTGGTTACAAGAAGATATCCCTTCATTTGATTATGGAGGATATGTAGTTGGTGATAACATACAAAGTGCCACATTATATTGCAAATCAGATGGAATTCTATCAGGTGTTCCATTTGCTAATGAAGTGTATCATCAATGTGGTCTTACTGTTGAATGGTTATTCAAAGAGGGTGAATATTTAGAACCATCCAAGACACTTGATGGTAAAATCTCCATAGCTAGAGTTGAAGGTCCGGTTAAAAACATCTTACAAGCTGAAAGATTATCATTGAATTTATTAAGTAGATCATCAGGGATATCTACCCGTTCTAAACAGACATTACAAGCAGCAAGAGCAACTGGATATACGGGAATAATAGCAGGAACAAGAAAAACCACTCCTGGATTAAGACTCATTGAGAAGTATGCCATGTTAGTTGGTGGTATTGATGCTCATAGATATGATTTATCAAGTATGGTTATGTTAAAAGATAATCATGTTTGGGCAACAGGATCAATCACAAAAGCTGTTGAGAGTGCTAAAAGAGTAACTGGATTTGCTATGAAAGTTGAAGTTGAAGTTCAAAGTGAAGAAGAAGCAAATGAAGCTATCACAGCAGGTGCTGATGTTATAATGCTAGATAATTTTAATGGGGAAGAATTGAAAGTTGTTGCTCAAAGATTGAAAAATGATTGGAGTATTAAGACAGGAATTGAAAAGAGAAGTTTTTTGTTAGAATGTAGTGGTGGGTTAACTTTGAATAATTTGAAAGAATATTTATGTGATGATATTGATATTTATTCAACTAGTTCTGTTCATCAAGGAGTTGGTGTTGTTGATTTTAGTTTAAAGATTAATAAATGAACAAGGAGTTTTTGTTTAAGTAATAATTTAATTAACTTACTAAATAGAATGAAAAAAAAAAGACAAAAATTTCGAAAAAAACAAAAAAAGAATTAAAAATTCAATATATACTTGTATATTGAATAATATGTTTATTTATTATAATGACAATACTAAAGAAAAAAAAAGAATCGAAAAAAAAAGGAGGGAGAAAGAAAAACAAGAGAAATTTATAATGGAACAAAAATAAACAAAGTGCCTATATAATTAATACATATAGTGAAGATCTGCAAATAATATAGGCAGTTGTTGTTGTTGTTGCTGTGATTGTGGTGGTGACAACGATGATGATGATGATGATCTATAGAAAAAAAAAGAGATGGAAAGAGTGTATGTGTATGAAAACACTGAACAATAAACTGAATGAAAAGACAACTAACAAAAGTAAAGAAGTCTTTCAGGAAAGGGTTGGTAGAGGTTCTTTTGATCACTTGAATAGTATTAGATTTTTAGATTGATATGATATGATATGATATGATATGATATCACTTATTCATCAGAAAGACACAGTCAAAAGATGATGAATAACAACAAAATAGATAGATAGATAAATAAATATAATGAATGAATTATTTTGGTAAAGCTTGATCTCTTTGTTGTTGTTGTTGTTGTTTAGCAGCAGCATAAACGATACCTGCAATGAAACCAACAAAGATAGAAGTGATTGAAAAGAAGTTGATTGGTGCATCGAAGAAGATCAAACCTGATAAAGCAATTGGTAATTTATTTAAAGCACCAACCATTGAATAAGTGGTTGAAGAAGTGACTCTAATACACCAACCTGAACAATAAGAGATACCAACTGATGAAGCACCAGAGAACACCATTGCTGCAATGACAGCATTTCTACTTTCTGTTGGGAAATTCAATGATAAATTTTCAGCTGACCAATCTTCCAAAACAAATGAAGATATTAATAAGATTGGAATTGATAATAAATTATTGTAATACATTGTATCGAAATCTTTGAAATTTGTTAACTTGATTCTTTTTCTCATACATAAGACGAATGTAGCTGAAGAGAAACAATTTAAAAACATCCAGAAATAACCAATATTTAAATTCAATGAACCTGTTGCAGAATTAGTATCACCATAACAAGCAACAACTGATGATAAAACCATTAAAATGAAAGAACCTAAAGCCATAGAAGTGACAGAACCACCAAACCATAAAACTTCACCATAAGCGATCAAAATGATTGTTAAATTTTTGAAAATTGTATAAACAGGAATTGATAAGAATTGTAAAGCTTTTGAAGAAGTATAAATCATACCAACTAATAAGAAAGCAATAGGAGACCATTTTTTAGCTTCATTTGAATTAAATTCTCTATAAGTAATAACATTAAAGAATTTCAAAGTTGCAATAGTTAAAATACAAACAACAGATTGAATAGCCAATAAAAAGAAATTCAAATTGAAATCATAACCAGAAACAACATATTTATTAGTAACTGTCATTAAGATTGAAGAAGCACAATAAGCAAAGATTGAAACTGGACCTGAATTTGCAATAGATGAAAAAACATTTGGAGAAGATAAAGAAGAACCTGAAGAAGATTGTGAAACAGAGACTGGAGAGTCTTCTTTCTTTTCAAGAGAAGACATTTTTGAATATATGAATTGATAATAAGATTGGTAAAAAGGGAGGAGGATGATACAAACAAACGACTTAGTATATGAAGAAGAAGAAGAAGAAGAAGAAGTAATAATAATATAGTATAAGAGATAAGGATATATAATAAAATTACCAACTAAATCAATTGAAAAAAAAAGAGAAAACACAACCAATACTACTTTACAAAGAGACAAAAAGATCGACAAAACAACAAAACAATAAAACAACTCAATATTCAGGAACACCAAACACCAATTTTCTTTTCAGATTTCTAATTTTATTTTTACAAATTCAATTTCAATTTTCTTTTTGGGTTGCACAAATAATAAAATCTAGATGCATATATTATATAATATATGAGGTAATATATTAATATAATATAGATTAAGACAGCGGCTGGGTGGCTCTTATAGTAAAAAATTTATTAGGATTTATTATTAGGTAATCAAATTTATTTTATTATTGACACGGTCTTGGAGTGGCACCGGAGATTCAATTTGCTGTGGTTGTTTTTATGTTGTTGTTGATAAACCGCGTCAGTTAAAGTAAGTAAGTACTATAAGAATGTACATTCGTTTATTGTACAGGTGGCTGGCGGCTAGATGGTCACATGAATTACAGATGAGCAGGGGCCCACATGGGTGTGCACTTGCCACTGTGCTGAATGATCATTGATAAATGAACGTACTTAACACGTTGGAAATTAAGATGTGTATTGATTGAGTTAGATAATTGATTACTTAATTTGTATTAGAAATTTCTGTTTTTATCGCTTTTGTTGGTGTTTGGGTGTGGTGGTATATATAGGGTAGGATGTGTACAGGTGTGTTTGGAGAGGGATCATCAAGTAAATAAGGTGAATGAGTGGTGGACCGTGGTTAATGATGATGATGTTGATGATGATGATGAATATTAAGATAGTAGATAACTGTACGTATCTGGCCCACATACATTGCTGTCGGATGTTACTCACCATTAACGCACAATGTCAATTTCGGATACTGAACAAACTAAAGTGGATGATAAAATGGAAGAAGAAGAATCTTCCATTTTATCAACCAATGATCAACAACAAGAAGAATTAACTAAAGAAGAAAGATTAGAAGCAGCTAGAAAGAAATTCGAAGAATTGAAAAAGAAAAACAAAAAGAAGAAAGGGAAAAAGACAAAGAAAGATGAAGATGAATCTGGTGATTTGAATGGTGGTAAAGAAGAGACTCCTGAGGTTGATATTATTGATACTGAAGTTGGTCAAGAAAATGAACAAGAATCAATTGATAAGAAGGATAGTGATTTCACAGAATCTAATCCATTAACTAGCACTACCAATACCACTACAGCTACGAACGATATACCAATTGAATCACAATCACCTACAGTTACACCTACTCCTACACCTATCGTTACCAATACTAATCAAGAATCATTGGAAGATATTTTATCATCAACTGGAAATCAAGAATCAGATTTCTTAACATTAACATTGAAACAACAAATACAATCTCTTACGAATCAATTAAAAGATTCTCAAGTTCAAATAAATTCATTACAATTGGAAAATTCAGATTTGAAATTATCTAAAGTTGATATTGAATTAGAATTAGATTCTTTAAAAGATGAATTGAAAAGTATTAAATCATCAAATGAACAATATTTAACACAATTAACTAAATTACAATCAAATTCAAATAATTATATAAATTCAGGTTTATCATTATCAGATGATACTGATTCAGAAGAATTGATACCAAAGACAAGTAAATCATTTCAAAATTTCAATAGTTTCCATCATAACCATAACAATTTATCAAATGATTATTTGAACATAGTTGATGTTAGAGAAAGATTATCCCAATGGAAAGATTGGAATGTTGATATGAGAAATTGGAGAAGTATTGGAACTGGTCCTTATTTAGAATTATAAAAATCAAATTGATAAATAAGTATATATATATATGTATGTATATATGTCTTTAACGAATAATTGAAAATCTATTACATATAGTAGCTCCATTTTATACTCTTTGATAAGATTATATGAGATATAAACAGTTCCATAAGTATATATTTTTGTAAAGTGCTTGAAATCAACAATTTATACCCCAATCCTTTCCCCATAAAAAGGTTATCTCGATTCTCGCACCGAAATTTTAAAAAGAAAAATATATATTGAGAGCAATCCCATTCTCATTAGTGCCTTTAATCAATGTCTATATAGTATATACTATATATACTATATAGTATTATCTTGTAAGAAATTAAAATACCAACAACCTAATCTAACAATTATCCTCAATTGATTCCAAAAAGTTAATATTAACGAAATACAACCTATACAAATATGTTTTCAAGACGTATATTAACTGTCAAGCCAACAAGATTGCCCAATTTGACATCAAATTTCTTGAAATCTTTATCTTCCTCTACAACTAATATCACACCCCACAACAAAGTAATTGGAATAGATCTAGGTACAACAAACTCGGCTGTGGCTATCATAGAAGGAGATCAACCGAAGATCTTGGAAACAAGTACAGGAGAACGAACAACGCCATCTATAGTTGCATTCACCACAGATGGGGATGTATTAGTTGGAGATTCAGCAAAAAGACAATCTATTATAAATCATGAAAATACATTTTATGCTACAAAGAGATTAATAGGAAGGAAATTTAAAGATCCAGAAGTTTCCAAAGATTTAAATTTGGTTCCATATAAAATAATTGAACATGAAAATGGAGATGCTTGGTTACAAACAACAATGAATAATAATAATAGTTATTCTCCTTCTCAAATCGGTGGTTTGATATTAAAAGAAATGAAAAGAATAGCAGAGTCAAATTTAGGATATAGTATTAAAAATGCAGTGATAACGGTTCCTGCTTATTTCAATGATTCTCAAAGACAAGCAACCAAAATTGCTGGAGAATTGGTTGGTTTGAACGTTGTTCGTGTTATTAATGAACCAACAGCTGCTTCTTTAGCTTATGGGTTGGGTAATAAAAATGATGGAATAGTTGCTGTTTATGATTTGGGTGGTGGAACATTTGATATCTCAATATTGGATATTGATCAAGGTGTCTTTGAAGTACTAGCTACTAATGGTGATACTCATTTAGGTGGAGAGGATTTCGATAACATTTTAGTTAATTATATACTGAATCATTTTAAACAAACAACAGGAAATGATTTATCATCAGATAGATCAGCAATTCAAAGAATTAGACAAGCTTCTGAAAGAGCCAAGATTGATTTATCACATGTTAAAACAACAAAAATTGAATTACCATTTATAACAAAAACTGATAATATTTCAATTGAATTAACTGAAGATCAATTGGATGAATTAAGTTTGAATTTGATTGAAAAGACAATTAAACCATTGAAAAAAGCATTAAGTGATGCAGATTTATCAATTGATGAAATTGATGAAGTTATTTTAGTTGGTGGTATGACTAGAATGCCAAAAATTCGTAAAACTGTTTCTGATTTCTTTGGTAAACCACCAAGTACTGAAGTTAATCCAGATGAAGCGGTTGCACTAGGTGCTGCTATTCAAGGTGCAGTTTTATCGGGAGAAGTTCAAGATGTGTTATTATTGGATGTGACACCATTAACATTAGGTATTGAAACATACGGAGGATTATTTTCTCCTTTATTACCAAGAAACTCCACTGTTCCATGTAACATTAAACAAATGTATTCTACAGCAGTTGATGGACAAAATTCTATTGATATTAATGTGTATCAAGGAGAAAGACCTATTGTTCAAGATAATAAATTAATTGGACGATTCAAATTAACTGATATTCCACCATTACCAAAAGGTATCCCACAAATAGAAGTTTCATTTGATATTGATGCCGATGGAATAATTAAAGTCAGTGCAATGGAGAAAACAACAGGTAAGAAAGCATCCATTACTGTATTTGGGAAGACAGGTATGACTCAAGAAGAAATAAATGAATTAGTTGATAAGAGTAAACAATCAACACTTGATGATCAGAACAAGATCAATTATTTAAAATTAGTCAATAATTTAGAATTGATCACTTTTGATACGGATCAAGCAATACATGATTATAATAAATTTATTGAAAGGGAAGAAATTGATTTATTAACAAATAAAATGGAAATAGTTAAAAGGATGATTCAAGATTCAAGAAATGGAGAATTATTTGATGCTGAATTAATTAAAGCTGCACAAGAAGAATTGAAAATTGAAACTTTACAAATCATTCAAAAGGCAGCTGAAAGAAGTAAAGCTGCTAAAAAGAAATGAAATGGAAGAAAATAAAAACATCACAAGAAGAAAGTAGGAGCACAATGATTTAAATAGGGAAATAAGAGATAATAATTATCTCAATAATATCTTGTAAATAATAAATTTATTCAATTAATTTTTTTAATAAATTAAAAAAGAAAGCTGAGTAGTTTGTAAAAGAAATTGCACTAATGAAACATTGGCCAAACGTTTCATATCAACAATAAATCACTCCCCTTTTTCTTCTTCTCTGTCTAACATGATCTTGTTCCAACGACTTCAAAAAAATGTTTATGAAAAAACACTAAGAAATATCTTTTTGTAATCAACAAACTATCTATTCAACTCGAAATTTCCTATACTACACACACACACTATACCAACAGTTCAACACCCCCTAGGGCTTTTTCATCCAATATTCATTATTAATATACATAAAAAATCCTCAACTCCTTTCCAGATACCACAAATATGTTGTTGTATTAGTAGAATTTTGATCAATTTGTCAGCTAGGACATATGTCACATGACAGACAATTCATCCACGCGGGCCTTCATGGGGCAAATATTCTTAAAAGGGCAAATTATTGGCTTGCAGGCAAATTACGTACCGGCCGTACGTAATTATAATCATTTTCCAGACTCTCTCGATTCGAGTACGAGACTCGCGAAGTTTTTATATATTTAATATTTAATTAGGAAATCAAAATATTGATCTTGAAAGTCGCCAAGTCGCCAACTTGATTGGTACTTACTCTTTTTCTTATATTTTTTTTTCTGTTTTTTTTTTTTTTATTCTTTCCAATCTTTGAATTACATAGTTAATACATTTTCCTTTTGTATATTTTGTCTTTTGTCCTTCTTTGAAGTTTATTTTTGGCGTTTTTGGGAATCAGTTGTTCATACAATCAAATTTGATTTCAAGTTTTCAAGCGAATATACAGTTGTTTACATTTCTTCTAAAATTGTCACATTTCACACATAGATCAAATTTTGTTTTTTCTTTTTTGATTCTTCGGCACTTAGGATAATCACCAGTATCCATTAAAAGAATTGCTCCCATTTTCTGAATAATCTTTTTTTTCATCTTTGTACCACATCCGACTATATAGTAGTATCATAGTATCAACGTTACAGAATATCATAATAATGTACCAACATTCAAACTTATCCGCATCTTCAACAGGATCTTACTCAAGACGACTATCAACGAACAATCCATTCAGATCCGCCTTGATCCAGGAAGAAGCAAAATTGATATCCACTCCTTCAGGAAATGGTGAATCCCAGGATGATACAAATTATAAAAACTGGTTAGCTAAACATGTTGAAGAAAATGACGATTCATATTCAGATAGCGACGACAACAACAACAACAATTATTTACCTCCTCGCCGTACTTCAAATGCAGACAATAATGGCAATAGATCAACTTCTCCTCGTTTGAGACCAAGATTGATTTCAACAAATTCAGATTCATCAACGTAAGTATTCTATTCTATTATTAATTTTTTTTTTCTTTTTTGTCTTTGATTTTCAACGTTTGACTTTTCAGTGATAAGTAGAATAAGATAATTAGGTAACTTTCCTTCCCAACAACACAACTGTTATCAAAAATGGAATGGAATGGAAACACATCAAATTGATAGATTAAGAAGGAAACAAAGAAGGAACGAACTTAGAAACATATCACGAGACTCAGCCTTATCACGTGCCGTAGATAGTGGCTGATGTATTGTGTTTTTTTTTTTTTTTGCCCTCTTTCAAAGTGGTGGCTAGTGAGGCTAAATTTAGCAACACAGCAGTGATGGAGTGTGAGCCAAACTCGTACGTAACTCGACCGTGTCTTGGGGGGAGATAAAGGGTCTTACGAGTGTTGATCCAATACTTCAACAACAACATATACAGATACCATAATGTTGTGCAATTATATCAATACTATAATAATATATAGTGTATCATCACTAAACAACAGACACAGACAACAGACACAGACACCAATTAAAAGATCCATTTGGGTTCCACACAACACCAAACTGCAATCCGCGCAATCTCCAATTTCCTGAACCGCACACAACACAACAACAGCACACTACCTTCCACCGGCCCACCCAACCACCACTGCAATCAATCATTTTTGTTTTCCTTCCTTAATTCCTCTTCCCCCACGTCCACGTCCACGTCCACGTCCAAACTTCAGCCTCCACATACATTTACATCATTTGTTTCAAACTACTATTTTTCTTGTCTTTCTTCACCTACTTTATCGTTAACCTTTTTTCATCTAATACTTAAAACTCGTGTCAATGAAAAGTCAGATTGTTTTAATACTGTGTTCACATACATATCCATACACAACCCAATCCCTATTATAAGGAGTCCTCAAACTAACACATTCATTGTTATATACATATACAATCATTTTTATTCTAGTATGCAAAACAAATATTCCAATAATCCATTTGCTGAAGCACTGTCTCCAGCTTCAACGGGCGCTCAACAACAACAACAACAACAACAAAGGTCAACCACATCAGCAGCATCTCAATCAAATGGGAACAGATACACAAACAGTGCTCCAACTATCAACAGACAAGTTAAACCACAATATGATGACCAAGCAGATGATGATTATTATGATGATCATGATTTGCCACCATCTTATGACGACGTTGCTCCAAGATACGGCAAAGATGAATATCCAAAAGACGAAAAACCTCCTGTGGCAGACTCAACATCTAATCCTTTCCCACCACCTTCTTCTAGATCAAGAGGTGTCCCTTCTTCAGGTCATAGAAGTAGACATGAAACTGGTTCAAAAAGAGTACCAGCTCCAAATTCTTTAGATCCAAATACAAGAGGTTCATCTGATAATACAAGACACAGATCCAAGAGCGCTGGAGAGTCAAGTAAACCAGGTCATAGAAATGGCCGTTCTTCCCCAACTAAAGAATCACATGGACATAGAGAACACAGAGAACATAGAGAACACAGAGAACACAGAGAACATAGAGAATCTAAAGAACATAGGCCACACAGAGAACACAGAGAACACAGAGAACACAGAGAACATAGAGAGCATAGAGATAAAGAATCTTCGGGATCACGTCGTCATCGCTCATCTAAAAAATCAACTGTTCTGGAAAAACCAAAGAATCTGGATACTATTGATAAATTAGATGTTACTGGTTTCTTCACAGGTGGAGGTTTCCATCATGATGGTCCATTTGATGCTTGTACTCCACATCGTAACAAGGACACTAAGGCTGCTCCGGTTATGGCTTTCCCTGTTGATGGACCGAATAATTCCATTAAAGGAATGGCTCCAGTTAATGCAAAAGATCAACAAATTGATATGGTCTTTGGTATAGACCAGGAAGATCAACTATATACGACTTCTGTCTCCCAACAAGGCTCATCATTGTATTCTCGTCCAAGAGGTGCAACCACAGGTACAGGTATCACACCTAATCCTCTAACAAATGGTAAAAGTCCATATAGTAACGGTATAGTTGTTAAACAGGCTTCATCATCTGGTTCAAATTTACCTGAATTGAAACATAATCCAAGTGTTGTTGCATTCGACTCCAATGTTCAAGCTGCTCCAATTCATGGAGATACTACTTTAGGTTTGGGTTCTTCAACATTCTTAGATGGTGCACCTGCATATGGGCTTCCAGAGACTAAAAATAGTGGTGAATTAACTAGAAAGAAAAGTCTTGTTGATAGATTAATGAAGAAAGATGACGATAGCACTGGATTGTTAAGAAGAGTTAAAAGTTTGAAAGTTTCAAGAAAGTGAAGAAAGCTTTTGTTGTTTTCGTTTTGAATTAATATTAAAATACAATATAATACAAACGATTCATAAAATTTTAATCTTATATGCTTTTATTTCAATTTGTGTTTTTTTGTTATCATAATCATCACTATGCGTATTACTTGAGGATTTGTCTTTGTATTTTTTATTCTATTGCTATTTCTAGGTTTTCTTATTTCTGCTGCTTTTGTATGGTACTCACTTTTTCTTTTTTTCTCTTTCTTGCTTATGAGTCGGTTATTGTTTCCTGCTAATTGATTTTAGTGCTGTGTTTGTTTGTACTTCTGATTTTTTGATATTTGACTTTTTTTGGATTTTTGAAATTGTAGTGTTTGAATCTATGTTTGTCCTTCGTTGCGTTTCTTTGTTATTGAGTGTTTTTTTTTTTTTGATTTTTGCTTCATTTTAATAGCTTGTTTTATATTTCAGATACCAAAAGGGGAAAAAAAATGTTTACGTTTTTAATTTGTTCAGTTTCACTCTTCCATAAAATTTGGTAATATCCTTATCTAATATCAGTTAAATAAAATGTAATAATCAGAAGTTTAACTAGGCAGAAACTTTCAAACCATTGTTTAATTATTTAAAGGCTGTGTATACTTCCAGTGTGCCGTTAACGAGATGGGGCCATTTCTAGTAAATACCAAATAGTAAGAAACTAAACATTAAATAATGACTTATTATGTTATACAACTGTTGAACTCTTTTTCTTTAAAGCAACTTTGGTTTTGATTGAACAAGATTGAATGGCACTCGTATAATAAAATTACAAGAACCAGTGAGGAAACATGGTCTATAAATTAGATACCCCCACAGTATTCGTACGATTTCCTAACAGCAGAGAAGAAATTGAAAAGAAGAATATATCATGCCTTGATGATGATTATGAATCACAACACCAAGGCAAAGACCTTAGAAGTGATCAATGGTCATCAGAGAAACTAGCTGTTTTGAGAAATTTACTAGGTTACATAAATACAACAGAAGATGGAACTTTTAAAGTGGATTATAACTTCAATGACTTATCAAAACGATTAAATATTGATAAACAGACAATTTATCGAAAATTGATCGAATTATATTATCAGAATCAACAATACGTGAGACAGCTCAAATTACAGAAACAGAAACAGGAACAAAAGGAGATTAATTCAACGGGGACCCTGTCTTCGCAATCAAATACATTCTCTTTGAACCCATCATACAGCTCTCAATCCCCATCCAAATACGATGCCCATGCTCATTATCGTGACCAAACACCCAAATCAGAATCAACAATAACAAACAACTCCTCGGCATTGAGGAACTCTCTTGAATTACTAAAGCTAGGCACTCAATCACAGTCACAATCTCCACCTCAACGCCCTCCAATCCCAACTGTAGTGGAAACCTTTACCCCTATATCTCAGCAAGACCTCAACACTATGCGTCTGGCCACTGATGAAATTCGGAAACCTTCATTGACTGGTATCTACCCGCCATTACGACCACGAAATCATCAAAGCATAGATGACCGATTGAGGGAACATAGCGAACCGGGACCATCAGACGATGAAGACGATGACGACGATGAAGTTGAAGATTACAGTGATGTTTCATCTTCAGCCAGTATGCTTGATATGGCTACTGCTTCGATGTATCTGCACCGGTCAAAGATTGAAGGACCAGTGGTTAAAGGGAAGAAGAAGAAACAAGGACGTGAAGGCTTTTTCGGGAATGAAGAGGTATCAGGTGAAAATCCCGATGATAGTGATGGGTCAGGACCTATCATAGGACTGAAGGGAGACAAAGAATTAGACGAAGATTATTATTTGTTGACTGGTACAACAAGTAGTTTGAGTAATTCGTTGTTAGAACAGGAATTGTTAAAACGTATATAAGTATTTTTGTATGTACTTGTTGATTTTTGCTTGATGATGTGAATTTAATTTTAATTACATATAGCTCTTCTACGCTGGTTTCTATACTATATGTAATCTGTTACAATTACCACTATGAAAGCTAATAATAACTATCCAAACATCAATAGATCAACATTAAAGCATCATAGATTGCCTATCATGGTTGTCACTCCATTTGCATCTGTGCACCACCAACTTGGGAAATAATTTCCAAACTTTACAAAGGAACTTCAAAGTTCAAACTTCAAAACCGCGTTATAGAAAATTACAACAAATTAACACATATTTGAACATCATGCTTTAATAATTAACAAATAGGTTTAAACACAATTCATACTGGTTCAAGATTCTCCTCAAAAAAAGTGTATTGTACATATCCAACTTGAAGTAATGTCCCTCAGAAAGAGTTTATACAAACAATACTCGAGAAATTCAATCTCTTCATCATCCAGTTTTGTCAACTTATCAGATGCTAACGGTGATGAAAAGCACTGGGCCAAAGATTGGTACGATCCTCCGAGACTAGGTAAAGACTCTAATGTACTAGGGCACAAAGGGCTTGCTCAGTCAGGAATTACAACACCAGTTGAGTCGACTCCTCAACCTCAGGGAATCAATGGTATTTCTCAAAAGCCAGCCCAATCACAAACTCCACAACCTGTTAAAACATACGGATATAAGATTAAAACGTGGGTGTTGACGGATCGATTGGATGATGCTAATATTGATTCCATCAATGACGAGAAAGATGCCATTATAAATCTCGACCAGTTCCGGTATTTGGATGAACCTGTGGCTGCAAAGGAAGCACAAACCAGTGCTAGTGGGTTAACTACGGCTGATATCAAGTCTGCTGTTGGTGGTACAGGTGGTTCAGCTTTGTTTTCAAGTAGTGCAGCTCATGCGTTGAAAGAAAAAGAAGAAAAGGAAAAGGAGGAAACTGAAGAGAAAGAAGAAGAAACAATAATTACACGGACCGAAACAGTTGAAACTACTGAACCTGTCTCTTCCCTTGATGCTACACCAGCTGAAGAGAAGAAGGACAGTGAGGGAGATATAGAAATGGCAACTGGAGAGAAAGAAGCTACTACCAATGGTGAAGAAGTAGAAGTTGAATCAAATAAGGACGTTGAAGTGGATATTAAAATCGATGAGGAGTAGGTTTATTGATCATGTTTCAGATATTCCTTACCATGATAGTTTTAAGTTGTGTGTGGGAATAATATTCTAGAATGTTTTATTATGTATATGTATTTGTATTCGAATGGTTTTTATTTTTTGCGTGTTTTGTTTTTGAAAAAGAAAATAGATAGTTAAACCCTATATGTTAAGTGTTTAGTAAGATTAGCAATGACTGTAAGTTGAAAAACTTTTTAGCTTACAAGAATGTAAAAGAGCCTTTACTAAGATTATATGTGATATATTGAAATAATGAAGAGCTATAATTAAGAGGTATTATATAGTAATACAACCAAGGAAGACTTGGTATTAGCTATCTGAAAGGATAGACACTGAAACAAAAACATCAGCAAGAAAAAACAAAAAAAAAAAAGACCACAAAAAAAAAGGCCTTTAAAAGCTGCCATGCAAAGGGTGATACAAAAATTAAAAAATTAAATATTAAGGAACGTTAATGGTAACAACGTGAGTGATGGTAAGATAAAAACGATGCGGAGAGTGAGTCTAGTCTGATAGATTCAAGACTTAGACCAAGTAAGAGGTCAAACCTAAGATTAATGCCAAACCAGCTGGGATAACTGCATTATTAGCACCATTAGCAGTTGGAACTGTTGGGACACTGACTGATGAAGAGGCAGATGAAGACTCTGGTTTAGAAGTTGTAGTTTCAACAGTGGTACTGTTTGGGAATCCAGTAACAACAGAAGTAATAGTATGATCAGTGGAAATAGAACTAGAAACAGCGCTAGTAACAGAGACAGTTGAGAATGAGGAAGAAACAATAGAAGAAGAACCGGATTGTTTCTTAGTGGTTAAATATAATGATAAACATCCATCTGGAGCAGGTTGAGATGATGAATAATATTGTAATTGGTATTGGTTTTGAGAGTATCTATATGGATCGTTAGTGTTTTTACAAGCAGCAAATCCACTTGAAGAACCATTCAATAACAAAGTACCTTCGTCATCAAAAGTGACTTGGTCGACAGTACCACCAACAGTTAGTTCAACAGTATTAGCATAACCAACAGAGAAAAATTGGTAGTATTGTTCAGCAAATGGTTGGAAAAGAATCTTTTTTTCGGTATCAAGGTATAATGGAGTAGAATTTTCACCTAAGAAAACATAATTGATACCAGCACCTTCATGGATGTTACTCAACCCATTTCCATTAATTTCATCGGAATTGGAAACAACCCATAAGCTGACTGGATCACCACTTGGATAATCAGGAGTTGTTGTTGTTGAGGAAGCTTCTGAGGAAATAGATGATGTGGCTGCTAAAACATTGGCTGCTTGGAAAGCAATGACAATTGAGGATAAAGTGGAAAATTTCATTTTATTGATTTGATTAAGGAACTTTTTAAGAAGTTAATTTTTATTTATTTATTTATTTATTTGGTTTGATAATGATAAAAGAAAAATAAATGATTGAATAAAAAAAAAATATAAGTTAAAAGAGAGAGAGAGTTTATCCTCTATTTATATCAATTTTAAATAAAAAGGTATTCATCCGTTTTTTCACTTAAATAATATTTCAATGAGTGGATTATTATTTTTAGAAACAATCAATCAAAAAAATAAATAAATAAATAAACAATCCCCTGATTATTTTCAAATGTTTATCCGTCATCTTAGTAATAAGTTAAATTATTAATTAGAAACGTTTTCTTCACCAATGAAATGACTGGGGTAACAACATCGAGGGGAAAACGGAAATAAAAATGACATAATAAATATGAAACTCACTTGCATGAATGGATGATATTTGGCATCAAAGATTCAAATAAAGATGAAAAAAATGACAAACAACGTAACTGGTGTAACGTGATTTCCGCATCGAGTAAATTGACAAGGTACAATGACGTAATTTTGTTCAAATGCATAAAAAACTTCGCAAATTGCCGTGACTTTTTTTTTTTTGGAACTTGGAACACTTGGCAAGCAAGAATGACCAAATAGAGAGAGAGAGAGAAAGAGAGAGAAGAAAATCGTTTTTCACTTCAAAAGTGTATGTACTATGTATGTATGTGCATGTTATATTGTATATGGCTGAACATTATTTACGAGGAAACTGGGAAACAATCAGTCCCTTGGTAAGAAACTCTCCACCAAATGTATCATTACTTAAATATCTATCTATTACATGATGTCAACTGGCTGGGTTACTATTTGTCTCTATTGAGTATTTAATGTCCACTATACAACTACGTGCTTTAGTACTAATTGAACTAACAGTTGACAAAAGACAAGCAAGCTTTTGTAACTAATTGTTCAATAAGAATAATTTTCATGCAGTGGAATGGTACGATTAATTAAATTAATCAAATTAATCAAAAAAAAAAAAAACACACTCATTTTTATATCCGTTTTTATCCTAACACTTGTAGTTGTGACCCTCGAGACACCTCTCCACACACACACACACATGCAAATCCGTAAGAAGCAATAAGGATTTCCCCAATTTCTCGATGCTCATGCAGGTAATATACAGAAATTATGCAGTGCAAAAAATGCGAGGGTTCAAGTTCACAATAAATAATATGCTAATTATAGAATTGTGTTTGTGTTTGTTTATGTTTTCATGTGTTTTTCATTCGTCATTTATCTCGATAATCAAATTTCATATCTCATCTAATTAGCAATCAATGTCCCTTGAAATTAGTGATCATCCTAGAATAGGGAAATCCAAAAAAGGTAAACAAACTTATTTTCAAATTTAGCATCATTATTTTAGCGCCTAATTTTTTTTGATTATAGTTAATAATGCCACACGAAGAAAGGGCAATTTATGATATATTTTAGATGCATGTAATTGCAACAGGGATCAATTAAAGATTATTCCAAAGAGACTTACAAGAACAAAAGATGTATTAGTGATTCCAAAAAAAATGGTAACATAATTCAATATTAGGAAGATGATACCAGAATAGAAATGAAAGTGAAGAGTCATATAGAAGAAATAATTGAAAGCATAGTATAGTTCAGATAATGAAATTTGAAATGGGTATAAATGATAGATGACTCTCAACGTTTAAAATATGAATGAGATGAGGCCAAAGGCTAAAGCCACCAAGCCAGCAGGAGAGAGCACATTGGCATCATTTCTAGTGCTGATACTTGAAGCTGTAACAGATGAAGTTGGACCTGAGCTACTTTGAGATGAGGTTGGAATTATGGTTGAGGGAGAAGAAGAAGAGGAAGAAAGGGATGTCGACGAAGAACTTGAATTGGTGAAACCAAATGAAGATAATGTATCAACAGAAGATGAGATAGTGGTAATATGAGAATCTGACGAAGGTGAGGATGATGAAGATGATGAATGAGAGGTGATATGAGATTCTGATGATGATGAAGGTGGTGATGATGGAGGTGGATTTGAAGATGATGGAGGTGGATTTGAAGATGATGGAGGTGGATTTGAAGATGGTTTCTTGGTAGACAAGTATAATGAGAAACAACCATTAGGAACAGATTGATCCGAACCATAGTACTCTAATTGGTAATGAGTTTTAGAATAATTAGATGGGTCTGTGATGTTCTTACATGCTGCAAATCCACTTGAAGACCCATTTAGTAACAAAGTACCATCATCATCAAAAGTGATCTCATCATCGGTGCTGTAATCTCTTAGTTGAGCACTATTAAACACAATTGAAAAATACCTATAGACTCGTTGGTCATATTCAAAGTAAATTTGGTAAATTGTTTTCTGTGTTGGATCGAAATTCAATGGAGTAGTTTCATTATCAAGATAAATATAATTAATTCCAGCACCTTGATAGCTATTGCCTATACCGTCACCATTAATCTCGTCAGCTTTTGAAACAACCCATAAATTGATTTCTCCACCACTTGGGTATGGACGTGGAACGGGGGAAGAGGAAGAAGTTGCAACTGAAGAAGAAGAAGAAGGTGATACTGACCCAGGTGCCTTTGAAACTGATAAGGAAAGACTTAAACATCCATCCGCTGCTTCATCAGAACCGTACCATAATAATTCCCACTCGCTTTGAGAGTAGTGGTATGGGTCATTTGTGTACTTACATGCATAGAATCCATCTGTTTGGCCATCAACGGCCAAAATACCATCCTCATTGAAAGTGTATTTTGCTTCTGGAATATCAACAGTCAAAGCAACATATTTATCATCAGTGGAAAAAACGAATGGAGTGTTAGCAATTTCACCTGCTGTGATTTCACCTTTATCATCATCGTAATCTAATGTCTCAGATGTATCACTGGATGCTAAGAAAAAATAACTAAGAGCAGCACCTTCATGTTTGGCACCGATACCAACACCATCAATTTGTGAAGAGTCAGATTTGGTCCATAGTTGAATACTTTCAGCTATGGTCTGTGAAGTCTGTAATAGAACAAATATTGTTGAATAAGTTAAAATTGGAAACTTCATTAAAAAGTTATGAGTTGGACTTTGTATAGTGATTTTCCCTAAAAAACACAATTCATAATGATGAAATCAAGAAAGGTCATTATCAAAAAAAAGGGGAACTTTGGATCTCTATTTATATTGATTTTAGGAGGGATCAAAGTGATAACTTTTTTGAAGAAGACAGTGGGGAGCCCGGAGAGTATTTTTAGAAATTAGTTTCTCGAGAAACTACTTAAAATGGCTACATTTTATTCATCTTATATCCGGCTTAGAGGAGTATACCCAGTAAGTAATAGTACATATATACTATATATATTATATGGTCTTTATGAACGGTATTAGATTCTGTACATGCTGCCAACTTTTCCCGCGCAGCATCAGGTGGTTATTGGACTTTGATGATTTGATGCCGGGTATTCAGCCGAAATTGATTTTAACATCTTGTCGTCGTAAATGATTGAATTCTTGAAGGTATGAAACATTTGTCATTTTGCCACCCACATTTGCCACAAATTTCATCACAAATAATATACTGTTACAGTACTTCATTACAGCTCGTTATTGTTCCTATGTATATTGATGATTGAATATATATATGAAGCTGGTACTTTGTAAATGTAAACTATAAAAAGAAAAACACTACGGTAAAATATATCAACGATCAAGGGTCCCAAGAAGCAGTTTCCTTTTGGGGGGGGACCCTGCAGCAACATCTTACCACGGACCAGCACCACGTGTTGGCACGCGACAATATTCATAATGGTCGCGGGGAATACCGGCGTCGAAAGACGCCTTCAATTAGTTCAATTTATATAAACTTCACAGGTGCTTATTGCCGGTCATATAACCCACTGTTCACCACCAATCACAAAATGCATTATATTGAAAAATAATGGTATTCAACTGTATTCATATTACTGTGAAAGTATGATAATCACTTCTGAACACTCATATCAACAAATTTATTTGGGAGTAACGTATTAAAGCAAATAGAATAGAGGTGAATTAGCCGCCGCTACAGAACCCTGTACGTACTTGCCAATTTAATTATTATTTAGCTTTATAAGTTAAGTTTATTTGATAACGCGAAAGATAAAATTAAGTAAGTGTTCGTATAATGTGTCGACTGATGATCAACTCAAAACTAGATAGATAAAATGGGATTTTGGGGACGGTAAATTAAGGTGATTTTTTGAGTTGACATCAAAACTTTAAAACTTCAAAACAAAAAACAACTAGAAAGCAAGCAAATGAAAGTCAAAAACATAAGGAAAAACAAAAATTGGTAAGGGTAAATACATAGGTGGTATAATTAAAATGGATTTCCAGCAGGCGTAGTAGAATGATCATGATTGTCAATCGGACAACAACAAGTCGATTATCAAAAGTAATTTGAATTGATCTGTTCTTTTTTGGAAGTAAAAAACACAAGACAAGGGAAAATAGAATAAAATCGCTATCCAACCAAAAGAATCAAATCACACAAGTGAGGGAAGCAAACAATGACACACTGATCAGTCGCTCTTCTGTTCAAGATTCTTTCCTGTCTTGTGATACTCCTTGACATGCCTCAGATATTTTAAAAGACGATGTTCATCTGGATTACCTGGTTTATATTTCTTGACAGCTATGTAGTCTTCACAATAAGCACATTGGACAACCTCGACAGGCTGAACTTCATCAGGTGCTATTCCCCATCCAGAAACTTCTGGTTCTTGAACAAGATCACCATTTGAGAAAATTCCATGGAATTGAATCAAATGATGTAGATAATTTGAATCATTTCTTTTAAAGAACAATCTTTCAAACTCATTTGCTGTATTTTCCACTGTAGTTGGACAATATGGGCATAGAGCAAAATTCCCTTGATTAGTAAATTTTTTAGCTTCATCAGCACTCATTTTGGAGTATGCGGTGGATTTGATGTTAACCTTCCTATTCATTATCGGTTCATAAGGACTGGTATCAAATTTTTTATTTGCGATATAAGTATACAGCGAATTGGAAGCGTTAAAGTGAGCAACATCCTCAAGTGTAATTTGGTTCAAAGTACGGTAAAAACTCAATTCCTTGCGTGGTGTACACTCTTGATTATTGTAATATTTACCCAAAAATGTATAGTCAATACGATTCAAGTCACCTTTATCTTTAGAATTTCTTCTACTCGTGTTTAAAGGGGAAGGGGTTGTTGAGTAGCCTTTAATCGTTTCCTCACCATTCTCTTTTTCCACCCGGGGTGATAAAATTGGTAAGGATGTAGTTCTTGGAATACTATTTGTGTCGGAAGTTGATTGATCTGAAACTTTTTCTTTCTCTTGGCTATCCAATACATACGAACTTGACGTGTTAGCCGTTATCCCATAGCACAGTTCAGCATTATTGTTCCAGTTCCAATTCAAATTGGCAGAGTTTCCATTAGCTGAGTTTAAGCGGACATTATTTTCAACTTGGGCATTAGCACTTGAGCGATATTGTTCACCATTAACTTGGTTATTAAAAAGATGATCTGTGTGTTGAGGGTACATTTGTACGTGTGTATGCTCCATTCCATACCCATTCTCGTCTTGGTAGCCAAGGGAAGGATTCTCAGCATTGATTTTAGAACCGCTCAGGTGATCAAACTGATTATCCTTGAATATTCTTTGCACAGGTACAGATTGGGGAGATGACTGACCATCATAACCAGAAACGTACGGTTCGTCTGTACGTTCTTGGTCCATTGAACCATATATGTAATTATAATTTAGCTTTTTGGGGTTTGTAGAGAGGAATTTTGGGAACATGATATTTTTATTTTCCATGAAGTTATCATCCCCATCTGTGAACGTTCTGGCACTTGATGCATAATCTGGTGCAGCAGTTGGGCTATAAAAAGCTTCTTGTGAATAGTGGACATTATTTCCATTATTGAATGTATAATTATCACCCATGTAATCCCCTGTGATGTCAACTTCAGAGGAAAACGAAGAGTGAGCGTTTGAGTTTGCCGCTGACTCTAGAGAAGTTGAGCTTGAGTTTGGGGCATCTGAATGATTGAGATGTTGGTAGTAATCCGGTGGTGGCAAATTTTTATTGTTATACTCAGGTCCATATGACACTTTACCATTACCAGAGAATTCGATATGATTTGAAGGGTCGTTGGAACACTTCATATTGTTTTGATATTATAAAAATTAAAGTAAGATGAATTTTGAAAAGCGAAAGTATTGTTTTGTAGAATGTCCTTTGAGAAAAAAAAAGCAAGCAGTATAAAAAAAGTCCCTTGATATTAAATAAAAAGATTATTATAAAGGAAGATAAAAGAACATATAAATAGAAAGGAAAGGAAAATAAATAAATAGATAAATAATACAAGCATACAAACAAAACAAAATATTCCTGAACTGTTCCCTATCGCATTTTGTCTTTCTTTCAGCCTTGAAATTATCCCTTCCTGTTCCCTTAACAGGTATGCATAACTTCAATAGCTAAGGAAACCAAATAGTAAAAAGTTCGTTCTGCTGACATTCAAATAGGGAAATTGAGACACTGTTCTTTTTAGGTATTCAATTCCACTTAAACCGGTTTTTGTTTTGGATTAGAGTTTATTTTTTAACAAAATTGGCATTCAAAATTTATGACCCAAATGTCTCTAACTAGGGCTCAATAAGTCATCGATCATGCGCCGTTTGAACCGAAGCAGATTGTGCATCCTGATAGTCATAGGAACGGTTTGAGGCTAAGATTTATATATATTCTGCAAGTTTGGCACATAGTTGTAGGTGAAAGAAGTAACTTTTTAACCGATAGGTAACAGTTCCTACTATTTATTACCAGCGCTAAAATTTTCTGGTTTTTTTTTACTTTTTTATTCAACTATGTGTCAAAAATCATATGCAGGCTGGCACAAAACTAGCATACAAATTGATCTAGACTATTCGTTTGAACTGCTGATTCATCAAACTTAAAAATCATCTTATAATCAGGTTACGTTCAATATCCGTCATTGAAAGTTTCAATCTGTTGTTTGTTTGTGTAATTGTGTAGCGCTAAAATCGGGCTAAAAATGTGCACGATCACTTTATTTCTGTACATAAGTGTTAATGTATTATGTAATAGTGCGACAAGGTTTCTGTTGCTATTATAGGTCGTGCACCATCCATCCACAATCAAATCTGACGCGTGCTGTTAATGTCCCCCAAGATAGTTGATTTGATTCATACAATTTTTTTATACAACAGAACAAATGGAAAGTATAGAGTGAACAATATTGATACACAGTTTGTTTATTGGTTACGGTCGATTCAGTGAAAGTTCAGCAGTTAGTTTCCAGTTAAGCATATATACTCAGACTCTCAGTTCAAATGACTTCAAATTCACAGGATAATCTTCCATGGGTTGAAAAATATAGACCATCGAATTTAGATGAAGTGTATGGACAACAAGAAGTTGTTCAGACGATCAGAAAGTTCGCCCAAGATGGCCGTATACCACATCTATTATTTTACGGACCTCCAGGTACTGGTAAGACATCTACTATTATAGCCCTTGCAAGAGAAATTTATGGTAAAAATTATAGAAACATGGTATTGGAATTGAATGCTTCTGACGATAGAGGTATTGATGTGGTCCGTGATCAAATAAAGAATTTTGCAAGTATGAGACAAATTTTCAGTACTGGTTTCAAATTGATTATATTAGATGAAGCTGACGCAATGACTAATGTTGCTCAAAATGCTTTAAGAAGGGTTATCGAAAAATATACAAAGAATACCAGATTTTGTATCCTTGCTAACTACTCCCATAAATTGAATCCTGCTTTGCTTTCAAGATGTACAAGATTTAGATTCTCTCCATTAGGTGAAGCTGCAATTGAAGAAAGGGTCAGTGTTGTCATAAAGGCAGAGAAATTAAAGATTTCAGACGACGCTAAGCACGGATTATTGAAAATGAGTGAAGGAGATATGAGAAAAGCATTAAACGTTTTACAAGCATGCGCTGCATCTGTTGAAAAGGGGGAAGAAATAACATTAGATATGATATATGAATGTGTTGGTGCACCAAGACCAAGATCCATTGAACTAGTATTGGATTCGATATTAAAGAATGATTGGACAGATGCTTATGCCACAATGACCAAGATCAGGAAAACTGAGGGATTAGCTTTGATAGATTTATTGAGTGGGTTTGTGGAGGTGTTGAATAGATATGAACTAAAAGAAACTACTAGAATGGCTATTCTAGAAGGACTTGGGGATATAGAATACGGTGTTTCTAAAGGTGGAAGTGATAAGATTCAAAGTACTGCTGTAATTGGAGTGATCAAAACTGCTTTAGAGAATGAAGCTTGAATAGTGTCTGAATGTTTCTATAGTAATATATATTTATAATCTCTAACATAGTTCATATATTCAAGGTGATAAAATGGTTTGAAAACGGATGTAAAATCCAGAAAATAATATTCAGCAGTATTACAGCCGCACTATTTATCGCCTTTTTCTCGTTTTGTTCAGTTTGCACTGGACCCTGATTTGTTTGATTAATCGAGTCACAGATAACAACTTTTAAGTTTTGTTTTGTGATGTGTAGTTTTCTTTAAAAAAAGACTGTGTATCATATATAATATATATTGTTTCAACTAGATATAAATATCTGTATTAAAGTGTAACTGTATTCAAGGAAAAATTAACCTACTAAGATGGTTAAAATTGTCGTTATCGGGGGAGGTGTAGCTGGTTTGACCACTGCTTTACAACTATCAAGAAAAAACCATAAAGTGACAATCATAGCCAAAGACCTTCCAGGAGACTACAGTGATTTCTATACTAGTCCATATGCCGGTGCGTTCTTCATTCATATTGCATCTCAAAAAAATCCAGAGTGGTTGCTCGAATTACAAGACATTTCATCGTATTACGAGTTCCTAGAGATTGCTGAAAAAGATGAAACATCAGGTGTTACTCCAAGAGAGACCAATGTTTATATTCCAAGAATGTCAATGCATGAAGAAAACTACGAAGGCCCATGGTTCAAGGATTTAGTCAGAGATTATGCTGTGATCCCACCTGAAGATTATCCTTTTGGTTCAGTTAAAGACGATATTGTTTACGCATTCAAATATACTGGATTCATCATCAATCCAGTTCAATATTTGCATTACTTATTAGGGAAATGTATTGAACATGGAGTCACTTATATGAGAAGGACAGTTGCTGATTTAGCATCAGCCAAGGATCTTTTCATTGAACCAACTCCCCAATATTCACCCCAACCAACTTTTGGTGCTAGTATTAATTCAGCTAAAAATAATGTTGTGTTCTCTACTGCTGACATAGTTATTAATTGTGCTGGTCTTATGGGTCCAAAACTTAACAAAAAAGATATTGAAAATAACATGCCAATTAAAGGACAAACATTACTTGTGGAGAACAATGCCGAGAAGATAATTGTTGTAGAGCCAATGGATCAAGACCACCCTACCGAATCATTGTATATCTTGCCCAGAAAAGGTTACGGTACTCTATTAACAGGTACCTATTTGTATAACGACGAATCACTGAATTTCGATCCTGAATTAACGGAAAGAATCAAAGAGAGATCACTCAGATATGCCCCAGAGTTAACCTACGAGTCATTTATGAAAAATCCAAGCGATTTGGTTGAAGTTAAACAATTTATTGGTATTAGACCAGGAAGAGTCGGAGGCCATAATGTTAGTAAAGATATTCATGAAGGAGTTTCAATTGTTCATAATTATGGATCGGGTCATAGTGGGTATCAAAATTCCTATGGATTGGCTCATAAGGTTTTACAACTTGTTGATGAAATCGTTTCCGAGAAAAAATTGACTCATAAGTTATAGATAATGAGTAATATAAATTAATAATAGATAGTTAAACTTTTATAAGAATAGATGATATATTTTGAAATTCGACTTGATTTTAAACAACACCTGAAAATGCGGCTCACATTTTGTAGAATGAGAAAATTCATATATCAATCAACAACTGGTACAATACAGTCTAATTTGTATCTCTTATTCCTTTATTTAGACACCGTATTGAAAGGTTTCATAACTATATAATTCTATAACCTGGGAGCACAATAAATTGTTTGACATGTCAAAAAGGGTGGTGAATAGACAACCGGAAAGGGCAAGCCCTCTAAACACCAACACCACACAACAACTCCTTGATGCACAAAATGTTGCAATGAAGAACCGAAGACGTGTATTGGACTTAGATCTAGCACAATACCTGAAAGTGAAACAGGTGCTATTAGAATCAACTTTGAAGTTTCATCGTGGGAATTTTGAAGGTGTTTCATTGGAAGAACTAGAGAAGTTACAGACAGATTTGCATCATCTTCGCTTCAAAACTAATTTGAACTTGAAAATTGATTCATTGAAATATGAAAATTTACATGGTTCATATGACGAATTAGATCACAACATAGATGTTAAATTGATTTCTTATATTGAACACGAAGTTGAGGAAAAGAAAGAACTTCTTAAGAAGATAGAAAACACTAAAGAATTACTAAAAAATAGAAACAGAATAAATGAATCTATTCAACAATACTTTCAACAGTCCAGGATGATCACCCTTACAAAACTTGAAATTGTTCAGTTGTTTGGTGACGAAATTGATCATAATTTGATTTTTAAAACTGGACGATTGTCCAAAGAGAATAAAGAGAGCGAGGAATTAAACGAGTATGAGTTCGTGTTGAGCAATAATAGTTCGTTTCAGTACAGCTGTAAGAAGTTAAGTGAATTGATAGATGTTAAGATACACGATTGCGATGAGTTGAGAAGCCAAATCGATAGCACAAAGCAGAAATGGGAGAATATTAGTGGAAAATTGTTTGATTTGCTAGATGCCATTAAGACCGAGATTGATGTTTAGTTGAAGTCTTATCAATTAGTTAACAACCAGACTAAAGGTAATTATAAATGATATTTATTTAATATGTACAGTTTATAGTTGGAAAGAAAAGAAATACGACTAGCATTACAAAACTCAGACTAAATCCAAAAAGAATCTTTCATTATTTTGTCTCCTCCTCTTCGAAATAATCAGCTTGTGATTGTTCAATCTTATCATTGATAAACCCTTGAACGACTTGAATTTCTTTAGAACCAGGTATAACAATTTCACTCAATCTATATTCATCTATCTTAGAACAAGCATTTTGAACACCTTCCACTGTAGCACTTTCTTCAAAAATTGTATAAATTTCAGCAATATCTCTTAATTTACCAAGATCCGATCTACCTGCTTCTTCAACGAATTTTTCGAATTTCAATTCCCCTATAAATCTAACACCTTGTATAAATTTATAATCAACTTTGAGGTCATAGTCTAGTACATCAGGAATTCCAAATATAGCATATTGCAGTCTTTCCAATTTGTCAAACCATTCATTCGTTTCAACTTCTTCAGATTCTAAATAATCTTTTTTGAATTCTTCAAGGTATTGATTTCCAGAAGTTCTGAATTCTTTTTGAGCATTTTTTAAAGCATTTTCTCTCTCTGTTAAGACTTGTTTAATTCTCCACATTGTAGTTCTTATTTCTTCATCCAAAACTGATATTTCATTAGATTTCATACTTTGAACTTGTTCATAGATATGTGTCTCTCTATATAACACATTTCTTTCTTTCAAACACACATACCATAAATTATGTAAATCTTCAAATGATTTTCTTCTTAATTCAGCAACAGACCATGCTCTTCCAGTAAATGAGACTTCTTGAGGAGCTCTCACAAATTTACGATTCTTAAAAAATTCCCATAATGGATGATCATCATTCACTGTTATATTATTTATAGTTGGCAAAATTGGAGCTCTAAGTTTAACATGTGGGGAGATTCTATAGCCCTTTCCTGCTCTTGCAAGACCAATGGCCGACGTATGGAATTTAGATATCTGTTGCTTTAACATGATTTGGTATATGAGTTGTATATGTTTGAACACTATATGATTAACCACCGTTGAAGTGTACTGTTGTTGGTTCAAGAGAATTTCTTGGTGTCTTGGTGTGATTTTGTCAACAATCCTTGACTTACGAAGAATTATCGGCTATTTCCACTTCAATCAACAACAAATCGACAAACATCTCTCAACTGGAACTCTAGCGCTTCTGTTCTGTGTTTAGTGCTCTGACATTTTGACATTTGAGATTTGAGACTTCAAACTGAGAACTTAAGAATTTTGTGAGGCCCCTCCAAATTTGAATCTGAAAAATTTTTATGGGGACTGCGCCACAAAAGATTGATATCTATTAAGTTTACATCTCTACACATAATGTTAAGAAAAAAAAGTGGCACAGGCGGCTTTAAGTATGTGGCGGATTGGGATTATGGTAGGGGAATTTCAAATACAAAAAGAGGGAAACACTTAAGAAAAGAGGGTTCATGTGTCATGTAATTAACACTCTTGATTCTTCAAAAATCAGGGGCATTAGCATTAACACAATGACAACCGAAAACAGACCTGAAGACTTGGACGGACTCCAAGGAGCAGGATCTATTGTTTTGATTGATGAGTTACAAGAACACGGGATCAATGCTGGTGATATCACAAAGATGAAGGCAGCCGGATATTACTCAGTTTCAGTAAGATTTTCACCAATATATTTAGTTACTTTTATCACTTATAACATCAAGTTAGTTATTTGTTTGCTACATATTTACTAACAAACAATTTCTCCCCAACTTATATAGAGTGTTTTATCTACAACAAGAAGAAATCTATGTAAAGTTCGAGGGTTAAGTGAGGTAAAAGTTGAAAAGATCAAAGAAGCTGCAAATAAACTAGTCTCTTCAGGTTTCATTTCTGCTACAGTTCAGGCAAGTATTAGAAAACGCGTTTGCAAAATATCAACTGGATCCAAAGCATTTGATTCTATATTAGGCGGAGGTATATCAACAATGTCAATCACTGAAGTTTTTGGTGAATTTAGAACGGGTAAAACTCAATTAGCTCACACTCTATGTGTTACAGCTCAATTACCTCGAGATATGGGAGGAGCCGAGGGTAAAGTTGCATACATCGATACAGAGGGGACTTTTAGACCGGAGAGAATTAGAGAAATTTCAGAAAGATTTGAAGTTGATGGAGAAACGTGCCTAAGTAACATTGCATACGTTAGGGCATTAAACAGTGAACATCAAAATGAATTGGTTGAGCAATTAGGTATGCATTTAAGTGAAGGAGGTTATAGATTAATAATCATTGATTCGATAATGGCTCTTTTTAGAGTCGACTATACCGGTAGAGGGGAATTAGGTGAAAGACAACAAAAATTGAATCAACACTTATCTAAACTTAGCAGATTAGCTGAAGATTTCAACGTTGCTGTATTCTTAACAAATCAAGTTCAAAGTGACCCTGGAGCAAGTGCTTTATTCGCTAGTGCTGATGGTAGGAAACCAATTGGTGGCCATATCTTAGCACATGCTTCACAGACTAGAGTCCTGCTAAGAAAAGGAAGAGGAGACGAAAGAGTTGCTAAAATCCAAGACAGTCCTGATTGTAAAGAGAATGAGTGTACTTATTGCTTATGTGAAGGTGGTATTGTTGATTCAACTGCTTCTTGAGTTACCTGCTGTATACCATTGCTTGATTCAAAACAGTACACTGTAGATGGCCAATACTAATACCAATTCCTTGAATTCATCATTGTTTCTGGTTTACAAGATAAGGACAAGAAACAAATAATTTGAGCAAACAACTCAGTTAAACCTTCTTTTGATAAAGACTTGCATGGCTTCGAAAAACAGAAAAACAAAATTAAAAAAAAAAAGCCTCTCACTCGCTCTCTTTACGCTGTAAGGCAAAATGAATTCAAGTTTTAATTATTACCACTTTATATTCTTCGATCCTTTGTAGTGTTCCTTTCCTCTCCAAATATATTTGTATCATTTGTATAGAAAATTAATAAACAAACTAACAAATTCAATTCTCGTAGAAACAGAAAACGGTTCTCAAATTAAGAACACAATTTATTAAAAACCATTACGACACTAATACAGAAAAGGCACTTATTGATATCTTAAATAACACAACACACAACAAAACAAAACAAAACAAAACAAAACAAAACAAAACACAACATAATATAACATACGTATCAACAATGGGTGCCGTCTTATCGTTACCATTAGCTCCAATAACAATGGCAGGAAATTGGTTGGCATCGTGTTTAGGTGCAGGATTATGTTCATGTTGCATGAATTCAAGAATGAATCCATTAGCAGGTACTTTTAAATCATCAATAGCTACTAGATTAATGTATGCATTTATCTTCTTAGTGAATTCTATATTTTCGTGGGTTTCATTAAGTCATTCTTTAACTAAATTTGTTGAGAATTTAACATGGGGTTTATTCAAATTTGGTAATGCATATTGTAAAGAACATGGTTGTATTGGTTTCACAAATGTTCAAAGATTGAATTTCTCATTAGGAGTTTTGCATTTAGTACTTGCTGGTTTATTAATAGGTGTGAAATCAACTTCAAATCCAAGAGGAGTTATTCAGAATGGTTATTGGATGACTAAGATTGGAAGTTTAATTACTTTTATAATCATTACATACTTAATTCCTGATAAGTTTTTTGTCTTTTGGGGAAACTATTTTTCGATCTTTTTCAGTACATTATTCATTGGGATTGGATTGATATTATTAGTTGATTTTGCACATGAATGGGCAGAAACATGTTTAGAGAAAATAGAAGAAGGTGAAATTTATTTAGGTGATTCAGATGATGAAGGTTCAAGTTGTTTTGAAGGAACCACATTTTGGAGAGTTTTATTAGTTGGAGGAACATTAACGATGTATATTGGTGTCATTGCAATGACTACTATAATGTACATTTATTTCTCACAATCTGGTTGTACTTTGAATACTGCTGCTATTTCAATCAATTTAATATTTGTATTGATTGTGACAGCTTTATCGGTGACACCAGTGGTTCAAGAATATAATCCTAATGCAGGTCTTGCTCAATCATCAATGTGTTGCATTTACTGTACTTATTTGATTTTCAGTGCTTGTCTTAGTGAACCGGATGATAAATTATGCAATCCGTTAATAAGATCAGCAGGAACAAGAACAATGACGATTGTCTTAGGTGCAATATTCACTTTTATAGCTGTTGCTTATACAACTACAAGAGCAGCAGCCAATTCTGCATTTAGTCATAGTTCAAACAGTGGTCATTATAATGGATCAACAGGTAATTATGATTCTGTTTTGGATGTTATTACACAACAACCACAATCAAGAAATGAAATGAGAATTGAAGCTTTAAGACAAGCTATTAATGAAGGATCTTTACCTGAAAGTGCATTAAGTGATCCTGCTTATTTTGATTCAGAATCAGATGATGAATTAGGAGAAGAGAAGAATTTTACCAAATATAATTATTTACTTTTCCATATTATATTTTTCTTGGCTACTCAATACATAGCAGCTTTGTTAACTATAAATGTTGGATATGAGTTAGATAAAGGTGGATTTATGCCTGTTGGTAGAACTTATTTCAATACATGGGTCAAGATAATTAGTTCATGGTTTTGCTATATATTATATATTTGGACACTTGTTGCTCCTGTGATATTTCCAGATCGATTTTTATAAGTTAATTCATATGAATTCTTTGAATTAAATTTGGGTATATATGGAGAGTAAATAATATAGGTATTTTTTCATCTCGCTATAAAGTTACAATGAAATTAAATAATAATTTGAAAAAATAATTAATCGTACAGTTATTGCTTCTTTTATGATCCATGCCATTCTATAATTAATGTGTGTGTGTGTGTGTGTGTGTGTGTCTTCCCCCACACAGCCTCAAAATAGGGAATTGTACGTAATAAACAATAAACACAATGAATATAATTAATAAAAATATATATTCAACTCTGCCCAGACTTCCTTGCTGGTATATTGGCAACTGTGATTGATCTATTGGTTACAATAAGATAGATATAGTTTCATTTAATTACATGATATAATAAATAATCATTACTGCCAAGGAGAGCATTTCAAGGATGTATAATATATTATTATAAATCATTATATACAATGAAGTAATAAAAATCATTCGAATTCAATATATTATATATTATTATACACATTCCCCTCTATAAAATTAGCTAAACGGTTTATTATTATTGTTCCAGCTTGGAATTTCTTCTGTGAAAGATGGGGCCCGTGGCAGCTTTGCGTTGCGTTGCCAGTGGCCACTGCCCACCCAGTGATCACCAGGGGTCCAGGTCCCAGGACCAGGACCCAGGACCAGGGCCATTAATTGACAATACACGTTGCTTCCCAAGTTCCCACCCACCCCCGTAACAGTTTACGTGTACATTCAACATTGTACGCCGTACGTCCAATTTAAAAAATTTGAATGCCAAATTGACAACAGGCGAATTTATTTGCGCGCGTATAAAAAGGTAAAAATATTCCCACTGTTTGTATTTAAAAATTTCCTATTGATTGGAATTTTTATGAATGGAATCTATTTCTGTCAATTTAAAATTCCGAATTCCGGTTCAATTAATTGATTTTGATTTTTATCAAATTATAATAAAACACATCCTTACCTTACCTTTCCTTTCATTTCATTTCATTTCTTTACATAATCATCATCATCATCATCATATCTAGATGTCTGAGATAACAAATCAACAACATGAAGGCAGTGCCGAATCTCAATCTGAACCTGAATTATTGAATAGTTATAACAAGATTAAGACTCATTTCCCATCTGCCAGAATTAAGAAACTGATGCAAAGTGATGAAGATATAGGTAAAGTTGCACAAGCTACTCCAGTGACCGTTGGTAGGGCATTAGAATTATTTTTATGTTCATTGGTGGAAAAATCAGTTGAAACTGCAAGTAATGATCAAACTAGAAAAATTACTATTCAAGTTTTAAATAAAACCATTCAAAACAATGAACAATTTGATTTTGTTGTTGGAATATGTGATAAATATTTAGGAAAGGGGAATGTCAATGGGAACGAGCAATAGAAATTCCCTCCTTTCCCTTCTTTTTTTCATGAACTTTGAGCGCATGACCATGGCCATGACCATGACCATGACCATTTTATACTAGTTTATTCATCAACATACGAGAGAACAACAAGAAGATGTCAGATAAATGAACAAGAAATTCAAGATCGAGAATTTCAAAAACAGAAAAAAAAAAATCATTATGATCGTCCCCGCATGGATGGATATTATGCTTTATTCATATATACTGATTGGATGCATGGATCATCTTCTTATGATAATTGTACAGCTTATTCTTATCTCAGTATTAAGCTAATTCAAAAGACCAACCGACCACACACACACACCTTATAATGAAATCATTTTACTAATAACACATGCATCTGTATAATATTTTGATTTTTTTGCTTTATTTACTTCTTGTATCTTTCTTACCTGTAATATATTTCATAATATACCTTTTTTCATCTTTGTGTAATGTAATGTAATGTCTTGAGAATAAATTACGACGAATATCAATGCCCCCCGCGATTTTTCTTAAATAGATGTAATTCCAAAATTGGGTTTTATCTGCGATCTTCACAAATACATACATAATGATAATACAATCACATGGCTTACTCCGAGATTTGTGATCTGATCCGGTGGTGGACTAGGCATATATTGTAGGTGAATCATATGAGGTTGGAGTCAACATTCAACATATTTTGCATTCTACGTATATATTCTGGAGGACAGTGTCCCTTTTCTAAATTGATTGATCAAATCAATACGTACAACCCTTATTCCTTTTTAACTACTTTCCCATCCTTTATTATAGATATATGGAAAGGATCTCGGAATTCCATCCATGAATTTCAACAAAAAAGTTTACCAGGGGAATGTTTTCTCAGGAACTGCTTCCAGATCGGGACAGATTGCCCCCTAGGGGGCCCCCATTCGTTGAACTTGCCCCGTACCGTACCGGGCAGCATCATGGGACAGACAGGCTCACAAGCTCACAAGCTCACAGCACCCCCGCGTACAGATAGTCTGATACACACTGCACCCGGTGGGTTATAAATAAATTCTTAGGGTTTGGGCTGGGGCGCCCGATAATCAAATATTGGATAGAAATTGAAATTGGAATCCGCAACGCAACTTTAAAAAATAATATATGGGGTACGTACTAACGTACTACGCTACGTACGTACAAATTGTAACCAACCAACCATCTTCAAGTAAGTAAGTATAATTGTTTTGTTGTTTTTGATGGTTTTGAAGTTTGAGTTAACTTATGTTATTTTCCATTGATTAAAAAATTCAACGTGTTTTGTATTTAATCAAAAAGAGATTTATTTAGATCTCTTCATTGTTGCCTGTTTTTTTTTTGTTAATTTTATAATTTTATAATTTATTTATTCATAGTAGATTTTCTCTTTGTTTTTTTTGCAAAAAAAAGGGAGATCAAGTTGATAATATTAATATACTAAAGTTTCACTTATCAAACAAAACTTCATAATGTCATCATCAACACATCTTTCATCTCATAGATCCTTCACAAACCCATTCAATCTTTCTTTGAAAAATTTACAAGCTTTAGAAGCTAAAGGTCAAGATCCAATCTATTATGTTGGTGTGGATGTCGGTACTGGTTCTGCCAGAGCTGCCGTTGTTGATCAAACTGGTGCCATTTTAGGTTTAGCAGAAAGACCAATCACAAGACATGAATTAAAGGCAAGTCATATCACACAATCCTCGACAGAAATTTGGGAATCAATTTGTTATTGTACAAAGACTGCTATTGCTCAATCTCATATCGAACCATCTTTAGTATTAGGTATTGGTTTTGATGCTACTTGTTCTTTAGTTGCTATCAATGAAAATACAGATGAACCAATTGCAGTTGGACCTGATTTTACTGATGATTATGAAAATATCATTTTATGGATGGATCATAGAGCTGAAATTGAAGTTAATGAAATTAATGCAACTGGTGATGAATCATTAAAATATGTTGGTGGAAAAATGTCAATTGAAATGGAATTACCAAAGATGAAATGGTTAAAAAATAATTTACCAATTGATCCTAAAACTGGAGAATCATTATTTAAACAGTGTAAATTTTATGATTTAGCTGATTATTTAACTCATAAAGCAACTTCAAAAGAAACAAGATCTTATTGTTCAACAGTTTGTAAACAAGGTTTTATTCCTGAAGGTATCACTAATAGAAATGGTTGGTCTTCAGAATTTTTAGAAAAAGTTGATTTACCTGAATTAGTTGAAGATAATTTTAGAAGATTAGGTGGATTACCAGGCGTCACAGGTACTTATTTATCAGCTGGTGAAACAGTTGGTGCATTGACCGAAATTGCTGCTGAAGAATTAGGTTTGACTACTAATTGTTATGTTGGATCTGGTGTTATTGATGCTTATGCCGGTTGGATCGGTACCGTTGCTGCTCAAACTGAAGTTGCTATTCCTGAATTAGTTGAACAAGATAAATCTTTATCAGGAATGGCTAAAGCATCTGGTAGATTAGCTGCTGTGGCAGGTACATCAACTTGTCATATCATCTTAGATGAAAAATCCATCTTTGTGGAAGGTGTTTGGGGTCCTTATAGGGATGTCATGGCTAAAGGCTTTTGGTTAGCTGAAGGAGGTCAATCATGTACAGGTGCATTGTTAGCACATGTTTTATCAACACATCCAGCATATACTGAATTGGGTGTTGCTTCAGAAGCTTCTAATTTATCAAGATTTGATTTCTTAAATTCTAGATTAGAAGGTTTAAAAAAAACTCAAAAGGAAAGATCTGTTGTTGCCTTGGCAAAAAATTTATTCTTTTATGGTGATTTCCATGGTAATAGATCTCCAATTGCTGATCCACATATGAGAGCTTCTATCATTGGACAATCAATGGATACTTCATTAGATTCATTAGCAATTGAATATCTTGCAGCATGTGAATTCATTGGTCAACAAACTAGACAAATCATTGAACAGATGGAAAAATCAGGATACACAGTTAATGCGATTTTCATGAGTGGTGGACAATGTAGAAATGGATTATTGATGAGATTACTGGCTGATTGTACAGGTTTACCAATTGTTATTCCAAGATATATTGATGCATCAGTTGTGTTTGGTGCTGCTATGTTAGGTGCTGTTGCTGCTGAAGATGCTTTGAAGAACCTAAGAGGGGATGCTGGTTCTAAATCAAGAAGAAATTCAACTGCTACTGAACCAACTATTGAACAACCTCCTTCTCCATATACTGCACCTTCTGCAACAGCTTCAATGACTTCAATTAGTGCTTTAGCAGCTGGTAATGTTTCAACTCAATCAACTTTCCCTTTCCCTGTCATGACACCTATTGAAGATGAATCAAAGCAACTTGGATTTCAAGGCAGTACTGATGATGATGATGATGATGAAGAAGGTGAAGAAATCATTTCATTTGGTTCAAAGAGTAAAGCACAAGAAAAAGTCACACAGAATTATTTCTCAAACAGAAGACCAAGAGCATCTTCAGTTAAAAAGACTGTTGCTCCAATTCCTTCCAATACTACTACTACTACTAAGTCTGAAAAACCAGGTGATAAATTATGGAAAGTTATGTCTGAATTATCTGGTGTTGGTAGAATCATTTTCCCATCTAATCAAAATGATCCAGATAGAAAATTATTAACTACCAAATACAAGATTTTCAAAGATCAAATTGAAACTCAACAAAAATATAGAGAATTAGTCAATAAAACAGAAGAAGCCATAAAAAATTACTTGAATATTTAAGTTGAATTCAAAATCTTGAACCACTTTTCAATGTGTGTTTTTGATTTAAAAAAAAAAAAAAGCTGCTCCATCCATTGATTTTTTTCCCTTGTTTTTACTATTTTCCTTCTTTTATTCTGTTAGCTCATTCGTTTGGATAATTATGAATTGTTTAAATTTCCTTTCACTTACTTACATACCTAATACTTTCTACATACTATCTATATATGTACACCCAATTTAATAGATCTCGTTCATTTGTATTATCTAATAATATATATTATATAATATAATATATAATATATATATAAACACCGCCCTTGTATTTCCCATTCGGGAACTTCGGGCCTACTAAATTATATAAAATATGAAAGCGGCTCAGGATGCTGCACTCGGCCTTAAGGTTTTAGTATAAGTTGGTTGGTTGCCTTTAATTATTTGCTTTTGTGGAGAATATAAAATTCTGATTAATGATGTTTTAACTTGCTAATTGAAGGTGGTGGGTGGGTGGGTGATAGACTGTGAGTAACAGAGGAGGATTAAATGTTTCACCGAGTTTTCCAGATTAGTTTAGTGGGATTGGAAATTACGTTTAGTATGTAACTCATGAAAAAAGTCTTTCTAAGGTTACAGCCAGCTCCATCATAATCTATAATCTAGAATAGACAAGGCCATGCATGTTTTTGAAAGAAAGTTCATTTTTCACTTTTAAAACAGCAATCTGGCTTCGATCTGGGAATTCTTCATTTGGGTCTCGGTCAAATATATAATATATATTGTGGTTTTCTTGCTGTTTGATATAAAATTGAAATAATTCTTTTTCTTTCTTTGCCTTTTTAACTGGTTTCGTTTTTGTTTACACAAAATTAGTTTTATTGGTTAGAAATCACTTGACGCAAAAAAACATACCTTTTATTACATCTACTTTAACAATGACACTATCTAAGCATGTTGATTCTGATTTGATTGAATCCGATATCTTGGGTTCAAAAGAGACTTCTACTTCAACCGATTTAATCAATAAATTCATTCAAACCAAACGTCATTATCATGACCTCCGTTCCAAAGATTCTCCTGAATCCAAATTAGTCACTAAATTCAATGGTATTCGTGGTAAACACAGTTTACCAAAGGAAGGATTGGATGCTATACAAGCTTATGATTTACTTCATGATGATTTAACATTAGATGGAAATACTACATTGAATTTAGCTTCATTTGTTAATGTTCATGTCGAAGATTCAGCTGAAAAATTAATTTTAGAAAATTTAACTAAGAACTTGGCAGATAATGATGAGTATCCAATGCTAATCAATTTACAGGAGCGTTGTGTTTCAATATTGGCTTCCCTATGGAATGCTCCAAAACTTAATGGTAAACCTACTGCCTTAGGTACAGCATGTACCGGTTCATCCGAAGCAATCATGCTGGGTGGTTTAGCAATGAAGAAAAATTGGCAAGCCGCTCGTAAAGCTAAAGGATTATCAACAGAATCACCAAATATATTAATGGCTTCGTGTTGTCAAGTTGCATTAGAGAAATTTGCAAGATATTTTGATGTTGAAGCAAGATTGATCTCATGTTCCGAGAATGATTTTTTGATTGATGTAGATTTAATCAAAGAAAACTTAGATGAAAATACAATTGGGGTTTATGGTATTCTTGGATCAACCTATACAGGTGGGTTTGAAAATATTGGTAAAATTCATGAGATTTTGGATGATTATGAAAAGGAAACAGGACATTCCATTCCAATTCATGTTGATGGTGCATCTGGAGGTATTCTTGCATCAATAGTGTACCCGGAACTGATTTGGGATTTCAGATTACCAAGAGTCAAGTCAATCAATGTTTCAGGTCATAAATTCGGATTAACCACTGCTGGTTTAGGTTGGGTCATTTTTAGAACCGAAGATTGGTTACCTGCCGAATTAAAATTCCAATTGGAATATTTGGGTGGAATGGAGGAATCTTTCAATCTGAATTTCTCTAGACCTGGTTTCCAAGTAGTTCATCAATACTATAATTTCATTCATTTTGGTGAAAAGGGGTACCATGAGATCTTTGATAATTGTTTAGTTAATGCTAGAATTTTGTCAAGATTCTTGGAAGCTACAAAGTACTTTACTTGTGTTTCCAACTTACACTTACCAGTTGGTGTTACTGCCAGAGGTGGTTTGGTTCCTGCTTCGTCATTGAAAGTAGGCAATTTGAATGATCATAAGTCATTTAACCCTGCTTTACCTGTTGTTTCATTTCAATTTAGTAAGGAATTTGCCGAAGAATACCCCGAGATTCCTCAATCCATGGTGTCAAAGTTATTAAGAAACAGAAAGTGGATTATTCCAAATTACAACCTTCCAAAGACATCGGCTGAATCCATTGAAGGTACTAATAATGAAATTTTAAGAATTGTCGTCAAGTCGAATTTAACTTCTCAGTTATTAGACAAACTATTACATGATATTGTGGAAGTTATTGAGGTTTTAATCAAATCCACAGATATGGTTAGAGAGAATGTTAAACAAATCAAGCAAGCTTCAGCCTCCGGAAATGAAGATAACGAGGCTTCAGAAATTGGTGAAACTATGGTTTATAATATGTTGTTAAGTATAGCTAATGATGGTGATAAAAAATTAATTAAATTAAAAAACACAGTTCATGTTGAGCATGACCATCAATCTTTCAGAGGAGCTTGCTAGTTGATTTTCCATCACTTGATTTTTTTCTTGTTCTATCCTTTTTCTACTTAGATCATTAGATTAATTTATTTCATGTTATTAGTATATAATAGTTATCCCTTATCATGATTTATTTGAATATTGATTTTTAAGTTATTACTGTGCCTTGTAAAACGAACTGTACAATAATCCAGCGCCAGTTCCAGTTCCCCATCATTTATTTTCCTCATTGATTCTTTAGTACGACGGTTATAAATTGCCTTATTTATAAAACAATCTATGTCATAATATATTACCGATTTTCCTTCTAGCAACACTGATCTTCTGTTGACTTTGATCAACTTGATCTCTCAATCCGTTCAACAAATCGTTCTGTATACTCAGTTCTTCATTGATCGCCGAACCAATTTGTCTTTGTCTTTGGATTATTGATCTTAATCCATCCAAATCTTGATCTTGTTTAGACAGCATCAATTTTTGTTGTTGTAAAAGTTGATTATTATCCATCGTTTGTGTGATATGAGTTTCTTGAGGTTTACCTAATGTTCTTCTGGTGGAGCTACTTTTGAATAGTTCATTCTGTTGCTGTTGTGTGCCTTTATTAGCATTCAATGGAGTCTTACTGATAGTAGTCATAGATAGACCAGTAAATAAGGAGCTCAACTCTTCATAATCTCTAATCAGTTGATTGAGTAAACCGATCCTTCTATCTATCTCACCATGCCCTAGTTCATGTGATTGGGCAAGATATGCCTTCAAGTGATCTATTCGGCGCTTTGAAGAATCAAGCGATTTCTTACAATCAATGATATTTGCATTTGAGAACATTTTCGATCTAACATCTTGTAATAAGGATTTTACATCCCTGATCGTATCAAGCCATTTCGAAGACGAATCTATTTCTTCTTCAGTTGATGAATTCAAAAAATTATTTCTTTTGGTAATGTTATCTTCAGATAGTTCAACAAATGTGGTTCTTGGTAAATTGAGGAAGTTTAAAACCACATCATGTGAGTGTAAGTTGCTATCGTTTAAGATACCTGATAAGAAATCAGTCAATCCAGATTTTCGCTCATCTATTATCCTTTCGGAGCTTTTGTAGAAGTTTGTGTACTTGGATGGAAGTGTGTAGGGTATGGTTGAATTCAAACTTGTTTCCAACTCTTTTTTGAATTCAATGAAATCACTATATCGTTTGCTCACTTTATAAGTATCGGACATGGTCTTCGCCACTTTGATTTCTATGTTGTAAAGTAGATAGTCATTAACAGACGTGGTAGTTGGAATGGAAACTTCAATCATGATACCGTTGTGCTCATATAGCTCTAGTCACACAGCTGTATAATCTTTTGTTGATATATTAACTCTTGGATGGTGGTGCCCCATATTAAACTGCACAAAACTAGACTAACATTTATAAGTTAAATATCAAATAATAAATAATACATATTAAATAATATATTTTAAATAAAATCTAACTGCGAACTCATTTCAATTTTTTATGTACTTTACAAAACCTAGATATGTCTGTGTTCTTCAATATAGGGAGAATTAACTCTCAAAGGTATTATAAACCGACCATCTACAGCATTGTTAAACTACCATGAGTAAACAGTACATATCAACGGCTGTCGTTGGTGATGCACACGAATCCGATATATTGGACGTTGCAGTAACCAAAAGCTTCACAATAACTTGTTCAGCAGATGGGTTTCTTAAGTTATGGAACAACGATTCTTCTGATAGAGGATTAAAGACATCTGTACTTGTTGATAGATTAGGATTACATCATGTTGCTATATTTGAGGATATCATAAAAGGAAAGAGCGTTTTACTGATTTCCACAATTGCATTCAGTGGAGTGAGTTATCTTTATTCATATGACTTTGACGATTCTAAATTATTATTATTGTCTGATCTACCACCACAGTTGGCAAATGAGAAGAACTCATTCTGGGCAAACGGCTTCTTGAAAGACCCACAGGGTGAGTATCATATTTATGCATCAACTTTATCATCTGGTCCAACACATGTATATAGTTTGAAGTTTTCAGATGATGATAAAATGGAGCCATCGTTGAAATTATTAGGAATTACTCCAACTTCAGAGAAATCATTTGCTACAGCGATAGATCTCGATCCAGTTAATAAAAGGCTTATTGTTGGTCATCAGAGTGGTAATGCATATTTGTTTGATTTAGAATATTTGAAGCCATTATATGAGTTCCAATCTTTAGGACTAAAGAAGAATACTTCATCAAGTTCATTATCCACCGTTCGTTCTCTGAAATTTTCCCCTGGAGGTACTTTACTTGCTATAGCAAGAGACTCTGGGTCTTATGGTACTATAACTTTATATGATGTAAAATACGGCGAAACAGTGGGAACATTAACATCACGAACCCATTCATCAAATGTCGGAATCGGAGGGTACGCACATGAGAATTGGTGTCTTTCCATTTCATTCAATCATGAAGGGACATTGTTAGCAAGTGGTGGGTTGGATGATAAGATAAGAATATGGAACTTGGATACCAAGGAAAGAGAAGCTACAATTACAATCAGTAAGACTGATGTTGATGATGATGCATTGGATAGTAACAATCAGTTGGATCATGCTACTTGTAGTTCTTTACAATTTATTCAAAAAGGATTGATTAAAGGGGAGGGTAATAATGATGGGTTAGTCGTGGTTGGGTTCGATAGGGCAATTAGATGGTTTAGAGAAGCTGGAGGATTGTAAAAATCTATGCTAAAAATTAGATTAAGTATTATATTTTTTTAGTAGGAGATATATAGAACTACATAATGATATCCGATTCTATGAAATGAGGAAAGCCTTCCAACAATTGTTATTCATTGCTTATTCTTGCATCTGATCATCATTCAATTGACCAATTTCGCTTAACTGACCCCCTGTAAATCCGTTCTCGTCCTCTTCGTCGTCGTCATCATCATCATCATCATCATCATCGTTATCATCCTCTTCGTAGTCTTCTTCTCCATTACTAACAAACGGTAACGGAGAAGCATAATCGTAATTTCTATCAAATAATGAATTCAACTGACTATGATGACCATTTCCAGTGGGAGGGGTATTCGGGCCGAAAGTTGTCGAAGAAGACATGAACGTTGTGAATGAGGCAGGGGTACCAAATCGGCTTGTGTATTCTATAGCAGGACCAGATTCGGGAATAATGGACCCGCTGTTCGTTTCGCTGGTTGACCTTGTGTGAATAGATCCTAGCAAACCATTACCTGAAGGATTGTTTGTGTCGGTTGAAATAGTACTCGGTATTGAGGGTGTGATGAACTTGTCACGGATAGTGATGTTTCCATTATTACCTTCTATAGAACTAGTAACAATGACACTTTCATCACTTAATCGTTCGAACAATTTCAAAATCAAATGCTTCTTTAAATTTTTGAAATGACTGGTTTTCACCAATTTCCCCCAATTTGAAAAAATAAACGACTCACAATTGTATCTCAAAATTGGATCATTCAAATACAATGAAATTTCCCAAATCTTGAAGATCTTCGTAGATCTTAACCCATCTGAATAAATCTTTGCCAATACCTTCACTTTTAAATCTGTCAGATCATATAATTCGGACATTAATAAAAGTCCAGTCTGTTCGTCAATTGTACAATTATTGATTGAATTAGTGTAGAAAAACTCAATTAGTTTTTTCACCCAGCTGATAGGTTCAGGGATAAACATTTCATCAGATTGGGTTTCAGACATCCCACTTTGATATAGTTTTTTGAAGTATGGCCACCTATTCATTAAGATCAATTTGTGAACTAATATAGGATCACTCTTATTTCTTAATGCTTCTTCATGTTCATCAGGAGATGGCCGTATGTTGGAATTAATAGCCATTATTCTAAAATCTGTAAACTCTTCATCCTTGAACATTGAGTAAAACTGACTCAAGATCGAGTCACCATTACTTCCATGGCCAGTCACTTCTGTATCTGATTCAGCTGATAAGCCAAGATTGACTAATGGGATCTTACACAGACGAGATAATTCAAAATCATTTGAGGTATCATCCATATCTGCAATCATAGGATATCCAAGCATACATAACTGATCATGATGAATGAAATAATGGTTCCATCTAAAATTAATCAATATATCAAGTTTTGAATTGATCAAAGGGATATATTTCAATTGCTGTAAGTCAAAAATTCCGATACTAGGTTTTGCAGAATCTTTATCTAATGGCCATTGAGAAGAGATTATATCTAATATTCTAAAATCAGAGATTTTTAAATAATAATGGTTTCCAGTGACAATTTTTAACATATTACTTAATTTCAGTTCCCCAATAACATTATTTTTTAAATCAAACATAGACAGTTTTTTCACGTGGTTCATCTGCCTAGATAGACCACCAAATGACCATATCTTATCGTTTGATTCGTACATGAAGTGATCAAATCGACTAACAAACTTCCTTCTATCCCATTTCCCGGATTTGAAGTCAAAACAATATAGTTCATCAACTGGCTCTTCTTTTATTTGCTTGTTATATCCACCACTTAAGTATAATTTAGTCTTGTCCCTGGATAGACACATCGAATGTCTTGAAATAGAAGCTGGGTGAATGATAGAAGCTGGATTTTGGAAAGGGACTGACCAACTATCTTCAATGATATCATAAACCAGGAACTCGGAATTTTTGTAAAGGACATTTTTTTTATTAGAACTGTGACCTAAATTATTATTAAAGTCACTCTGTTGGTAAAATGAATCATCATCGGGCAAGCCACCGTAGATCAATATCTTTCCTTTAGACACCAAAGTGCATGAATGACCTTCTCTATAAATTCCAGTCTTTCTTGCAGGTAACCAGGTATTGTTCAATAAGTTCAAAAGATAGATATTATCATCAATTTGATCGTCTTGGTCAAACCCACCAAAAACGAATAATAAGTTAAGTTCGGGGTCTATGCATACTGATGATTGTAGTCTTGAGAATGGTGCAGTGCCACGTAAATTGACAGGCTTGGGTTCTGACAAGTTGTGTTTCAAACTAGGATCAAAAGCAGGTGCCAGTATCAGTTGCGTCATATTGTGTGGCCTGATTAGTCTATTGAATGTGATGAATATTTAGTGACTGAATACAAAGAGAAGTATATAGACAGGAAATCTGATAAATCTAACAAAATCAGCTTGAAAAAGCCTCACATCAATTAAAATTATTTTGCACTTTTTTTTTGATTTACCCCGAACTTATTATGCTGTGAGTATATATTTATAGACTAATACTGTTACTTCCTGTAATATTAAAGACTGAACAACCCAGTTTTTTTACCAAATGGATAAACGACCATTGTACTGAAAAACAAGCCAACTGAAATACCAATTGCAATTTCCACCATAATAATACCAAAAGACAACGAACTAGTTGAATATAGATCACTTGATGTGGTGGTACCATTCGTAGCAGCATTTAACTGAGTGATTCCTGCACTTAGCACATTCCTTGAAGCTACACCACCTGGAACCAAGTCATATATTCCAACTAACATACTAGTGAAGGCCGTATTACAGTATCCTATCTTTTTGAAGGACTTTCCAGTTCTCGAGTATAAATTACTCAGTAATCCGATTGTGAAGGACCCTAAAGCGGAGTTGAATTCAGTTATACTGAAGTGCTTCGACGAGAAATATGACACAACGTATCCCCCACAGGCAATTATTGTCATTATACTAAGTTGATGCCATTGTGCTTGGCATGCAAATGCTAATGTTATAGTGAATGCAGGAACAAAGAAGAAATTCCACCATGGTGAGATATTCGAAACACATGTAGCATTCAATGTGGCATTTTTATCTATCCATCCGTATATGGCAGATCCTAAAGTTAAACCAAAACCTAAGAATAACGAATAAATAATAGCATAAAACATTCTAACCGAGCCAGCGACCAATGATCTGCTTTGTAATTCTAATGCCCCGCTCAATATTATATAGCCAGGTAATATCATACATAATCCTCCTTGAGTAATAGCACCGAAACAAAAGATATCGCCCCCTCCGATGGTACCAATTGCTCTTCCTAAGAAACTTAGCCAAACTGCTGAACTAACTTCAAAAACAGATGAATAGATGGATGATTTTGGAGCAACTATCAATTGTAAGAAACCTAGTAAACAACCAAGTACAAAAGTTGGTGGAATATCTAACCATGAACCACCAAATGCCCAACTAATGACAGTACAACTTGATAATCCATATAATATTATAACCCAAAAATTATTGAAATAAGGAGGTTTATTCAATAGAAATTCCAACTTTGCAGATGCTTCTTCAACACCTAATCTATCATGAACAACGCTTTTGTAAATTTCATGAGCTTCATCCAATTTCCCAATATCTATAGATTGGGTCACTCTAACTAATTTCATTTCTGAAGTTCTAGTGGCAGGGTCACCAAATGAAACAATCATACATCCAGGTAAATAAATAAAAGAACTATCAATTTCTAAAACTCTCGCTGTTGTATTCATATATTCTTCTAATCTATGATTTGGTGCTCCATAAAGCATAAATGCTTTGCATAAAGTTAATATGAACTTTTGTCTTTGTAATAAATCAGCAATGTGAACGGTAATTCTTGCTGCAGTTTCTTGATTTTTCTTTTTCTTTAATCTTAATTTTTCTTTGAAAATTTCTTTACTTTTCATTCTTCTTTTGTCTTTTTTATATTGATGATATGAATTGGTGTTGTTATTATCATTGCTACTATTAATATTATTATTATTAGTTATTATACTACTACCTGTTGAAGATCTTCTCGTAAATTTAGGCATATCAACGATTTTTTCACTTGAGTTTGATTTTTTGTCTTTTAGGAAAAGATTAGTAATGGAATTTGCTGAAAATGTTCTATGATGTTTTGAATTTGATCTTTTCATTGAGATCACGCTATCATTTGAATTTTGAGGAGATAAAAAATCTGTAAAAATATTAGGATGATGATGCGTACTATTGTTACTATGATTGTAAATATTCAATTTGCTTATTTTTTTCTTAATTTTTGTCTTTATAGTTGCATCATCCGGTTCTGACTCAGAATATCCAGTGTTATTATTATTATTGTTATTATTATTATAGTCTATTGTATCTAAATCAATGTCAGAATCAGAAAATAAAAGATTTGAATTTTCAGGATCAGTTAAAGGGTTATACAAATGCATTAAACTTGAAGTGACACCAGTTCTAACTTTATTAGGTAACAAAGAATCAACTTTTTCATTAGCAACTTCATCAAATCCTTGAAACAATGGAGTCATCAAAAATTCATCTGAAGCATGGGGATTAACTGGGTGATTTAAGTGATTTTTTGTTGATGGGGTACGAGAAGAAAAAGATTTCAGATCTTTTAATGGAATATGTTGTTCAACCATCCCTTTTGCAACCTGTGGGCCATAACCGTCATCCAGTAAAGACTGCTGTTCTTCGTCATGTAATTTTGATCTGTTCTTGCCGTTAGTATTTATTGGGAAGATACCGTTTGTTCCAAGTTGAAACAATCTGGATAGAAATGACTGTCTCGCTGATTTCACGGACATTAAATCAGTATCTTCCACTGAATTCTCTTTATCTGCGATTGTTTCGTCACTTGGGTGTTCTTGTTCGGGTTTTTTTCTAAACATGTTTCTCATAAGTTCATATCTATGCTGTTTATGATGATCATCATCATTATCATTGATTATACTTGAATCATCCTGCTTTTCGAGTGATATTTCAATATCATGAGTGTTTTCGTGAGAGTGGGCAAAATTTGAATTTTTCATATTCCTGAGACTGGAAGATGATTCATCGTAATCGTATGTGTCATCTATTGCTAAGTCGTTGTCATCGGTAGCTTCATCATCACTTGATTCGGGATCACCCAGATCTAGGTCAACGTGGGATGAATGAGCTCTTGAAGGAGGTTGCCGATTCTGAGAATGGTGACTTCTAGTTTTCTTGATTATTCCTGTATCTTTATAAAACTCTTGATCAAAATCTCCTTCAATTTCTTGTTCGATTAGTTTCTTTCTATGTTTATTATTATCAGTTATATTATTATCTATTGTTGAACTATTAACTTTTGTTCCCAATATTATATCATTGGCTAAAGTTTCATCTAAATTTTTATTTATAGAATGTTCTTGCTCTTTACTGAAAACTGGCAATATGGGTATGTTTATCTCTGTATCTGATTCATCATCTTCCAATATTGGTAAATCTTCAATAGGCACATTAGAGGAATGACGATTATTACTTCCAACCAAGGGAAAAATATTTCTTAAAGGAGATGAATCTCTGAATGGAGTCTCATTTCTTAATGGAGATACATCTCTAGATCTATCTCTAGATCTGTCTCTAGATGTATCTCGCTGTCTTTCTCTTGATCTAGATCTTTCTGTTGATGAACTTATATTTATATTTGAATTTGATAAGGATCTTATATTGGGAGTAGGTAACCTTCCCCGGTGAGACATCCTGTTGTCGTCGAAGTGAATGTTGGTACTTTAGTAAGTTATGTGAGGAGATAATAACCACCAACTGCTGATGTCATAAGACAATAATGTTTAAAAGCCAGATACATAAAGTTTTGATATTAGACCTAGAGATACCGATTGACACTAATTGCAACAACTGTAACATGCTAACATTAGAACCTCAGCCGCAAATGACAATTTAGATTAGCCACAAATAAACGGCTCTGTGGCTGCGTATTTTTTTTGTATTGATATTTTTGAGGTTATGCTGCCCCGTCCTGCACTGCCCTCTGCCCTTGTTTATTAGCACATCCTTGCACCTTGTTTGTTTTTATTACAATAAAATCAAATAAAAATCAAAAAAAAAATCTCAAATTCTTAAAATTCCCAATCAATCCAAATATTTTCTATTGAATTTACCCTCAAAATATTAATTTTTTAATTTATTATTAATAAATAATTAACACACATCCCCAAACCATAAACAAATCAACACCCTCCTCCTTTATATTCACACCTACACCTACACCTACACCTGGGCTCTACATTTACCATTTTATTTTACTTCACTTTAGTTAACTTCTCAATACTTTTATACTCTTTTATAATACACCATGGATTCAGCTCTCGATTCTCCATCACATCAACAACAGCAGCAACTAACTACACCACAACAGCATGAACAACCACAGCCAGAGCCTGGACAATTGTTCTTAGATGCAGCTTTACAGCCATTAAGGTTTCATTTATATCCTCCATTAGATTCAAATGTTCCATTGATTAACTTAATTGAATCAAATAATGGTTTGATCGTTAAAAGTTATACTGATGATCATCGAGTTATCATACTATCTGCTCCTCAATATACAATAGATGACAATTATAAAAACTTCAAAATTTACTCTTATAAATTCGTTCAAGATACTTATAATAGAGGAATTCAAATGGAGTTATCTAATTATTTGATTCATAATCCAGATAATGATTCTTCTTCAATAGTTCATCAACAACAGAACTCTTTGAGATATTTCAGCCCCGATGAAGACGCTGTACTATTTGAAGAAATTAGAAAAAGACCATGGATGGGTTTCAAAGGACATCAATTATATAAAGATTTAAGTGAATTACTATTCTTTAAACAAAGATTTAGAACCCCAGCTTCACTAAGGGAAAGAGTTCGTACTTTGAAATATAACATTGAATATGTTTATGTTGAAAAAAATGATACAAGAACGTTATTAACAGATTCAAATGGTCATTATATTAAAGATTATTTATTAAAAAAGAAAACAACCAATTTTTCTGCACTAGAAGATTTCACATTATCAAAGACAATTTATAAAAATTTACTTGTTGAAACTAATGAAAAAGGTTTTGAATCAATTGTATTCTCAACAGGTTTTTTCGAATCTTTCTATAATAATTATCCAACTCATTCTGCCGAATCATGGAGACAAAGATATAAGAACTTCTTATTGATTTTTGGAATCTCGAATTATTTGAAATATTATATATTACAATTCAAGTCAAATAAGGATCCCTTACCTTCTAATTTAGCCAATAAAGACTGGTTGGAAGCTAGAAAACATTTGAAAAAAACAGACGGTCAAACAAGATTATATTTCCCTAATATTGAACAAGATAATGAGTTATTAGACAAAGAAATTGATTTAATCCCAGTACCAGATATAATCATCCAAAATACTGCAACCAATGCAAATACTACTTCTCGCTCCACCCTATCATCGCCTTCAAAGCAATTCATCAATCCAACAACAACAGAAACAACAACATCATCATCATCAGCGACAAACAACATTGAACAATCCATAGCAGAAGCAGCCACATCGGTAACCAACGTTTCTCCATCAACTTCCCCATTTCCATCCCCACCATCCCCTCTTGAACGTCCAGCAAAAAGATTAAAAACAACGACTGGATCATCTCCAACAGCAGATTCAAATATAGATCCTGCTATTGAAGATATTGAACAACAGCCTACACATTTCATTGAAGAAGAAACAACTAATTTCTTAGAAAATACTTTTATTAACTCTTATAAAAAATCTGGCCCACCAATGGATTTATCCAAAATCTCAGATAATAAAGAATACTTCTTCAAGAATTTAAATTCAATTTTTGATCCAGCTAATCCAATCTCTCCTAAAATATTATCCTCTAAATTATCTAAACTTGGCATTCAAGAATACTATACTGTTTTCTTGATGTATAGATGTAACTCAAATAGACAGTTTGTTTTTGAATGTATCAAAAATTACATAAATTCAGGTGGTGAACAATTATTAGCTCAAGCTCCTGGAATATGGTCTAATAAAGCAATTGAATGGATTTTATTAAAGAATGTTTATTTACTGGAATTATTGAAAGAGTATCATGGAAGTGAAAATGTTCAAAATCAGTTGGATTCCTTAAGAAAGACTAATACTATCAAATGGTGAATTTTGTTTTAACTATTCTCTCTTGTGCCATGTGTTTTTTTTTTAATCGTGTATGTTGGTGTTTTTCCATGTATGTTGTGTTATTTGTATTGCTTCTATGTATCTTATCCTTTAAATCATTACTTATTATTTTATTACTAATTTCTATATACAAGTAGTAATTTATCATTTCACTTACTCCTTCGGTTTCCGGTTCTCTGTTTCCACCTCTTCTTCAACAATAACGACTTTTTCACCGTTCTCCTCCACGACTATAAGGGTGTCCTCCTCCTCCATTTTCACCACCGCATCATCATCCTCATCAACTTCATTCAACTTCTTATACTTTGCTTTCGTCTTCTTTTTAGCCCTCTTCTTTAGCATCTGTTTCCTAGCAATTACAACTCTAGCACGACTATCATCACCTTTCTCCATCTCTTCAACCTTCAACGCTAATATCTCCCTTGCTATCTTTCTATTCTGATCTCTGGATCTGGTAGCTTGCGAAGTAACAACTAATCCTGTTGGTAAATGAGTTAACTGAACTTTTGAGTTGGTCTTGTTGATCTTTTGGCCTCCTTTACCCGATCCACCTTTTATAAATTTTTCAAGTATTGTTGACTCATCAATTTTAGGTCTTGTTGGCATTTTATTGGCTTTGGGGATCTTCTTTTTGATGGGGAGAGTTGACAATGGATGCTTAAATTGAAGTGGTCTCACGAATTGCATTCTGGAAATTGATCGTATTGATATCATGGCATTCATATGACTATGTAAGTGGGTGCGTAGAGTGCTGATTGATAGATTGTATGTCAATGAAAAGAAGAAAGCATATAATGAAGTAGTTTTAGAATAAACTTTCACTTTTCAAGTGCATATGCATGTCAGTGAAACTGAGAAATAAATTTAAGCCGATGATCAGACTCTCCTATTTAGATTCTAATTAGAATCACTTGATGATTTATATACAAACGTTACACTACCATCCCAACGACGATAACAGCACTATACAGCATGATAAACCGCAGAAATTAATCAATGAATGACCCGTCACATCATACACCACAAGTTCCTGAAACTACTAGATCTCCACCAATAATAATTAAATTAAGTTCAAGATTCATTGAAATTGGCGTCTCAGGAGAATCAGCTCCCTTATTCATACTCCAAACTTGTGATTTTTCAGATAACTCCTTTAATACAGTCTCTGGTAACGCACTGATTCATGACGAAGTTGATGAGGAAGATTTTCGGTATGCTGATTTAAATGCATTCAATTACTTGTTTCATCCTAACTTACTAATCTACCAGCAACTTACACCCACAACTACATTAATAGACACATTTGAATACAAACTAGCCACACATCTAACTGCAATATTTATAAGAATATATCACTTGATCAAACTTACCCCAACATCCAGAAAAGTCATTATTGTACAGCCACACATATTTAATGATTATTATATCCATATGATAACAAAGGTATTACTTACAACTCTACAAGTCAGATCAGTGACTTGGCTCGACTCTTCGCTTATGACAGTTGTCTCTGGTGGTATTAGAGACTCATTGGTTGTGAATATAGGTTGGAATGTCACGAGTGTTGTGGCCGTGGCCGATTTAAGGAAGTTAAAGGGGGTAGATGGTTTCACTACTGGCTGCTCAGCGTCTCTGTTGCATTACTTATACCTCAAAGAGTTTTCATTACTGTTTAGGGATTTCAAAAAAAGGTTTAAAAGCAGTACAGATTTGTTTCGGTTTATTGAGGCTTTCGTTGCAGACTGTGTATATGTTAGGGTCATAGAGAATAACAATGAGAAGGAAGAGGAGTTTTTCGAATATAAAGGGTTTGATCTACCTTGTTCTCTAAAATACACATTAATTGAAAAAATGTTATTTCAACCTTTAAATGAATGGCGCCATAATGATAACAATGAACTTTCACTAATTCAATTGATCTCGCAAGTCTTAGAGAACTCATCAATCGATTTAAGAAAACAATTAATCAATAATTTAATCATAACTGATTGTTTGAGTCAAATTCCAGGATTAAAAACAAGGTTAATCAAAGAATTGAAACACTATTTTCAATTAAAAAACATCAATTTGCTTATCAATTGTGTTAGATCATTAGGTGATTGGAAAGGTGCCAGTCTATATTCATCAGTGATATTGTTCAAACATAATCATTTGAAAGAAGTTGGAGAATTGAAACGAGAGCATTATATAAATGGGGAAAAAACTATTATATAGGATATATGATATATAGAAAATAATCATGGTTTATAAATTGAAGCAGGAAAAACGAAAAACAGAAAAACAGAGAACAGAAAAACATTTACAATTTCATTATAAATGAAGGTTGTCTTTTCTTTTTGAAAAAAGGTTCATTCATTGTAAGAAACGGATTTAAATCTGAATCTAATGTAACCATATCAAAATTGAAACCTTCCAATTCATAGTCATTATCTGAATTAATTGAATTATAGATCAATGGTTCATAAAACATTTCCCATGGATATTTACTGATATATTCATCCAAATCCATATCACCAAAGTGTGAAAGCTTATACCAAAGTCTTTTCAACTGCTTTCTAAACGTCAAAGATTCTTCTTCACGTTTTGAAACATTGTCCTTTATATCTAAATGACTCATCTCGTATTCCAATATTGAAAATAAAAGTGATTCTGGAGTTGGACATTCAGGATTGTACTCCAAGCTATCAACAAATGGGAAAGCTGTTTTAACAGGTGATGTTGCTATATTTTGTAGTAGTAATGGTCCATTACCAGTGATTAATGCTTCGCCTTGAGGTCTGATATTAACTTTAGTGTAAAACTTAATAGCACCATCCTCATTTGAAGTATTATTGGTAGTATTGGCACTTGCTGTAAAGGACCCATATATAGCATCTTCATATATATCATGATCTTCCATTTCCGATGTGACTCTTTGCTTCTTTTGATTTTGTAAATATTCTGTCATTGCATTTGTCTTTAATGGGATAAGATTGTACATATCAAAAGGCTTTAGAGGCTTTAAAGCAGATGAAGCTGCAGTTGAATGGTCAGCAAGTCCTGAATTGAATATTAAAGGAGATTTATCCTTTTCTTCTTGTTCATCGTCACTTTCACTTGCAGTCTCACTCTCACTCTCTTCTTCATCATCACTATCAAACTCATCGTCGCTTTTACGATGATTTCCAATTTCCTCGTTATACAGTGACTTGACTTGTTTGCTTCCATTATCATTTGAATCTGAACCTCCAGAACTGGATATTCCTCCTATTAAAGCGCCAATCTCTCTCTTATGACTGTTTTCAAGGATTGTGTTATACACACCGGGTCTGTTATTATTGTATGAACTATAACTGTATATATTCTTATTTTCATTCTCATTTTCATTTTCATTTTCATTTCCTTGTTCAGAGTCACTAAAATCCCCATTACTATCACCTAATGCATAACTTGAAGTGTCTGATGAACTATTTGCATCTTCGCATTGTAATTCTCTTAACCTATTAGGGTCTCTTCGAGACATGATGACCTGAGATTGTAGTTTGTTGTTAGGTTTCAACGCTTTCAAGTTCTTCAAAGTCACGTACTTCTGTTGATAGATGGCTAAGGAAGAGTTGTTTCTGGATGCACCTAATGCTCCTGGTCTAGACGAGGACAAACTAGTATTTTCGTTCTGCATGTCGGACTGTTTATGTGGATAGTTGCTAGAACGATGTTGGGGAGAAATCAATACAAGACAACAATACAAAAGGGAACCTAGTCAAATTAAATAGCATGTTCTCTATATATCCCCTTTTAGCGCCCGGGATCCAAAAAGTTCTCACGTGCCCAGTGCCCACTCACCTCTCACTTCTTCAAGGAACCTGTCGCCATCAAAGAGCCCACGTAGTCTTGCAAATACCTGTTTTCGTTGTCCATATCCGAGCACTCTCTTTGAACCTTTCTGATTACTTTCAAAAGAACATCAATGTCTTGTCTGGTTTGAATAGTCTCTGAGAGAAGGGAGTTTGTATGGTTGCGTGGTTCCTTGTGTTCATTGTTTGTGGTCGTTTTGGGTTGTGCAGCAGTTGATTGGATGGATTGAGTGTCTATGGATTCAGAGGTCATTATGTCTAGTGATATATCACGTTCTTCTGCTTTGATGGTGTACCCTATCACACTTTCCCATGCTCAGAAGTACAAGAGTCATGTCACACTAATTGTGCTCAGAAAGATCAATCATCACACCAGTGAAGTTCATAAGTCACCGTTGCTCAAATCAATCGTAAATATTTATTACGTCATCCTCCATTTTTCACAGAGTTCCCAGATTTCAAAGGAAGAAATACTCAGATCTGTATTTGATCCTTAATTCCTTTTTCTTGTTTGTTAGCATTCCACTTGGAAAAAAAGTCACAAAAATAGCTATGAGTGAGAGTGGCATAAGTAAAATTATGTCCAATGGAGAACAAAAGTTTCGGGGTTTGAAGGCCGCTGACACTGATCTTCCTGGAAAGGTCTCTAAAGCTGAAAAGAAAAAGTCAAAGGAAAAGAAGAAATTGTCCGAAATAACCCCTGAATTCATAGCTGAACAAAGAAGACTTCGAGAATTAAAGAAGGATCAAAAGCGACAGCAATTACTTGCTCAAGGTATTGATCCAGATCGGTCTGAGCCTGAAAAATACATCAAGAGAGAATTACTAACGGTTCCTCATCCTACTGTCTCTGGTTCAACCATTAATGTTAAGATTATGACATATAACTTATTAGCGCAAGCTTTGATTAGAAGGAAGTTGTTTCCGGACAATGGTGACATATTGAAGTGGTCTAAGAGATCCAAGATATTACTGGAAGAAATCAAGCATTATAACTGTGAAATCATGTGCCTACAAGAGATTGATTATGTTCAATTTAACAGTTATTGGAAAGGGGAGTTAAGCAAATTGGGTTATTCCAATAAGTATTATAGATCTGGTGATAAGAATCATGGCGTTGCTATTTTTTTCAAAGAATCGTTATTCAACATTGTGGATGTTTCGTATATTGATTATGATAGGGAAGGAGCTGGAGATATCACCCCAAGAACAATCACTAAAAATGTTGGATTGTTAGTCGGGTTACAATGGAAATCCCATCCTGAAAAGTTGTTAGTTGTCGGTACAACCCATTTGTTTTGGCATCCTTTTGGTACGTATGAAAGAACAAGACAAACGTACGTAGTGTTGAAGAAGACAAAAGAATTCGAAGATAGAATTAAGATATTACATCCAAACATTCAAAAAATATGGAAATTTTTTGCAGGAGATTTTAACTCTCAACCTTTCGACTCTCCCTATTTATCTATTGTATCTAAACCTACGAGATATGATTCTAGATGTAAAAACGTGATTGCATGTTCAACGTCATTCCAATTTTCCAAATCAAGGGAAGGCCAGACAACTGAGGAAGAGGAAGGTGGTAACATTGAGAAATTTGGTGAGAATCAACCCAAAGACCCAGTACCACAAGAATTTGAAGCTACGGAAGAACAAATGCAACTAGTGGACCAGATGCAAAAGTTACATAATGAGTTACCATTAAGAGCTGTCTCATTATATTCTGTAGCTTATAAATTTGTTGACTCTAATAACTCAGGAAGTGATAATGATAGGGGAGAACCATTTTTCTCCAATTGGGCCTATGCATGGAGAGGCTTATTAGATTATATTTTCTTGGTTAAAGATTGGGCTATCGATGATGACAATGTCAATGTTGATGGATTACATGAATTTGAGTTTGAAAACGACCTCGTATTGAGAAAATTGTTAAAGCTTCCTCATCCTGATGAAATGAATTTGGGTCAGCCTAGGGAAGGTGAATATCCAAGTGATCATCTGTGTATGATAGCTGAAATTGGATTCATATTTTAGTTTTGGAGAATATTTATAATAAAAGAATTTTCTTTATATAAATTGGCTATAAAAAACTACATATCGAAATCAAAATGTATAAGCTCTGAACGTCATAAGGAAAAAACATATGTCATATAGTAAATGTTCTACGTGCATATGTGTATCTCATAATCTGAGATAGGTATCAAATTTTAACTATTGAATAGTGCAAATTCAGCTATTTGTGCACCATCTTCGCTATCGTCTTTATCAAGAACACCGAAAACTTCTAACAAAACATATCTAGCTTGATATGTTGAATCAAATGAGAACTTGGTATAATTCAAATCAACAATTTTAACTTCAAAATCGGTTGAATTATAAGCACTCGTGACTGAAACCTCACGATCATTCACCACAGATGTAATATTGAAATAGTCAGTGCTATTTAAATAATTGGCATTTAGGTACTGGGAATCAATCTCAGAAAGATCTGGGAGAATCGAGACAGAGAACTTAGCAGCAGGTCTAGAACCCCAGTAAATCAAGCCATTGTTAAATGATTCAACGATATTTAAATCGACTAAAATTTGAGCAACTTCATTCTTGCTCTCCGCTTGCCATTTTGTTGAATTGTCACCATCGACAATTGAAATAGAGACTTCACCATCCATACCGGCCGATAAAGGCACTGTATTTGCGAAACATTCAGTTAATGAGCCATCAGCATTGTAATCCGTGATAAAGACAGGAATAGATATGCTGGAATTTGGCTCCAATCTATAATATCCACCTTCATCATTTCTAGCGTCTACATATATAGTAATATCTAAATCAGTTTCACCGTTGTGCCAAATCGTTGCATTTTCAGCAGAGATTTCAATATCTAACGAGTTGTTCAAGTATTTGAAACCACTGATTTTCAAGTCACCTTGAAGTAAAGGTAGTTCCACTGGGTCAAAGTGCAGAATTCTATTGATTGTATTATTCTCAGTTAAATTGTAACTGAATCTTAACCCTGTCAACCCGAAATAGTACGACTGTGCCACCCCGCCTGATCCAGTATTGAAGGGGAATGCAGGATGAGTACCACCATTGGCCTCAAAATCATCGTTGTTCTGTTCACTCATTTGAGCAAAAGGAAATCTTAAGAATGGATCAATTGATTTACGGAAGTACGTCTGAGACCCACATCCAACATCATTTAGTTTTTGACTGACTGCCGCAAAAACAGGGAATGTCATAGCTGGGCCTTGAGAGGATTGATGTTCAGAGTAATAAACCATATCATCATGAGCACGCTTCTTTCCATAGTCAAAATAATCCACTAATGAACCATCTTGGTCATCAATATACGTGATCAACACCACATCCGCTTGCTTTATCAAAACTGATGAGTTCATTGTATCGTACTCTAATGTGATATTATCAGCAGAAACAGGTAAGTACATGTTTTCTTTAATGTCTTCCCATTGATCGTCAGTATCGAGACCCAAATGATTAGCCACTAATAAACTCCATTTCATAACTTGTGATATACCAACTGCAGTATAAGCAGCGTTGTCTTTGAAGTTTGCATACTCGTCAGGATCAGTCAAGTTATGTGTTGTATATTTACCCAATGTATCATTGAATTGAACGTACTGGGAAAAGAAATCAGCGGTATCTTTCAAAATAGGCCATCCGTATTCTTCTAAATGATCATCATCAATGGCCCCACTCAAGTATAATTTCCAAATAGAATAACAAATAGCAGCATTTAAATGATATTCATAATTGACACAAGGGCCGGTACCAGTACAATTTCCAAATCTACCCGATGTCCAAGAATAAACTGATCCAGTATATCCATACTCTTCTGCATTTTTTTTAGCTTGATCATGGATATAATATCTATAACTAGAAATAGCGGCAGCATTTTCAGGAGAAACGGGAAGAAGAGCAGGTAGCATCCATAGATCAGTGTCCCAAAACACCAGACCCGCATATGAATCAGAACTCAATCCACCAACGGCCAAGGCACTGGTTAGATTTTTACTAGAAGATCTAGTATTGGCAAGCAAATGATAAATACTAGCTTCTGCTGCCAAACTAAGATATGCATCGTTAGTAACTTCCACTCTAGTATTAGACCATAATTGCGCCCAATGTTCATCGTGAGATTCTAATAGGTCTTCCCATGAATGTTGAGAAGCGTTAACTGCTGTTTGCTTGGCTATTTCAAAGGTGAGAGAGGATGAATTGGAATCAAATAAATCATCCGAGACAATACCAACGTATTTCGTAACTGAAAAAGGAGATTTATCAGCACTGGATAAAATAAAGGAGGTCGACTGTGAGACTTCAGTATCTGAAATATTATATTTGAAATTCTCATCTGTTTCGAAATCAACAACGGAATAAATTGTTGCATGTTTATAATTGACCCCATCAGGTTGAACACTAACATAAATCCCTTCATCATCGAAATCGATGTCTTGTAACACAGCTCTTTGAGAGGAGTTAAAGTTTATCAAGTCTCTAACGGTAACATTCAAACTGTGATTAGACTTTGTTGAAAGCTCCCAATTAACCAACCCTAATGTTTGAACTTCTCTGTGAGCCACAATGGAAACTTTAACATCAATCAAATCTAGCCAAGTATAAGAAGTAACAACCAATCCATTCCACATATCTAGCTCTTGATAATAGTCACGGATTTCTCCAAAATGTGACTCATTGGTCAATTGCGGATTCAACACATGTAAAGTATCATTCACAACCAAACTCAACTCGAAGTCGGTCCATTGAGGAACCACAGTAATAACACTCTCGGAACCGTTAGCCAATAATTCAGGAAAATTAGTACCAGTGGTGTTAGCTTGAAGATCATAAAATCCTGCGATAAAAGCGCCTGAGAATCGTTTGTTAAATAAAGGCCAGCCATTGTCTAGTTTTGCACTAGTTAAATTTTCATTTTGATCATAGCTGAAACCAAAACCAAGATTAGGAATTCTTGCACCGATATAACCATTGGAAACGTATGGCTGATCAACAAAGCTGTTATATGATTTGAACAAAGTTGTACCCAAAACTCTCTCTTCTTGCAAGTAATAAGTTTCGGTGTCGTTATCATAATAGTCAAATTGTTCGATTAAAAAGGAAGAATTGATAGCAGTTCCATCGAAGAACGAACTATTGGAAGCAGAGTGGTTTAAAACAGGGGAATTTGAAGGAGAATGTCTTGGTGAAGAACTACTTGAAGAAGCGACCGAAAATTGGTAACCAGAAACGAATGGCAGAACCGCCGTACCTACTGTGATTAACGAATGTAGTAGGGTCATTTGAAGGTGATAAATAAGTGATTGATAGCTCTAACAACCTCCAAAATGATCAGTTCAGTTCAATCCAACCCAAAATTCTATAATGATAATCAAAAAGTATGTATTAGTGAATGAATGTGAGTTGAACAATTAAAGTAAAAGTTCAATGGGGTTAGCCGGAAAAGTAGAAATATACATACTTATATCTATAATAAAATTATAAAAAAAAAACTGATTCTCCACATTACAAATTGTGGGATACCATCGAAATTGAATAAGGATCCGGAACATGACTTTCCAGAATAAGTGAAAATATTAAGTATCAGGGGTAGGGCCTTGGACTAACTTCCTCAAATAATCCGTAAAGCGCCTTGAAGGTGCATCACTTCCGTATTCGGAGAAAGGCCACATAGAAAAAGGTTTCTACTATTCTCCTGCATGAGGCGTATACTTTGCATCTTAATAGGAAACAGAAACAGCCAATTTGGAACTCAAAATTTTGTAAGGCGGGGAGGAAAACGATACTGCAAAGATTTCAAGTTTTTCCTTATTGTTGACTCTTGTTTTGTTTTGATGTATTGTTGCAATTGATAACTGGGATGATTGCATCAATTAAGTAGTACTCAATTCTAGATATTATATCCGTATGAGTCGTTTGCAATGCCAAATGAAGTAAATGCAATCAATAGTCATCGGAATGGCATCAAGCCGTCGAAGCCCAGGATATTCCTTGCCATGAAAATTTCCTCAGAGCACCGAAAATAGCAATCACCTGATTCATGAATGTGGGGTAATTTTATGTGGCTGACGACTAGACCGGTAATGACAGGTGGCTATATGTGGCTGATAACGAAGAACACACACCGAATCCACTCGTGACCAGGACGCGTGAAAGATTGTATAAGATATGACCTCATTACTGACTCAGCAATTTCATTCACTCAAAAAGGAAATTGTAAATACACGGGCTCACAACCACCAACTATTCAACGCCAGAAGTGCGAAAAAATAAATGTAAACAAACGTAAACAAAGAAATCAAAACAAGCTAACTCAAAACACTTTATAAACACCGTTTACAAGTCACTGTTTTGAATACTTCATCTACCCACTTATTTGTACGCATATCACGTCTTTCCATCGTTTCGATTATTGAGAATTTAAAGTACACTTGCAAAATGAGAGAAGTTATTTCAGTTAATGGTATGTTTATAATGATTCTATCATCACCAACATTGTATAAATCAGATCAAAGAGGCAAAAACCAAAGTCCACCCTCATATATTTATCAACTTATACTAACATATGTAACTGCCCACTACCGCTCATTATTTTTACAGTCGGTCAAGCTGGTTGCCAAATTGGTAATGCGTGCTGGGAATTATACTCAATGGAACATGGTATTACACCAGACGGTTATTTACAAGATGGTTTAGATAGACCAAAAGGTGGTGAAGAAGGCTTCTCAACCTTCTTTGCTGAAACCGGCTCTGGTAAATACGTTCCAAGAGCTTTATATGTTGATTTAGAGCCAAATGTTATTGACGAAGTTAGAACAGGTAAATACAAGAATTTATTCCATCCAGAACAATTAATCAGTGGTAAAGAAGATGCGGCCAATAATTATGCAAGAGGTCATTACACCGTTGGAAGAGAATTACTAGACGATATCACTGACAGAGTTAGAAAGATGACCGATCAATGTGATGGTTTACAAGGTTTCTTGTTCACTCATTCTTTAGGTGGTGGTACCGGTTCTGGTCTAGGATCTTTACTATTGGAACAATTTTCTAACGATTACGGTAAGAAAGCAAAGCTAGAATTTGCTGTTTACCCAGCTCCACAAGTTTCTACATCAGTTGTTGAACCATATAACACCGTTTTAACAACACACACAACTTTAGAAAATGCTGACTGTACTTTTATGGTTGATAATGAAGCCATTTATGAAATGTGTCGTAAGAATTTAAATATTGCTAGACCAAGTTTCAATAACTTGAACAATTTGATTGCTCAAGTTGTTTCTTCAGTCACAGCTTCCTTGAGATTTGATGGTTCATTGAATGTGGATTTGAATGAATTCCAAACCAATTTGGTTCCATACCCAAGAATTCATTTCCCATTAGTTTCATACGCTCCAGTTATTTCAAAATCAAGAATTACACACGAAGCCAACTCAGTTGCAGAAATCACTGCAGCATGTTTTGAGCCAGGTAACCAAATGGTCAAGTGTGACCCAAGATTAGGAAAATACATGGCTACTTGTTTACTATATAGAGGTGATGTTGTCAACAGAGACGTTCAAAATGCTGTTGCCATCGTTAAAGCCAAGAAGACAGTTCAATTGGTTGACTGGTGCCCAACCGGTTTCAAGATTGGTATCTGTTACCAAAAGACCACTCAAATTGCTGAGTCGGAATTGGCAGATGTTAACAGAGCTGTTTGTATGTTATCGAACACCACTGCTATTGCTGATGCATGGCAAAAAATTGACAGAAAGTTCGATTTGATGTACAAGAAGAGAGCTTTTGTTCATTGGTATGTCAGTGAAGGTATGGAAGAAGGTGAATTCGCCGAAGCTAGAGAAGATTTAGCTGCTCTAGAAAGAGATTATGTTGAATTAGGTGCCGATTCTTTCCCGGATGAAGAAGAAGAATATTAAAGTATTATGATTCTGTTATTTTGTTAATTGATTAATTTCTGATATTGGGTGAATTACGGTTTCTTTTGATCCTTGCTATTTCTTTTGTGTTTGGATTGTTTTCCTTTTTGTTATTTTACTTTTGTTATTTTACTTTATTGGTCTTTCCCTGTTTTGAAAGCTTTTTTTGGAATATATCTAAAATCACTTCTGTCAGCTTTGTGCATGATGTTTTCACGCTTGTGTTTGTTCATTCCACTGCTTTTTCTCTCGCCTCTATTCTGAAGTGATAAGTGTATATTCAATTTTTGTTGTTGTTTAATAATATATTATACCCCCTTGTTCTCTTATATTATAGATGAGATTTACTAACATCTAGACGTTAAGTGACTAATTTACCGAGTCTTACGTAAGCTGGATGGCGTGGTCTCGGCTTTAAATTGTTTTTTTACTCTAGAGGTGTATGTGACTTTTAATTTAACGTTTATGATATGTGTGATACTTATTCAACATATATCAAGTTACTACGCTGAATATTACTGGAAAGGTTGAAAAACTTCTCAAATTCCATCTACTTAGTCACACAGATACACACCATTTAAGGAAGAATAAAGGATTTTCCGCAATAATTTAAGACTAATATAAGTAAGTAGTTGCTATCTAATCATCTAAATTCTCCGGTAAAAGGTGCGAATATAGAAAACTTTTAGGGTGGCAAATTCTGAGATTAAAGTATTTGAAATTTTCCTTTGTTCTATACTTCTATATATATGGACATTGATAATACACACTTTTATTGAAATCTACTACTCGACCACTTATATGTGCATCTTGTAGTTTGTCATCCATATAAGTTAAATCGTGTGATATATCATTTGGCTTCATATATCAATTTGCATATTTTTTTCTCATATCCTTACACCGATTAACTCCGGATAAGAGTTTAAAGCCAAGAGAAGAGTCAGACAGAAAATAAACAATACCAAAAAAAGAATAGTAATTTACAAAGAACAAGCAAAATGGAGCCCTTATATCACAATAACACAAAAGTCAAGAAGACCAGAAATAGACTTCCCATCTCTTGTGAACCATGCCGAAAGAAGAAAATGAAGTGTGACAAGCAAAAGCCATGTTCAGGGTGTACCAAAAACAAACAGGAGGATTTATGTAGATATGCAGCTAATTCGGGTGATGGTCCAAATAAGATACAACTATCCAGTGAAGTTTTAAAGTTGAAAATGAAGATCAATAAACTCGAAAAGATCTTGAATGCGAACAATATTGATATTAATAATTACAATGACATCTCATTTGCACTAGACTCTTCAAGCCCAGACAGTATCAACTCCAAGAATGAGGATGATCCATTGATGTTACTTACAAATAAGTTTGATAGAATGATTTTCAAGGAGAATAAAGTATTTCATGCTGGTACAACATCTTATGCTACTTTTTTCACGGGTGACTCTCAATTGGGTTTGTTGTTCGAAAAATACTTAGGAAAACATAAACAACAGTATGACGATTATATGGAGGCACAAAAAGTCAAACTAGGTGATCAAGTTGATGTGAATAATTCACTTATTAGAAAATACTCGTGCAAAGAATTAGAGTACTGTACTGAAGCACCTGACTTGCACTTTACTTCGTTAGTGAGTAGAGATGCTACTGGGAAAGCTGCTGCGGAATCAGTCAACAGAGTTAATGCGATGCTACCTCCAATGTATGTTATCAATGCGTTGGTGAATAATTTCTTTGAATATGCATATTATCTAATTCCATATGTCGATGAATCCCTTTTCAGAGAAGAATTAACTTACGTATTGTTTACAGATGCCGACGGAGCACCGTTTGTGCATATCAGTCATTTGCAAAATTTGTCCATTATTAGTTGTCTGTTTTTGGTTTTGAGATTTGGTTACCTCACAGTCGATGTTAATACATTTGATGAAAATCCATCTTCAATTCAGAATGAAGATTTGGCCACTATGATAAGATCGAATATTGAAATTGGGGGTGAATTTGTTGAGACTGCTAAAAATTTACTATTGAGCTTACCGAGTGAGGAAACTATCTTTAAAAAAGTTACATTAAGAAATGTTCAAGTTTTGCTATTACTAAGATTATATCAATCCTATTCTCCAGAACTAACTCAGGAGAGTTATGAAGTCTCATTATCCCTCAGTATCATTGTTCAAATGTGTAGAGTCTTGGGAGTTTATAGGGATCCAGATAATTTCCCTGATGTGTATACTGATTTCAGAGTCAAGAACTTATGGAGAAGGCTATACTACAAGTTGATATATTTGGACGCAATGAACGCTTTCGATTTCGGTAGTCCCTTGATTATGTCAGATGATGAATATGACATCAAATTGCCCACTTTGAGTACTAAAGATAGCTCTATATTGAAAGATTTCAAAAAAGGTATATCTGTGAATATTTCTGATAAACAGTTGAAGGCAATTGTTCTTGAAAATGCACTTAATAAAGATATTGCATTGGAATATAAGGCCTCAAAGTTACTAAGAGAAGCTGTTAAACTTTGTTATAACAACAGCAGTGAAAATGCTTCAAAGAAATCTGAATTTTTAAAATTACTCAACAAGCTTGAATTGTTTCTAGAGCATGAAATAAGTGGAGTCTATGAATTAATTGATGAGCACAATTTACCAGGTAATTTCAGAATTCACGATCCAATTGAAAAAATCTTCAATATTCCAAAACTCAGAAAACTGGAAGTTAGAATAAATCTCTTGTCATTGGCTACGGTGCTTAATTATTTATTGTTTTTAAATGAGGATGAAGAAAGCATAGAAGCAAAAATCGATTTTTCGATCAAGGCAACTGCTCCATCCTTAGTGCTATTTAAACTCAATGTTGAATATTTAGAATTTATGAATCAGTCTGAAACAATTCACGGAGAACTTCCCATGTATAAGTGTTTTAAGAAGTTTTCCAATCACTTGGAGCTATTCATCACAAGCAGATTGCAAACAAACTTTTTAAGATCAATGATATGGATTTTTTCTTTGTTCATGAGAAATTCTTCATCAAACGATTCACGATTCGAATATCTTTTAAGTAAGTTCGATAACTCAACAGATTCGCTTTCTGTTTTGAACTGGTTAAATTCTGGTAACGATGGTCCTGAATATATTGAGAATGCTCTATTTAGATATATGAAAAAGTTTTATCTTGGATGTGTTAAACAGAAAGGTCGATTCTTTGATTTGTGGAGAGCTAGCACATTGATTAGGCTTTTCATCAATTATTTCAAATTACACAGAGTAGACAGGTATGACGACTTGAATGTTGAAATCAAGAGAAGGGATTCGATGGGTTCATTTGACGTCGGAGCATCAGGATTGGACTCTACTGCTGCAGCTCCTACCGTGAACGAAGGCTTTGATGCATATATGATGGACGATTTAGAAGCTTTAAGTGAGCAAATTGCAGCAGAAGCTCAAATTTATGCAAAAGCGGCAACCGGGTTCAGTTTGTTTGAAGAATCCGCTCAAGGATCAGCTCCGTATTCCGACCCAATCAGTTCATTTAATTATGACGGTAGAAACTTTGTCAGTCGACCATTAGGTGACTCTCCCGGTGTGGTAAGCTCCGTGCCTAGCCAAAGTCACAGTACTTCTCGAAGTCATATTGACACTTTAGCTAGTACAAATAGTTACTCGCTCTCAGCTTATGATTCCTCCAAAATGGACGAAGAGCGTAATTCTTTCTCGCCGCTTGATAGACTCATTGATGCGAACGTTGTGGTGAGGGACAATGATGATAGCATCATCGGTGGGACTCCTGTTGCAGGTTTTGCAGGGTTCACAAGCTTTCAAAACCGTCCTTCAAGTCCAGGACTAAGCAAAGATTATAATTTACAGGATTTAATCGATCAGTTGGACAAAAATCCAAAGTTCCAGGTTTGAAAGTTGAATGTTGTGGTTTTTTTTATGTTTTTATAATAGTATCAAGTTTATCTTAACTATTTTTCTGTTTGTCTTTTATTATGTTTCACTACCTTTTTCATGTTTATAGTCTGTATATACTAGTGATGCTTCTTTTTTCCTTGGTTTATAAAAATGAAATTCTCTCATAAAAAAAAAAAAACCTACAAATATCCAATACATGCTTTTTCGTGATTTGTTTTGCGTATATTTAAATAGCAATAGTAACAAATATAGCTGATGAGCAGTCGACATAAAACCCATTGTCTCCCACAAGTAAATTACTGGAGCTCACATTTCCCTCGACACTACTATCCCAATTAACAACATCATACTTGAGTCCCAATGTATTCAATACCACAGGTGACATCAATGGCAGCATGGAGACACTTTTCAAAGTTCCCTGCCAAACTTTTAGATCCAGGATATTTTCCTTCTTTAATTTTTCTTCTATTGACTGAACATACTCTTTTGGATTGTTGGTGGTGATAAAATTCTTACCCTTAGGAACATATAGTATATATTCATCGAATTCGTTATTGATAGTTAAGAATTGAAAGTTAGGCCTTGATACATGGCATTTTGCGATCTTGCTTATAGTTGCTATCGTTTGATCGAACCTTCCTCCAATTGTACCCAATAGAAACACTTGTATTTTCTTTTGATTGGCAAACTGTTTATTTGCGTTATTCAGGACTTCTGCTTCTTCAAAAGTACTTAATTCATCAATGTCGTCGTATTTGGTGATATCTATATCAGGTATGTTCACCTTCAAGTTGATCAGTGTGATGACTTTGTCTAGATCAGTGAAATACTGAGAAAATTGAGGTTTCACGGGAACGTTGTTGCTCTCATAAAAATTTCTAACATGTTTTTCAAGAGAGTCCAGATCTCCAACTATGTAGGCGGGTAAGTAATCTGTTGGATCCTTGTTATTTTGAACGATATAATGATATAATCGATTGGCTCCTCCATCGCCACATATTCTTATACTTGAAGTATTCCATATCTCACTGAAAAACTTGAAAGCTAAGTTGATACGCTGATTGAGAATGGCAATCACTTTGACATCTTCTGATTCTTCGTTGAAAAAATTCATAGGATTTAATAGATTGATGCCATTATCCGCGACTGTTGTTAATGAAGGAGGATCAACATGGATCATGTCTTCATTCTCTATAACCTTCGATGCTGACATTATGGGTTTTTTTGTAACTGTATTGTTCAGCTTAATTATGTCGCATAAGTGATGCAAATCACAGTAATAATTGTCTACAGAATTTACTTTGATAATAGAAGGGGTTATATATATATGTAGCTCAATTGCAAAAGTAACAGCAACAACTACAAGCTTTAAATAGGATCTCTAACTGGTCATATCCCCGATCGTTCGCTTCTACCGAAATCTTCCCTCGTCCAAGATTCAAAAGGTGCGAGAAAGGCAACTTTACCCCCTGATATTCATAAAACGTTGGCAATCTATTTGTTTACTTGTGTGCTCAGCACAAACCTATCTACAAAGGAGTTGTAATAAATCAAAACCTAATACTATTTGATAATATTTAAAACAACTATACTGGTTTAAATTTCAAGAAGCTTCATACACAATATCGAGATTACACGGTGCACATCGGACAACCGACAGGCTAGGCCTAACTCCCCCCACATATACATTATACAATGTAGACTCCTAGTGTGCATACTACACAGCCAATTTCAGCCAAAAAAACACTTTTAGGTGCACGGGTGTATTTTGAATAACTGCATTTTTGTTACCTATTCCTTGTTGTAAATTGGGGTTGAAAGTTGAGACTCAAAAGTTTGTTAAATAGTGTTTATCCTAGGTTGACTTAGCTTTATATTATTGATTGACATACCAGAGTACTACACTAATGAAATCTGAGAGATTAAAATACTAAAATCCCAGAAATTTTTGAAATCTAGAAGTTTTAAAATTAGTTTTTATCTTAGACTAACAAAATTTACCATATTTTCAAAATTCTAATAATGTATTATTACTAAGTAAATTTAACCAAATATTTTCAGGGAAATTTCTTTTAACTTGGATTCAAAGTTTCAGCTCAAAGCCGGATTCTACGATTTGGCAAAAAGTTGGAGAAGATTAAAATTTCGAATTTAAATTTTATTTCATACGATAATTCAGGAATTATCTATGACCCCTACATGATTCCAAGAGGACATCAGAAGAATGCAACTCCACGTTTCATTTTCAGTAGATTTTGAAATAACCAAGACAACAGCTATCAAATGCCAATGATATATAATGTATATCAACGTCTCTATTATTGGCACCTTGCAAGATGCACTGTCACTGTACAATGTACGTAAATAATTATCACTCGCTTTCAACCTCATGGCATCAGTCACAGCCTCATGAAAATTGTCCTAGAACCTTAAATTGAACTCTAAAAAATACTACTTGAAATGCTGCACCCGCATTAACGAGTACTCTTGGTACTTATTTTACCCCGCGAGGCCATGTATAATTGGGTTTATGTTAGCTTAAAATTGAATCCAACCAAGTTACAAAAACAGGTTGGTTGCATATATGACCCACATATTACAACTCTTTGTGGAAAGTGATTATGATTAACGCTCTTCCGAAGCGTTTTGGACTAAAGGAAAAAACTAAAGAAAAATCATGTCTCCAATTAACAATAATTTAGATAAACTATCATTTTATCTCCAAGGACTGACTGGTGACGAATATATGTTTTTGCTATAATGTCTGTAGAGTTTTAATTTATAAATTATACGAGCGGCCTGTCCTGTTAAGTAACTGGAGTGATGTCACGCAGCATACCTTCACATCAATTCTTCACCTCTTGGCGGATCGTGTATCCAGATTATTTACAACCTGTCAAATTACATACTCACTTCAATCTCCCTAGAGTCACACTCAATAGCGAATGGATTAAATATCCAAAGAAATGAAAAGCAAATCTCTTGAAATGACCAGATTTCAGATAAGATTTATGGCTATTGAACATTTGAACTTCTATTTTGTAAAGTTAAACGTGCATAGAACAAACAAAGCTGATGTATGATGTCCATTACAATTCCCAATCGTAAACTCTTTGCAATTCGAAATTTGTTTTGTTTACACCTGAAGTGTTCTGATAGGGTACTTTTGTTGAGTGTTAACCCCCGTTTTGATGCAAGTAGTCCTTTATCTAGCTAATTGCGCTCTACACGTAACGTACGAAGTTCTCTTACAAATGACTGGTTCTACCAAATATTGGATTGACTTCCTTCTATAGAATACCTATCAACTAATCATTTGAATTTAATTCGTATTCGTATTGGGATCACAGTTTACTTCAATGTGCATATAAACGAGAACATCCAGCTAGTTCAATTTCTAGATAGTCATCAAAACTTTTTTAAGTAGTACAGCAGCAATCTTGTAGATGGATTTTAGTTATAGCTATAGTGCAAGAGAATTGATAATTGTATTATATAATATGAAAGCTGGAAGTTAACACACCGTACAGAGAGTGAATATCTGCAATATGTTATATGCATCTAAAGTATCCCTTGAAGCATATGCAATGCATTATACACCCGTCACCAATTTGGTGGGTTTTGCGTGTCGCACGCAATAGGTTTTGTTGAAGATCTTAAATGTATCGCGTTTGTTTGTTGAAGGCCTAGGCATTTAGGTTTTATTGAATATATATAATATTACTATTATGTAACATATTGTTGAACGTGGGCCATCTCAATAGATAGTAGATACTAGATACATGTGTACTGCTGGGTCAGATGAACATCAATCCCTGTTCATAAGTAAAGTTGCATTCGATATGGCGATATGGCAACCATTGCTTCTCACAAGTTGCAATGCGCGTCTTGGACAGATTTTATCTCACGAGTCACGATTCACAACTAGTGTTATTCCTCTTCTCCTTGAAAGTTCTAAATATTACCATCCATTCTAACTGATTATTGACTCGCTCGAGACTATTCATTTTCTTTCCACTTGTAATGCGGACATATGTCAGTTTCTGAAAATTCCATTTATTGAAATGTCCAAACTCTTACTTTGCAGTTTCAGACCAAGCATACTTATAGAAGTAAGAGCAATGATTACAACACAACACTACACCTCGCTCCATCATCATCAAATGTTACAATGCTTTTTTGTAAGAATATTTGCCGCTTGGGAGACCCACATGTGCCATGATAGTTTTGTTTTAAACACTCACTATTAATCTTGGCAAGCTATCGTGGCGGTGGGGCACGAGTTGATAGGGAAAAGGATAAAATGTGTGTGTTTTTATCCAGCGCTTTAGTATAATAAATATTAAATATCACTACATCCGATTTACGAAGAAAGATCAGTATTAGAAAAGTAAACATATATCAGGCATGAATGAATAACTTATGTTTTAATGAAGGAAGAGTATTGAATACCTCTCAACAACTGGAAACAATGGAGTTCGAGAGTAATTGAAATGTATCGATCGGTATGACTTGTGCTTCTCGTTTATTAGCGGCTCGGTAAACTTTGGTTTTTGCTTTTGATTTTCATTGAGATCTTCATGAAGATCTTCGTTAGATTTTGTAAGATTTTCGTGTGATTTTCGTATGATTTACGTCCGCTCTTCGTTCGATCTCCGTTTGATAGTCGGCTTCCTTTATACATCCGCATAAGATGACATCGATGTCTCTATGTATATATTTCTTTAATGTGTTATATAGCAAAGTTTTCACCTTCACTTTCACCCTTACTCAGGTAAAAAGTAGTAAGTTTGAGTATTACGAAATCAAGGTTATTGTTATTTACTAATTGTTTTATCTTCTGCTGCTTTTGAGGTGCGGCTGGAACATTGGTCACAGCTCGTTGAATGAAGCTAGCTAAAAATAGCAAAGAGTAAGTACCAAATAGTAAACAGCAAATAATAAAAACTGATTACCAAATCAATATACTGAATAGCAAGTTACTAACTGGTAAACGGTGAATAGTGGACACTTACCAATACACTTAGTGATAAACAGTTTACAACTTGGTGCTAACCAATATTATAAGACTTAGTTTCAAATTTTTCGTAAAGGCTGAGCCTCTGACAAAACCTTTTTTTAAAAGACAAAATTGAGATGCATAAATCTGAAAATTATACCGATTGGGTGGCGGCGCTTCCTTCTTTGGAAAAAATTAAATTTTTTAAGCTGCTGAGGTTCGGCTTTGTCCTATTGCACACTAAATCAAAAAACAAATAGGATTTACAAATCCAGCCATACTACATTGTATTATTTTATTATAGTATGCACTCTTGAGAATTCGAATATATACGAATTCTATATACATTCAATAACGAGGTTGAATAAGTGACAACTTATTGAAGTTTCGTAAAGTGCAAAGAGTAAAGTACAAAGTACATAGGCCACAAAAGAGCACTGTTTGGTCAACAATCATTACAAAATACCAACTATTCACGATGATAAAAGTAACATAATCCCCTACTAGTTTCGGGATCCCTAAACTCTTTCATTTGAATCTCACACTGTCTGTCAGTAGGTGCTGAAAGTATATCCCTTCAAGCTGTACGTTCCCACTGTAGAAAAAGCTTTGCTCAAATGGTTTATGTTAAGTTGCGACTTGGAATTAAAATCAAGCAAACAGGATGACATAGGATATCTGTGTTGAATGATGAAGTTACACTTCTCAACCATTTGTTGCATCTTTGTGTGACGTTACACAAGGAGTAGAATACTTTCAATGCAATTCATTTAGATGATTAATATACCATCGCTCGTTTATTCCTTCACTTCTTTGATGCATCTGCGTTGAATCACTTAGTGTTTTTTAAATTGCAGATCTTTATTTGAATTCAGTACCGAATAATTAGTAATTATGCGTAGTCCACTACCAAATCTGCTTATTTTCTATATAGTATATAGTATATACTATATAATATATATATATCAAGGCGATTCCACAAAGAAGAAATTCTTCACTGCTTGACTAATGCGGTCATCAAAAATACAGATTTAGTTGTGCTTCCCCCCGAATCATTTACCATATAAGATATAAGAGAGCTCAGCGAATACCATAATAACGATATTGTTGAATACTTCGTTATATAGTTGTGTTGATTCATCAATGAACAACGTTATATCAGTAAATTTAAATATTAAATGATGATAACTAGTATCAGACTATATAAGAGAGTCATGTTAGCAAGGAGCCGTTTTAGTTCCGCAAAGTTACAACCGAAAAATATCCCATCCTAGCCAGATTCTTCCAAGCTATTTTTATAGTAAGTGCTTACTTCTCTTTCTTTTGACGATACTTTACAATGATTACACTGACTTTTTGATATGTATATTATATGCTTTATGGTTATTGTTCAAAGCAGTCTTGAGGCCTCGCGAGTTAGCATAGAGCCATCACTTGAATTCACTCTTGCGATCGGCAACTAAATACACTGTAGTACAATCTCGTATATTCATATGATTACTGTTTATCAGTATACCCAACTCATATTGTCATCACCTGGTCAGGGAGCTCAATGATGGAGTACAATTACTGAGATACGAATAGCACCACTTGTTAAAATAAATTATGCAAAGCTAATTACATCATTCAATCTGAGTAATAAGTTGCATCAGATATAATACCTAATTTGAATGTATTGATCAACATAGCTGTATTGCTTAAAAAATTTCTATTGTTGTTGAGAAAGTAGAAAATAACGAATTGTTAAAGAGTTATGCAATATATGAGTTTGCACATTAACTAAAAGTTAAAAAATTTTAGAGTTGAAAAAATAACTCGACTTTATTAACTCTGCATGAAACAAAATAAACTAACTATAGTGAAATTATGCATGCGACATTAAGGCATGCATAACACGCTTTGTGGTTAGTGTGTATTTTACTTCATTATTAGGACAATGGAAATGTTTGAATTTTAGTCACTTCTACTTATCAGCCATCCCCACATGTCTTTTGCTGATAAGTTGTACTAAATTGTGTTTGCTGCTGAATGTAGATTGTCGTTCGTAAACTGACTTGTGGAAGATCCTTTAACTGTACAGATAAACTATATAAATGGTTGTAGTCCCAGGGAAGTAATATTTGCATTAAACTTTATATCTCGAGAACGTTTTGATTTTGTCAGTAACGAGAGCTGTATACAATAAACACACACACATAGCACAACGTCAAACAAACTGACATTACCAGCAAACATAAGAACTTCAAGAAAACTTAAAACATGAAGTTTTCCATGCTACTGGCTATTGCTGCCCACCTTGTATCATTTGCTATTGCTGATGAAGAACCATCAAGAGTGTTAACTTTCAGATCGGACTTCAGATACCGTAACTCTTCCGCTGTTTTGCAAAGACGGATGGACAAGCTTATGAAGAGAGAAGAAGCCGTTGCTCAAGTTGAGTCCGACTTACATCAAACACTCATTACCTTCCCACTTTACATAGGAACACCTGGTCAAAAGATAAACTTTGCAGCAGATACTGGATCTTTCAACATATGGGTTGCTGATGCCAAAGTGTTTGGCCCAGATGATGAATTATGCCAGGATGGTTCTTGCTTCACCTCAAGTGCTTCTTCTACTTTGAAAAAAACCACAAACAACTATAACATCGACTATCTTTCAGACTTCGGTGCTTCTGGTACCTGGGTCACCGATAAAATTTCATTTGATAACACAGTTTCAGGAGATTTTAAATTCGGTTTAGCTAATTCAGCTTATGGTGATAACGGTGGTTATTCTTTTGCTGGATTAGGTTACTCTGAGGACTATGCAGGAGATAATACTCTGTTACTAGATTCCATGGTTGATCAAGGTTTGGTTGACAAAAAAATTGTTTCGTTTGAATACGAGACTGAGAACTACGATTGGGCAAATGATGTTATGACTACTGGAGAAATCTCATTTGGGGGTTATAACTCTACCAAGCCGGTCAAATTCTTTAACATTTCCTCTACGACAGATATTTCGTTTGAAATAGAAAGTGTTGGGCTCAACTCCGAAACAGTCACTACTACCGGAAATTCCCACATTTTGGTTGATAGTGGTACCACTTCTTTCCTTGCTAAACAAAAATATTTAGATGTTTTACTAAAAGGTTTCCAAAACGATGCCACATACCCATCATTTTTCAAGTGTTCAGATTATACTGATCACAATTTAGAATTCACATTTGCTAACGCTTCTACATTATCTATCCCGTTATTAGACTTATCATGGAGAAACTACGAGGATTCCTTAGATTTGTGCCAGTTAATGGTTGGAAGTCTTGACGACTCCGACAACGTTGAAATCTTGTTTGGTCAATATGCTATGAAGAATCTAGTCACTGTTATTGATTTGGATACCAAGCAAGTCGGCCTTGCGCCAAAGGCTTCTGGTACTTCTTGGGCTTAAATAAAGTGGTGTATGTCTCTCCTACGATACCCTTTCCCTCTAATGCTGGTCATTAGAACAAATTCTCCACCTCATGTATATACTTTAAAGTTTATAATATTTATTATTTATTATAGATTATTACTTTAGATTACGATACTTCTCAATAATCGTAGGCAATATTATGCATGACTTAATGATATTATTACATTGAAGTAATGGTTGTAAAATTATAGATTAATACTACCACTAGCCGGGAAGCTCTGGTTTCAGGCAGCCGAACAGTCACCAACCAGTCGCCAATGATTACCGAAATTAAAAGTTAAGAGCTGCTTCATAAATAGCTTCCAAATCGAAAACCAACCAGTGTCATCATCCCTCATAAATGTATTGGAAGCCACTCACTCTCTTTATTTGGAAAGTTGAAACAGCATGTCGAAATGAACTGTAAAAACAAACAGTAAATTGTAGGAATTGGCAGACAGTAAGACTGCTGCTTCTTCGGTACTCGGGAATATAAACTCGTAATTCTTGTAATTAAGCACATGCGCCTCGTCTTATTGTCTAATTTTAACATCTGAATTTTCTTTCGCATTTGCTCAAGGAGGTGACAGATTAAGGAAGCAGATATGTATGTACTATGTATGTACTTAAACTATCTAGGATTAACCTTTCATATTACACAAATCGCTTCTCTCGAACACAGAATTACGCATATAAATCGACTGATCTAAAAGCTTATTGTAGAGTGATTACTGACTTTTCAATAATGATAATACAGGGCACATCATGTAACTTGATCATCTGAAATTCAAACGCGGGTGGTGGGTGAGTTTTTATTGGACCAAAGAAATTGCCAGAATAGCTTTTGGTATGAAACTACGTATCCAATATTCACTATACAAGATAACAGGGGTAACTTAGAAACGATTTGGGCTTAGACTAATGGAAAGCTTCTACATTTACGTGAATGTGGCTCGTTTGTATCTGCTCCATACTCAGTAGTTATTAAGATTAAGAATCATTACTTTTCATTCAGTCCTAGAATGATCTGTCGACTATTCGTCGGGGAGCACATCACAGTTAGGATCAATTTTCACTCGAGATAAAATACATTTGTAAAAGCCCGACCACTGGTCAGCATATATCACAGAAGCCACTAATATACTAAAGTATAAATGAGTAAACTCGCAAGTTTCTTTACAATAATTTGATATAAAGTACAATGCATACTTTATTTGTGCAAAGATGGGTAATGCAATCCGCACATACTTCATAGGCAAAAGAGCTAGCTATATTGCTATTTCAACTCGGAATTAAAAGCCATACGATGAAAGGAAAAAAGAGCAGACCAGTGTCATTACAAACAATTAATTATAGAAAGAGAAAACACACAATCGATTAGCAAAACAGTAACAAAAACAGAACGATCAGCAACCCAGTAAAAGTATCATACAATAAACATTATACATCATTAAACTAAAATGAAATAACCACAAAAAATTGTCCTTCAGTGTCTTGTACTTTTAGCTTTTTTGTTTCCTAGAACCCGAATTTAGACCCTTGGCAGTGGAATCTTCCTCTACAAACGGTTCTGCAAATCCTCCAGGCGTGTTTTTACCATGATCTATACCTTGAGAATGCAGTCTATTAATCGTTTTTTCTTTCTGTAGTAATCTCCATCTTGTCAACTTTGCTGAATCGTGCATTTGAAATCCAAAAATCTTTGGTGTATAAATTTCAACATTATGTGATGGTATCAACTCTGGGTATGTCTGGAAGAACATGGCTGGGAATGATGTTCCAAAAAATGCCCCGTCTATTGATGAATGTCTGCTGGATTTAGGATTATATAAATCTTCACAATTTGGACAATATAGCTTCACAGATGAAACTTTCGGAGTGTCACTCAGACCAACAGGTAGTAAAGGAGTAAGCCTACAATAAACTCTCGGGCAATAACCAAAATCCCCATTTCTATATTTATCTAACATCTTGTTTAAACCTCTCAAAGTGATTATATATCTTGCATGTATCAAAGCGTATAGGAACTTTGCATTATCTTCCAATTTGGCCCTGACTTGCTCGGGTTGATCTTCATTGATTTGAGATCTGTCCGTTATTATATCGACTAATAGTGACACTCTATCAACAAATTGATTCAATCCCGTCAAATTGAATCTGTCTGTAATGTACTCCACATCAATATCACAGAAATACTCGTTACCACGACTTCCTAAAAACCAGTCAATCCAATACTCAGTGTAGTCGGAACCTGAGTCGCTAACGTATTCCGCCGATGCCATTTTTTATGATCAATCTTAATCCTGGCAAAGAGAATGTTTGATATAATATGAATTTCTGTTGATGATCAATTTCAGTACAAGCCGGTTTATAGGTGTGACAATATCCTTCTGTCCAGTTACATGTAGTGTGACGGGTTCAATCTCCAATTTGTTGTTTTCTATTGATACAAAGACAAAATTTGTCTTGCTCAAAGTTAGTCGCCCATGTTTTAATGTGGCAGCGAGGTTGATGTTGTAGTTTGGCTTTTGTATGCGGATGCCTGTGTTTGTTTGTTGTTGTAGATGCCAGATCTCAAATGGTAATGATCTTTCCACAACTAGCATCAAATAATTTCTGCAAACTTAAGTTACTGAACGTGTTTTTGTATTGCCACATATATGAGTGACTAGGATAATTGCCAATCAGTTTACGTGCAAGTCTTCATCTATCGTTTGACAAGCAATTTGAAGGATCCGAAAAGGTACAGCCTGAAATGTATTTCTTAAGTGCTACGCTATCAGAGTTCAATTCCTATTTCGTGACAATCAACTCCACCAATGAATACGTTGCCACAGCAGGAAGTGATGGTAATATCACCATTAGGAGTATGAAAAAGTTTATTTCATTAGTCCCCGAATCACTTGCATCTGAGCAATCATTAGAAAACACCACTACTGTGAAGGAGATTCAAACCGGAAACAATATAGTATCGCATACAGATGATACGAATAAAGTGGATTTGAAAGATCTCAAAGCTTCTGAATTAACCACGGCATGCCAAAAGCTACAAACTCCTCCTACTATCAATAAGTCTAATATAAAGCAGGCACAAACAGCTGATCATCTAATTAATGTTCGAAGTCGAAGTAAAATCACTTCTTTGAAATATGCAAACATGAAATCAAATGCCGGACTACTAGCTGCTGTTTATAAAAATGGGGAGATATATATTATTGAAAATGCAAATAGTGCTAGAGAAAGCAAAGTGACTCAGATATACAAGCATTTACATGGGCTACTACTCGATTTCAGTTGGTCTGCTGACGATCAATTATTAGCATTTTCCTCTTTAAATAACGAAGTGATAGTATATGATGTCCTTTACAGAAAAGTGCTGACAATACTACACTTACACAAAGACCCCGAAGAGGGAGATACCAGTGTCCCAGTGAAGGCAATTTCTTTTGACCACAACTCGAACAAGTATTTAATAACCCTAGGCGATGATAATGTTGTCAGCTTTGTTGAATATAAGCTTGAGGAAGATCCTGAACAAGGAAGGACACTCGAGCATACTATCAAACATCAGGTACCAGAATTGATCAACAGCTCAAGATTGAACAAATCGACCATCAAGAAGATTTCGCTTACAGCCGATGATCGCGTATTATCAAGTCCTAATACTTCAAAAGGTAAGACAGCCTACATTTCATTACTCAATAATAAAGATCCTGTCAATAGTGCTCAATGGGATAGTTGGTGTAATCTTGTTGGTCGCGGTTTCAAATGTACAATGACTCAGTTTTCTCCAGTCGTCTATACCAATCCACATGAACACTCCCCGAATACATACCCCGATACGGCCAAGTACTATTATATTCTTGCCACCGCCTCGAATGAATCAACGATAGCTATATGGAATACATCAGCTGGTGCACCACTAATCATTGCTAATGAAGTCAGTCTTAATCCGATTCAAGATATATGTTGGAGTAATAATGGAAGATTACTTTTTATTACCACAACCGGAGGTGAGCTAATGATAGGGGTATTTGGGGAAAATGAATTGGGGACAAAAGTTCAAATGATTGATAAAGAGTGCGGGCTTGCTGATCTGGACAATGAATCGCTGGCAGAGACAAGAAGGAAAGCTGCTGAATGGCTCTCAAAACATGCAGTCAAAATCGATCCAAAGTCAGAAAAAAAATCGGACGGGTCCAAAACTACAAATAAAGTAAAATTCAAAGCTTCAAATCAAATGCAAGAACCTGTGTCTGAAATAGACTCTACTTCAGCTGAGAATTCGGAACCCATCGAAAAGACCTTGGATGTAACAAATCTATCCGAGCATTCAACAGCCAACAATGCTCCCGTCTCAAGTTCAAATTTAAGCTCGGGTATTGCGATGAATACTATCACGACCCACACAGATGCTGCAAGCAATACAAATACACGGACTCCAAACTCAAGTGCTGATACAACTGTTCCACAAAATGGTAAGCAACGTATACAACCCTTACTTGCCACTGGAAACGGCAAGTTCACACCCCCTGAATCAACATTGATTTCACAAGTAGACTCAAAAAAGAGACCAGTTACTTCAACTGAATTCGACGCTCCATCTGCATCCGTTCCGAAGGACCTATCGACAAGAGTGTCAAAGATGCCCAAAAAAGATGACGCACCACAACAAGTGAATGGAACTTTGACAAAAAAGAAAAGAGAGTTAGAGCCTACCGAGTTTGTTGGATCCGTTAGATTGAACCCGCAAACATCTTTTAGTAATGTTCGTATTTCTGTCTCGAAAGTCAAAATAAATATAAGGCAAGTTTTACCTGATGATGAATCCACATTTTTGGAGATCAGAAATGGTAATGGACATGAGTCCCACCCTACACGAATTGCGTTGACCAAAAAAATATCTGATGAATCGAGAAGAGAAATTTTTGTCGATTTCATTCCGATGAAGGTGCATATAGCAACAGGCTCTTATAATTATTGGGCCTTATCCACTACGACGGGTCAAGTTATTGTTTATGGAACCTCTGGTAGAAGAATTTTACCTCCTTTGATACTTGGTTCTCCACTAGCATTTCTAGAATTAAAGAATCAATTTTTGATGGCTGTCACGAGTATAGGTGAATTGTTTGTATGGGATTTAAATCTCAAGAAATCGTTGTTCAAACCTACCTCGTTGTATCCGTTACTACAGGTTGCTCTCAAATCCAATAACCAAGAGAACGTGGTTGATTCCAACGGGCTGATGATTGTAAATGGGGATTTACTTACTCGTTCCGAAAATCTTACTATGTGCTCTGTGACCTCAAATGGAGTTCCCATTGTCACTTTGAGTAATGGAAGTGGCTATTTGTTCAACCAGGATATGAACACCTGGTCCCTGATTAGTGACTCTTGGTGGGCATTTGGATCACAGTACTGGGATTCTGCTAGAAACATCAACAATGTCGAATCTAATTCTGTGTTGGGGTTTTTGGAATCTCATACTAATGAAGAAATCTTGAGAAAAGGCAAAGGAAAGTTTTTCAATAAGATATCAAAGGTTATGCTCATGAAAGAGGGATATGACAATTTGGAGACAGTCATATCGTTAAATCACTTGGAAAATAAGATCATGACCTACCAGTATTTGCAAGATAAGAAGAATTTCAAGAGTTTCTTGGTCACATATGTCAATAGATTGGGCGAACTCAACTTGAAAAGTAGGCTGATTGAGGTTTTCCAAGAATTATTTAGTGGTTTGGAAGAAATTATATGTGGAATCAAAAAACGTGATTTATTACAGGAACTAATATTGAGCTGTTCAAAATTCAGAGAGGTTCAAAGAATTTTGATTCAATTTGGTGAGTCTATTAATTTGATTGAAGATGAACTATAAATTCTACAAGAACGATGAATTGTTGAAATTATGTAATGTTTTGCAAACTGAAGTAACTATCTCATCTTTTGTCAAGTATTGTATTATAATCAAGTGAACGGACATTAGTTAATAGGTTAGTAATACCAATATAAGTTGTTGTGGTCTAAATCTACATTGTACTGCTCCATAACAGATAATTAATTTTTACGCTACTTGAGTAGTGGTGCTGTTAATGTACCAATATATACACAATTGCCTATTGGATAAGTCGAAGCACTTGATGAAAAGTCAGCAACAATAAATATACAAATCAATTCATCCCAACAATATTATAAATCTCCTTCAAATTCTTAGAAGCTATGGCTCTTGCCCTTTCAGCACCTCGAGCACTCAACTTTCTCAAATTCTCTTCGTCTCTGATCAACTCACGGTAAAGAAGGTTTGGCTCCTTCAGCTCTTCGACTACTGCAGTGGCAACCAAATCTTTTAACTGCTTTTTAGTTAAATTTTCTAATTGATCGATCACATCTTTAACTTCGGCCTGCTTGATTGCAGCAAATATAGTTATTAGGTTTGAAATTCCAGGCCGGTTGGTTGGGTCAAAGGTAATCTTACCCTCTATGGAATCGGTAGTAGCCTTATTAATTTTGTTTACAATATCTTCGGCAGACTCGGTCATAAATATTTTGGATAGTTTTTCTGGGTCCGACTTTGACATTTTCTTTGCCGGGGTTTTCAATGAAAGGATTTTGTTCGTTGGAGCAAGAAGAGTCTTTGGAATATTAAAAAAATTTGATCCCGTTTGCTTATTAAACTGCTCAGCAACTTCTCTGGTCAGCTCTAGATGTTGGGCCTGGTCTAGACCAACAGGACAGTGAGTTGCATTGAACAGCAATACATCTGCAGCCATTAGTACTGGATATGCAAATAAACCAAGTTTAAGTCTCCCAGCTTCCTCCATAAAGCTGCTACTTTCTGATACTTCTGATTTAGATTTCCATTGTGTCATTCTGTTCAGATACCCCATAGTTGTAAAACAGGTCAGAATCCACTGTAACTGTGTGTGTTCTGGGACATCAGACTGATAGTAAATTATTGCATCATCAGGGTTAATTCCACATGCTATAATGGATGCATATGCTTCAATTCTTTGTCTTCTCAAAATGGCAAAATCTTGTGGAACAGTCAATGAGTGTAAATCAGCAACAAAAAAAATCAACTTAGAGTCTAAGTTATCTCGCTTGATTCTATCCGATAGTTGCTTCCAAGCTTTTGTTGCACCTAAAAAATTTCCCAAATGGAAAGCTCCAGTGGGTTGGATTCCACTCACTATTGTTGAATTTTCAGGGATGTGATAGTTGGGGTCGGAAATCAAAGGAACCTTATTGACGGATGAAGACCACCTGCAGTTGGAATGAGCATTATTGAAACACTGTTTAAACGCCAATCTCCTGCTTACTACCCTTAACATAATAATCTGCTACAGCTTTCACTCAAAAAGTATATTTAGTTGAAAATCAAGACTTGTGAACATCTAGTGCTTCACATATATCTCACTTTCCTTAACAGTAATTTGAAATCTGCGTGTTTGTTTTTTTTTTTTTTTTAATGCTCATATTGAGATTAAAGGACGGAGAAATACAAACAAGGTAAACCTCAAAGCTGGCAGTGACTGTTCTTCATTTTGTGTTACAGAAACCTATACTAACTTATATAGTATATCATATATCTATAATATAAGCATTGCATATCATATGATTAGAAATACATGCCACTTGAATGCTAACCAGCTGAGAGATAAACCACTACGATTTTCTTACAAATCTAATAAGGCATAAAGATTTCAAAAGACATCTATCTAAAAAAAATGACTGAACCAAGAGTGCCGATTTATATATCTCTAGCGCCTTCAGACACACAGAGAACAACAGCAGATACCACCGCAGACATCTCCACAGAAGAACTTCAAAAGCCTGTTGTTCCCGATGTGAATGAAGACTTCTTTGCATTTCATGACGAATTTGCCGTTGAAGCTGAACACGAACACAAACATAAGAAAAGGAAGAAGGACAAAAAGAAGAAAGAAAAGATAGAACTTCCGATCTCAATAGCAAGCAGAACAGCATCGGAGTCATTTAGCCCCAGAGAAAGCCCATTAACTTCTTTATCCCTGCCTGACATATGTGATTTAAAGACTGCAAACTCTAGCACGACTAAAAGTAGGAATAACTCTGATTTGGTGGACATGTTAGGGTTGAGTAATGAGATGGACATTTTGATAAATGCCTCTGCGCATCATAAACCACGGATTCTGACTACTCATAGACAACAAAACAGAGCTGAAAATATCTCCCGAGAGAAAGATTTGTCATTTTTAAAAGAGCTCGATAATCAAATATCGATATCAGACAAAAACGAAAATATTGAATTACAACAACTTTTGAAGCAGCATTCTGAAAATGTTGAGCAGAATAACTCCATCCAGTTCTTTGGAAAATCTACAAAATTAAAGAATGTGATATTTGACCTGAAGATTAGTATCAAACTGAATTGGATAGATTTGTCTGCAGATCTTCGAGTGAAAGGTTCTACATTATTCAAAAAGATTGCGACACATACGATGGATCTAGTTGCTCAATATAATACAGATGCAGCTGCTGTGACCGATATTGATTCACTAGTCTTTTACATTCCTGATCTAAACCTCATTGTGAAGCAAGTCTTAAGAGTGGGGTCTCTAGCCCAATTGAATAAAAATTGTAAGTTGAATGACACTGGCGATGGTTTTTTTGTGAGTGCAGTCATGACTACTGAGAAGGAAGCACTAATGTTGAAAGATAAATACAATTCGCAAAAGCAGGAGCGCGAACTTTTACAAGGAGCCACCAGAACCACACTTGGAAATACAACGGAAGATATTGATGATCAGGTAATTGATCTTAAAATTAGTGATCCAGCGGCCACTTCTGTCAATGTTTCCATATCCATTGAGAAATATGTTACGATAGGTGAGTTACTACGCCTTTATCTACTTCGTGCACACCTACCTGATGATTTACACATTGAATTGTACGGTGACGGTGTTAAACTTGATAAAGAGGAATCCATCGAAAGCGCAGGAGTGACTCCTGAATTCGAGCTTCTTGTCGATTATGATCAATCCGAACTTAAAACCCTCTTATCAGAAAGAGTCTCCCAGTCCGTTGGATCGGATAACGATGACGATATATTTGATATCAAAGCAATTGATCAGGTTGTAGATCAAGTTGGCTCAGTAGGTACCGAAAGTTCAGACGGGTATTTCACCATTAATATGAAGGCAAAGGATAAGATCTCGTATAAAGTTAAAGTCAACAAGGACACAAAGATAAAAAGTATTGCTGAGTATTATTTGAAAAAGTCGGGATTACCGTTAACTACGAAAATGAAGCTGGTGTTCGATGATGAGGAGCTCAAAGTTGAAGATACTGTTGGTAATACAGAACTTGAGGAGGATTATATTGTTGATGTTATTTTATATTGATTCAGTGGTCTGCTTATTACACATGCACGTTACTACGTTGTTATACATTTATACATTTATATTCTTTTTCAATTCTCGTTTTCAATTCTCGTTTCACATATGTACAATTATTATAAATCGATGTCATATATATCAAGCCAATCTTTTAATGTTAGTCATATTCCACCCTTTTTCTTTCAACTGCCCACCAATCGGAGCTGTATCTTCACCTTCCAAGTTATTCATATCTGCCTTTCCGGAAACATAAGAAAAGTACCCGTCGGGTCCACAAACAAGAGCAAAGGAAGGATCTGGTAAATTTTCACGAGTTTTAAAGAAATTAAATTGTTGCAAAGCAGTTCGAGGTTTCATTTTGAAGACATTATACTTTTGTAACGACCCTGCAATATTACTTGATCCTGTCCCACCAGAATGAGCCAACTTAGGGATTATTTCCTTTCCATTAACAATAATAGGCTTCTTGGTGGTTGGATCAATGCCGTAATCGGCATCTTGTGAGACTGATTTGATTCCCGTAATTTGCTCTCTAACTTCTTGTCTTTTTTTCTCTAATAGACGCTGCTTATAAGCTTCACTACTTACTTTCAAATCAAGCAGACCCGAAAAGTTTGGTAATGCTGGTCTTAAAATATGTTCCGGTTTCAAATGGTTTCCTTGATCGCCTATCAAGTAAGTAAACTTGGCACGGCCACATTTCTCAGCAAAATAGTTTAATGTTTTGAATTGAGGCAGAAGCTCAGATTCAGATTTCAAAGAAATATAGGCATGTACAAACCCTTTTGGAGGGTTGGAAGAGTATAGTAATTGCAGTAAGGGTAAAATTCCTGTTCCTGCACCATAAAAAACGTAATTTTCGGGTCTTGGGATACTTTCAGGGTATTCAGGGTCTGCTTCAATTTTTGATAATAGCGGAGCCAACTGTGGTCTCTCGTCAAATCTATTGAGTGGATGATAGGGAAAACTGTATTCAACATGAGGCCCTCTAACCTCCAGTTCATCCAGCAGGTTTTTGTTTGTGACCCATTTGGAGAACTCTCCAGTTGGATATCTTTTGACAATAATTATGAATTTCCCTTCTTCTTCTGGCCTCGATACAAGCCTCAATTCAGGTTCATTAGTATCCCTATCAATACCAGCAACATAAACTGGCAATGGCGTGTAATTTCTGGAAATGTTGATATCAGGTTCTTTGATTTCAATACTCCATAATTTCTCACCATTAAATAATTTTTGAGTTGTTGGAATCAATGAATCACTTCTATTCTTTCTGGTCAATTCAATCAGATAGTGATCCTTATCTATTTGATACTTAAAGGTTACACGATAAGGCAAAAACTTGTCCAGTCTCAAAAACTCATCATCTTTATCCTTTGTCGGATCATCATTTAAGTATTCATAGGAATACACAAACCATAGTGCACCTGCACCAACAAGTAATGAGGGAAGAAAGATCCGAAGTTTTGATCTTCCATATTTAGCTCTTATCTTATCACTGTTGAGCTCTGATGGTGATCTAGGAGCGTGAAACTCTTGAGTGACCTCTTCTTTGTTATCTAATGGGTTATATTCAAATCTGGGCTTTCGCATAAGATCTAAAAGTTTGGGATCAATTGAAGGTAATGAGCCCGTCGGTTTCGAGACTTTTGACGATAGGTCGGGAGAAAAGTTTTCAATTTCATCATGATTTATATTATAGCTCGAAGGTAACTTGTGATTGGTATCCTTATCTTTTTTATCAACAGTTTTCCTCTTGTCTGGATCAGATTGAGACGAATTAAATCTAATCAGACTTGGGCTTTTTGAACTGATTAACCTACTATTTGTAGTTCTCAAAAAGCTTATTCTTAGTTTTGGTAGCATATTTAGGCTACTGAAATGCATCACTTCTTTGTATTTTTAATTAAAGTTCTTCGCTGGAGATTAATAGGCAGGAATAGCACTTCTTAGGTCGCTTTATAAGTTTCTATACTCCACCTTTTCCTTCTCTTTCTCACCTTCCCAGATTTCAAGATTCTATTATCTTAAGTAAGCGGAATCTGATGAAAAATAATCGATTTTCGGTGATTACAAAGGTGTTGGCCTATTCAATGAACGATGATAACATATAGATATAAGTCTATCAGTTTGAAACAAGTAAGTATATGGATAACATCATCATTATACATAATACAAGAATGTCATTAATACTACAGCATACATTTAAAGGACATACGGATAAATGTTGGTCAGTCTCTATCCATGATACACTCCCATTACTAGCATCTGTATCATCTGATAAAACATGTAGGTTATACAATTTGAAAACCAAAAAATTGATATCGATATTAGATGAAAATACACACTCCAAAACGATGAGAACAGTTGCATTTAAACCCACGGGAGAATTTCCATCTTTGGCAATAGGATCATTTGATTCCACAATATCAATTTGGGGAAAAGATTCTGAATATGATGACGATGAAGAATTTAATAATGAATGGGTTTTGATGGCCATAATTGAAGGTCATGAAAATGAAGTGAAATCTGTGGCATGGTCTCATGATGGTGCTTATTTGGCATCATGCTCTAGAGATAAATCGATTTGGTTGTGGGAAACTGATGAATCTAATGAAGAGTTTGAATGCATTAATGTCATTCAAGAACACGAACAAGATGTAAAATATGTGGACTGGCACCCGCATGTGAATCTGTTGAGTTCATGTTCATATGATGACACATGCAGAGTTTTCAAGCAAGATGATTATGACGAAGATGATTGGGTTTGCGTATCGAATTTAACTGGTGCTCAAGGTACATTATGGTGCTCTGATTTTGAGCCTACTGATGGAAACACAAGTATTAGATTAGTCAATTCAAGTGACGATTCCAAGGTGAGGGTTTGGAAGAAAGAAGCAAAAGGTGGTTCTACCACTCAGAGTGATAATTTACCGTCATCATTTAAAGAAGAAGAAGAATGGCATTTAGATTCCGTTTTACCCCAGATCCATCATGGGTCCGTATACAGTGTGGCATGGAATGAAAATGGATTGATTGCGAGTACTGGATCCGATGGTAGTATAGTGATTTATAAAGAAGAGCAAGGTACGAATGAATGGAAAATCATAGCCACAGTGAAATCAAGTCATCAGGTGGCCGAGGTCAACTGTGTGAAATGGTGGACAAGCAATCAATTAGTTACAGGCGGAGATGATGGGAATGTTAATTTATGGAAGCTTGAAGGTATATAAAAACAATGATAATATCTTTATATAATAAGCAATAGTAGATAATATTTTGTTAAGCAAATATAATCATAAGAATAAATAACATGACAACCATAGCAATAATCAAGATCCAAAAACATAATCTTCTTTGATTTTTCTGATACTCATTAGCTTTATTCAAATTTCGACTAGCCATCCTCGTATCATGTAAAGTACTGTATATATTAGATTCAATGTTATCTATGATTTCGCCCTGTGATGAAACTAATCCTGATAAATCATGGAAAATTTCATTCAATTCTGTTATCCCGTTGGATATACTTTCAATACCTCGTTCTCGTTCTTCGATTAATGCACGTTGATATTCTAATTCTTCAGCATTTATTGGGTCATACTCTATGATAAGTTGTTCTTGTTGTTGGGAGTTATCAGAGTCGATATGTTGTTGTTGTTGTTGTTGACGATGGTTTTGTTCTTCGGTGACTAAAATCTCGTTGTTTTTCTTCGTATTGAGGGTTTTTTCAAGATCTGTGAAGAAAGTTTGTAAACTTGTGAATTCATCCAATGATCTTTTGATACTTTTTTGTAGCTTATCTTTCACAAAATGTTGCGACTTATTCAAAGATGTTGTATCTAATGCATTTAATCTATTTGTTTGTGTCGACAACTTCTTGAAAAGGGACATTAATTTTGATATCAATGTTATTGAATTAGTCTGATACTTTGTAATCAACCTAAAATTACTATTCTTATCGACATATTCCTGTAAATAGTTCAAATTTTTATTCAAGTTGTTCAAGTTGTTATTTATGTCTAATAACTGATTGGAAAGACTATCGTTGATAGTGTCAAATTCAGGAACATCTCTATAAACTGGTTGTTCTTCCAAATTTATAGCATTATCAAATGCAGAAAATGGCGGTGATGACATGCTTATAGTAGCTCACAGTTTATTATAGTGATCTCTGATAATTGTTGATGATAAATATTTGGTATTCAGTTCTATCACCCAATCTTATCTAGATATAATTGATCTTATTGTCTCTGACCTTTAATTTATATAATAATATTATATTGAATTAAAAATATTCGTTAGTGGCGCATTAAAAGAGTCACGTGCGAAACAAGTTGTAGGGTGGGGGAGGGCTAAGCTATGTCTTGATGGATTGAATGGATTTGATTATTAATAATAGTTATATTTGATTAATTAAGTAAAGCTGTATTGAAAAAATAGCATTGAAAAAATAGCAGGTATATATATATATATAAGGATATAAAACATTTAAAGAGATTAACATAAAATAAATAAAATTCTGGTGGGTAATACATACATACAATATTGTAACTAATATAGCATTGCAACAAAAACAAAACAAAACCAAAAAAAGATGTGCTTCAATGTGTTTCAAAGTGGGTAAAAAGTGAATGATTGATAAGGAGAGATGTGAAGGTGGTATTAGAGTTATTGAAAGGGTAGATATTGAAAAGATAAACATTATTTTGAACAAAAGTGTAAAAGCAAGGTGCATGGTAGAGACATAAATTATGTATCATCTTCAATATCATCTTCATCATCGTTGATTCTTAAGGTATCTTTTAATTCCAAATATAAATTATCTTCTTGTAATTCTAAAAATTTAGTCAAATTATTAAATCCATTAAAAGACACAACCGAATTGCCATTCAATTTCGAATTTTCATTAGATATTTTCAAAAATGCATTCAAATCATTTTTCAATCCGATTAGTTTCCCTTGTAAATAATTATTTTTTTTAATTAATATATTATTTTGCATTTGAAGTGTATCAATATTATTTTGTAATTGTTCTTGAAGTACTCTTTTTTTCTGTCTACATTTGGAAGCTGCGATTCTATTTCTTTCCAAAACTTTTTGTTTCTTCCATGCTGTTGTTCCAGGAATTGGGCCATCATTAGGATTGAATATAATTTGATTGTCGTATAATAATGCATGTTCAGGGATTCCATCTTCATTAACTTCAATGTCATGATTTTCTTGACTTCCAATTAGTTCAGTACCATCATCGAGTTTATTTGATGTTTGAGCTGCTTGTCGTCCAATTGTTGTTTTATTTCTTTGGTTTTTCGTTGAGACACTTGGAGATGTAGCGGATCCAGCCGAAGGTGAAGAATCTGTAGTTGATGAAGATAATTGCTCTTGTTTGATTAGTGTAAGTATTGATTGTTCAGAATCAGAGGGTCCTGAGCTTGTTTGATTAGTAGATTGTTCATCAATATGTAGACCAAATGGTGATAAACCAGCTTGTACGTGAGATTGATCTTGTGATACCCCAGGATGATGTTGAATATGGTTGCCTTGTAGTTGTGCTTGAATTGGTTGATGTTGAGTTTGGACCCGTTGCTGATAATGATCGTGTATTTGTTGTTGTTGTTGTTGCTGTTGTTGTTGTTGATGTTGTTGTTGTTGTTGTTGTTGTTGTTGATGGTGATGAAGATTTACATGCTGCTGTTGTTCTTGCTGAAGTGAGTGAGGGTCCAACGAACCAGCAACAACATCCGTCGAATGTATACTATGAACATCATCTCTTGAGTGGCCTTTATGGTACATCATACTAATTTGACCAATTTGACCATTTGATATGGAAACACGTCTCTTCAATTGTGGTTGGAAATTCGGTTGTATGTAGTTAGAATTATACGAATCAGTATGGGGTGGATTATTTGGTGCAAAATACTGATTGAAAAATAGTTGTTGTTGTTGTTGTTGATGAAGTAATTGTCTTTGAATTGATATATCATTATGATTATTTTGATTCAAGCGGTTCGATGAATCATGTGAGTCATGAGATTGATTATAGTTGACAAATTGTTCTTGTGGTTCGTATGGATTTATATCGTTTAATTCAGAAACAGCAGGGAAATCAGAAGATATATTTATATTAGATGATTGTTTTACCGTTATTGGATCATTAGTATTAGGTAATTGATTTGCGTTGATGGATGAATGATTAAATGAATGACTTGGTGATATTCCTACATGATTTCCAGTGGAATTAATTGGATTATTGAAAGGATTATAAGATGATGTTGAATTCATTAAGAATGAAGTGGAATATTCTAATATTGGAGGGTTAGTTAATAAGAAATTTTGGAAATCTTGTGGTTCAAGATGGAAATTATCTAAATTAAGTTGTTGAGATTTTTTGGACGCACTATTTATTCTTTTAAGTTCTTGTGATCCATGAGTTTGCTTCTCTGTTGATGATGACATTTTTAACTATGAATACTTAATTTGTATTGATGTTTGAGGGAAGGAGAAAAGGGACAAGGGGTTGCAAGTTCCTTTAAGTGAGTGAGTAAGTAAGTAGACCACTATATATTCAAATCTTTCTTATGTATCTCGGATGATAAATATGAAGTTGTATTATATAAGTTTGACAAGATCAAACAAAACACTTGAATTGACAGGAAAAAAGAAAAGGTCGTTGTCTTAAGTGGGAACAAATATGGCAAATTATTATTAATATACAAACACCCGAGTTTGTGATTTAAACAAAATTGATATTAAAATAAACAAATTAAGAAGGTTTAATGTATTGTATAGATAGGTTTATATAATAATAATTACCATCACTATATAAAGGGTACAACATTCAATTAACTAAACTAAACTAACTTAGCCACCGTACTCACTCACTTTCAATTTTGCTCCTTTCTTTATAAATTAATCAATTGATTAATTAATAAGTACTTTATTAAATATTATTTTTGTTAAGCTGATATTAAAAATTTCCCCGTGACAGACAATCAAATTGTGTTGGTTTTTTGGGGAGGATTTGCTTTGCTTTTTGCCCCCCGGCGAAACCCGTTTGGGACCCGGTGGGATGTATGTGCTGGTGCATTGTGGCTGGGCATGGGCATGGGCCCATGGGAGGCCTGGGATATGTGGCTTGAATGGATGATGAATTCATTTTGAATGGGAAGGAAAGAAGGAGTAATTATTATTATGTATTATTTATTCAAAGATTATAGAACATGGAATTCATGATAAGTGTATAGTGTAGTGTATAGTTTGTATTCTAAATGTGTATTATTATCAAAGAAATAACTTGTGTTATATATTATATATATTAAAATTCAATGGTTCAATAAATGTCTTACGTTATCATTTCAGTACTATTCACTACTATATTACATAATCCACATCTTGTTAATATCTTGCAAATTTATTTGATTCTTTTTAATCAAATCACATCCATTAATATATCACTAATAATATATATGATCAATTTATTATATATATTGTACAACTTCATAAAATCATAAATTTAAATCAATTCAAGGAGTAGTTTCTTGTTTGTAATCTTTTTTAAAATCTTCTTCATGAAGAATATTATTCCCACCAATATCTTTCCCTTTATAAATTTCAATAATTTTTTCTCCATCAATCTCTTGAATTCCTTTCAAATAAACATCTCTATAAAATTTCATATGTCCAATACTTTCTAAAATATCACTCTTTGCCGTATGTGCTCCAATTTTAGGAGGTAATAATGAATGGACTTTAGGATTATGTCTTTTGGAAAATTCCATAAAACTTGAAACATCAATTATACGATACATCAAATAATCAATCACTTTTGGCATCTCTTTCAACATGAATAATCTATCCATATGAATAGAATTCCCAGCTATTATACCAACTCCTTTTGTAACATATTGACTGATATATTCCAACAATTCATTCTCAACCTCTGATAATGATTTCTTAGAATTGATCACTTTTGCAGTCAATCCCGATTCACCATGATGTTGAATACACCATTCATTCATCTTATCCATCTCTTCTTTTGGACAATGAATAACAGATTCATATCCTTCTGAATCAAGTAAATTCAAATTCTTATCAGTTATTAAGCAACAAATTTCAATAATATGATCATTATTATGATCTAATCCCGTCATTTCACAATCGATCCAAATTATAGGTTTCAATTTATTGAATTTATGAATAGGATGAGGTGATTGAGAATTTAATGATGTTTTAGGTTTAACAGGTAATCTACTTTCAGCATCTTTCAAAATAGTTGTGGCCGATAATAATTTTTTATTCTTATTTGAATTGATTGGTTCATCATCAAGTTTTCTTTTTTTACTACTTGATACTATAGATTCATCAATTGAAGATAATGATTTCTTTGTTCCAAATAGATTCAAGAATGAAAATGGTGACATCTTTTTACTTGTCTTATTTGAATTTAAAAATCTAACTGCACTAGTGATTGTTATGGGTATTTGATTCTTGTAATTATTATTGATAATAGAAGTAGATATTATAGGACGTCTAAAGTAAAGAAACTTATTGTTCATTGTCAACTTTAAACAAGTCTTTTTCCCCTCTTTTAATAAATCACAAACAAAAACTAAAATAAACAACAACTTGTAATGCCTTTTCCACCCTTTGTATGTATTTCAAATTAGTTCAGATCAAAATTTATATTTTAATAATTTTATTTCCATGCATGTATATATAAATATAATATTACAAATATCATAAACAACGACGACGTCGATCGACTGCTGCTATAATCAGAGCTACTACATTAAACATAATATATTCATATCACTTTATAAACTAATCATTTTCTTAATCTAACATTTTATATTGTATGATATATAAATAACAAACACAAATAAATAAATAAATAAATAAATAATCAAGGTGATTAATGATTTTGATAAAATATTACCCTATGTTGAACAACACGCAATAATCAACTTACCAATCAGTAATTGTAACAAACTTTAAATCTTTTTACCGAAATAAACCCATTGATCATCTAATGGCTTCTCTTCTAAAGGTTCCCAGATCTTCCAGTCTGCCAACTGATGTAACAATTCATATTCATCATTAGCTTGAATAATCAATTCTTCAATCAATCCACAACCAATCTGGTTTTCGATCCTTTCAACAACTTCATTCTCTTCAACGATCTTCAATCTCGCAGAAGTTAAATTATGTGTTGATTGTTTGTATATGGATTCTTTTGGAAACTTTTCATCCAATTTACTAAGTGTAGCTTTATATAATGTGATCAACACAGGTCTTGGATTTGGATGTTGTAAGATTCCTGTTAATCCTGTTGGATTTCCCGTTGAAGATCTTATCAATAGTTTCTCTCCTTGTCTTAAAAAGGAAAATATTCTCATCTTGGACAATTATCCTAAGTATTGTACTTAACACCAAACAGTTATTTATTTCGCTCCACGGTGTAAACAATAAATAATCAAACCATTTTGATAAATAGTGGTGATAAAGAGTTCATTAAACAGAGTTACTCCCTTCCAGCTTTTTCCCCTCATTTTAGTAAGGATTAAGAGAAACTCATATAGTGTCGGTGCACGGGTGTTTGATACAATCGCTCAGCGCTTCTTTTTTGCAGTTTTGTCTTATCCTTGTTTTGGGGTTGGATAATGTTATTAATGAGTGAACTTATTATGATTATTACCATTATCCGGTCAAGGATGTGGCACGACTTAACTTATGAATAGAAGTATAGTAGATGAAACTTGTAACCGAATACTGCTTTATTATAGACAGAGTGTAATATTCTACAATTTATAATATACACCGGTCATCGTTGAGAAATGGCTCAATAGTGCTTAACTACCTTTTCTTAACACTTAGCGCACTTGGAGTATTAGTTGTAGTGGTGGTCAAATCTAGATTTTGAATTAATGGTTGGGGTTGTGCCTGTGTTTGTGCCTGTGTCTGTGCTTGTGCCTGTGCTTGTGCCTGTGCTTGTACCTGTGCTTGTACCTGTGCTTGTGCCTGTGCCTGTGCTGCTGCGGCAGCAGCTAGAGCAGCATCATTAATACCAGTGCTAGGCATGGTATCTAAATAGATAGCATTGTTTTGTAATGAAAGATTCAACAAGTTGTTGAAAGCATTGGCTGAACTTTCAGGTATCTGACTGCAGTCTTCTTTGCTCTTGCATACTCTATTTCCCAATGTTGTTGTTGAAGCGGTTGTCTTAGTTGCGGGCGTGTTTGTGGCCGTTCCAAGATTACTATCTCCTATATTTGAACCTTGGAACTTATATTCGTGGCCATTAGATGGTGAAAATTGTGGTAATTCTTGTAATAACCCCATTGATTTTTTAAGATTCAATACACTACTCAAAAATCGACTTGACAATACAGAATGTATCAAAGGAGCCATATAAACACTTGACCCAATTATATAATAGTCCGATAAAGTTATAGTTTCATTTTCATTTAATCTATTTTGTTTTCTGATTATCCAAAAATCGGGTTCTTTAACCAATGCTATTATGAATTCGATTCCTTTCATTTTTTTCAAATCTTGCAAAACTAAATCATATGGTCTTGATTGAAAGTTAGAATCTGTGAATTGGTTTTGCATCTTTAGAACTTGATTACTTGAAGTTCTATCAAAGAATGGAGACTGAGAAAAATATTCTAATACATTGTCTGTCCTTAATCCAAATGCGTTCACCCATTCAGGTGATCTCCATTGTAATTCATCTAACTGAGATTCTGTAGTCATTGAGAGTTTCCTAATTGTATAATACGTGTGTTCTTATTGTTTGCTCATTAAAAGATGGATCAACATCCATAATAACTTCTATTTAAAAGCTTCTTCTCTTCATCAAAATAGATGGATTCCAAACACTAAAGAGGTTTATGTACGCATCTGTGCACCACTTAAACTTTGTTATTTAGTGGCACTTATTTGTCTATTGGCAGACTTACACTCTCATTGAAAATTTCCGTCCTTTGACTTGAGAAAACTGTTGAAAGGAAGGTTTGTGTTTAGATGGACAATCTTATAAAGACATCTGGTTACTATCAACATCTCAACATCCATCTACACTAGAAACTGACAACCACGCAATGAGTTTGTTTCTTGCCAGAGCAGCACGCAGCATAAAACCTTTTTCAACTTCACAAAGTGTAAAATACTCTCAATTCTCAAATGCTAGACATTTTTCATCAACGATAATCACGTTCGCTAGATCGTCAATACAGGCTCCACCACCTACTGAGCAAGTGCCAGATGTTACAACTTTTTTAACGAAGATAGGCCGTAACGTATCTGAGCACGTAGATGCCTTTGAAAATGACTGGGAGACATTTTGGAAGATGGGCTCAAGAGATATGAAAGGAAAAGGTATTGATGTTCCATCAAGAAAGTATATCTTAGAATGGAGAGAGAAGTACTTGAAAGGAGTTGAGCTAGAGCATATTAAGTTACCAGTTAAGAAACATGGTGGTGAAAGAAAATTCAAAGCTTATAAAGCTGAAAGAGATATCAAACAGAGAATCGCAGTTACACAATTGAAAAAACAATTTAAGAAGGCACATAATGTTGAAATAATTCAACAAAAGAAGTGGGATAAATTGCATAGATTAGAAAGACAGAAAAAGATTGAAAATAGAGTTTAAGTATATGCGTTTTGGTTTTTTTGCATCTCAAATTATAAAGACCATGTGAGTGGTCGGATTTTGTAAATAGGATACGTATAATTTAATGCATCATATGGATCCATTCTATTCATTTGTTTGTCGTTAATGTAAGCAGTTGATTTCCGTAACCTCGACCATACGGATCAATAAGATTGATCAAGCCATCGTACTCTGAATAAGTAAGTATCCTTTCAAACTTTTCTAAACTTCTTTAACTCCTCCGAAAGCCAACTTGCCTCTTTCTCCATCTCTTCCATATTGCGAGGGTGTCTATCTTCATCATTAGCAACCTCCATCTTATTCAAAACAGTTTGGAAAAATGAATTCAAGTTCAGTTCATTATCTTCCAACATCTTGTATATTCCATCTCCATACCCATCATTCAAAAATCTGGGAATAATGTGACAATGTAAGTGAGGAACTGATTGACCTGCTGCTACTCCATCCTGAATGCCAATGTTCAATGAATGAGCCTTGTATGTTTTTTCAATAAATGAATGAATTAATTGAATGGTACGCATAAAATCTGTCGATTCTTCTTCACTTAGGTCCTTCAGTCTTGGAACGTTTCGCAATGGGACTACTAAGACATGACCTGGAACCAACGGTTTTATGTTGACTAACGCATATGTGTATTTGGATTTGTAGAATACTTGAGATGTCACTGGAAACTTGTAGAAAAGTATTTTAGAAGACATATTTGGGCTTGGTAGTTGCTTTATGAAGTATTATGATGTGTCATGTAATTGAAGTCCATTTTCTGAACAATCAATTTAAATTTAGCTTCAGAATCTAGAAATCAAATGTCAAGTTTGTTGAAATTTGAAAATCACAGCCCTGGAGGGAATGCGGCTGAATTAGGCGATCAAGTCAATGAATTAAGGAAATTAATTGAATATGTGATATGTTTCAAAATTGGATTCTTCTATCTCAAGCCAAATACGTTCAAATTAAAATACCACCATCAGCAGACAGGCTTATTCTGCTCTTTACTGAAAAAGAAAGAAAAAACTTTACGCAATGATGGCTACAGTAAAAGGAATCAGTCATTTGTCATTTTGAGAGCTTTTGTTCTTTTGCATTTTTGAAAGATCTAGCTCTTGATAATCGAGAGATCATTCATTCTTCCTATCATATCCTTTGATCATAAAACATATTGCTTGAGTTGCTTAAACTCTACAAGGCTAACTTAATGATGTCGAATAGCCAGTGGTTAATGCTGAAATGTAAGAAGGGAACCAGACAGCCAGCAATTCTGTAAAGTGTTGCTACTTTAACGATAGATTGATAATACTTGATACAAAGTAATTTAATCCAATTGAGCCATACTTTTGCTAATAAAATGGAACTTGGCTATACCAATGTTGTAACTTTATAAATTTGTAGTTACCAATACGAAGGGTAGATCGTGGACAAAAATTAGTAGATAGTAGATACTAGAATTTAGATCCCAGCTAATTGATTGTAAACCTGCACAGCCTATCATTCTCACACACAGAAGAAAATATACTCAATTATATCAAGATTCCAAGTTTTCGAGTAAACTCTTTTCTTTCCATCAATTTTCAAGTTGGTAACAGTATACCATTAACTATATTGCAGTAAGTTTCGCTTACTATTGTATTGATAAGCCACTCGATCCGAACAGTCCACGTCGTTATATTGAAGCAGTGATCAATATTGAACTGAGGAATTTCATTTTATTATTGAAGATTATGCGTTTGCTGATCGAATTTGCATACCATATGGACATATAGCAAACGTAGGCAAATTCTAACGGAGTATGTCGACGGTGATAGACCATTATAAGATTCTGGAGATTAGCCCCAATGCAACGTCTGCAGAAATTAAGAAGGCTTATAGAAAACTAGCCTTGAAATATCACCCTGATAAGAATTCTAGTCATGGAGCTGAAGAAAAGTTCAAACAACTCAATGACAGCTATTCAATACTATCTGATACTACCAAGAAGGCTGAGTTTGATTCAACCTTCAGGGCCTACACGAACACCACATCATCTTTTGCAAGACCATATACCGCTACCTCCAACTATTACTCTGGTAATCCTTCTTCGGATAGATTCAACGAATACGAAGAGGCAAGAAGACGTTACGAAGAATTCAAAACACAACAGGAAAGGGAGCGTGTTAAGAGAGAAATGGAAAAAACAAAAAGAGCTGCTGAGCAAAGAGAACGTGAAAGAAGAGAAGCATATGGTAGATCAGCTGAATATGAGCAACATCGACGAAGTAGAGAAAGGGCAAATCACAATAATAACTATTTCAATCAAAATGATTTCTATCAACCAAACTGGGAAAATAATGATGGTTTTTACCATTACAGTACTTATGAAAAGAATCAACAATTTAGTGGTTTCTCAGATGATCCTAATAAAGGAACAGGTAGCCATAGTAGGCGATCGGGATCCCACTCAGGTCAACAACAACAACAACAGCAGCAGCGGCAACAACAACAACAGCGACAACGACGTGATACACAAGAGGAGGATCCACAACCTCAACCCAGAAATAACTTCAAGGAGACCACACATAGAGACCCTGTGAGAGAAGACCCGAAACCTGATGTCCGTAGCACGCACGACGGCAAATGGACCAAATCTAAATCTTCATATGCCTTCACCTCTACAGAAAAAACATTCACGGGAAGGATACCCAAATTCAAGACTCCTGTTTCCGATAACATAAAATTTGAGCCACAACAATCGACACCAAACTCTACGAATACTGTTGAAAGTGAAGATAACGCGTCTGTTGAAGAAGTTGATTATGCTACTACCGAAGAGACTCATACCAACACCAATCATAAAAGTCAACAAACAGGGCAATCCCAAAACCATCAATCCAATACTTCCTCCTCTGATTATTCAGAAGCTAATGAGTTTAAAGACTACATGTCCAATAAATTCTCTGCCAAAGATTTCAAATTTGAAGTTCCTGATCTGTCAAACTCATTCTTCAAAGCATATGATTCTGATAATATTTTCACCAGTGCTGGCGATCCAGATGATCCTATTATATTAGATACGGGGACAAAGGACGACCCTATTATCCTTGATGATGACCCTGATAAACAAAAATTCTCCTTCAGAGCCCAAAAACCAAGAAGGACGACTGTTAAAAGGGAAAGATTTTGGACTCCTCGAGCTACCGGTGCTGGAACCTCGTCAACTCAGCAACCTGGGTCCGGGTTCAAGTTTAGATTTAAGAATAGATCTGAGGTTGAACAAGCTGACATTGAAGGTGAAGATTTTTTTGATGATACAGATTCTGATTTACAAGAAACTGACCCAGAAGAAAAGCATTCAGCAGATCCTTTTGGGCACGAAACTTACGTCTCATTAGAAGAAGTAACGGACGAAGAAGACCTGGCAGAAAGACAACATTTGCCTAACACTGAGTATTCGGCTAATCAAACATCTTTACCAACAATCGATGAAAATATCAATCCTCCACATGCCAACCAAAAGAGTAGTTTTGCATTTGAAGTGAATAAGGTGCCACCTTTCACTCAAACAAACGGTGATTTTAACATGTCATCGATGAAGGACACTTTAAAGGATAACCACCCAAGTCCTGGTAAGAGAAAATTGGATGATGATGATAGTGGTAACGAGCCGGACATCCCAATGCGTATGAATGCCACCTTAGATTACGAGGAGAGTAAACCAAGCTCGACATCGATCAACATGGATACCACAGATGAGCTAGACGCCTTACTCAATAATGGTCATGGACCACATAGCAATGTTTTTCCTCCATCTGAACAGCTTCATACAAAGTCATCAGTCAACTTAGAAGCAAGCGAAATACCAATACATCAACCTGTGAATAGTACATTACCTAGACGCCGACCACCACCTTCTCTTACACTAGTTGATTTGAAATGTGATTCCAGTGTCTTAGAGCAAATAATCATTCCCTCTTTCCCTACATACTCTGGTTCGAGTAAACCTGAATTGATCGAGTTTATGAAGGACTACATTGTGATAGTAAATAAGTATGAATTATTAATTCACACCTATTTTGAAATGAGAAGACAAGTCAATGTGAACAATATGGAACGAATTTTGAATAATTCGGTGGACAGAAAAGTTTATTTGAAGAGTTTGGAAATTGACCAAATGATAGCAGCTCGTTGGACAGAATTTAACGCAAAACATTTAGATTATATGAGAGAGTTTGATGAAGCATTAAAGGTTTTGTAGTGTATGTAGTGTTATTTTTCCTTAACAATAACTCTTGATTATTTATGTCCCTTTGTAACATTATATAGGTTGTCAAAAACTACGAATTAATTCGAATTAAATATAAAGTAGGGTTTATAGTTACTTTGTGTGTTTATTTCGGAAAGTAACGCAAGTACAGTGATACAAATACTAGAAACTATATATCTCAAATCCAATAGAGGTTAATTATTGAAAATAATTATATATATATAAATATCCAAGATCCATTTATTCAGCGTTAATTTGAAATTAATTACATCGCGCGAGAATCGACAATCGACGCTGAGAAATTCTTATAATCGACCTATAACTCTGCGAACATTATATCGATCAAATTCCAATTCAGATTTTAAAACTTAGCTTCAAGTTGCCGAAGTAAGTGTTGAATTAGCTACTTATATACGATACATAATTTCATAATTGAAAATTAATCATCAACAATATATTGCGAACAACAAACGTGTGAGTTACTGGGATTTTCTTTAGTCAAGTTGATAAAGACATAAGTATAACACCCAAACGGGAAATAGAAATGGAGAATAACGCAGACTCAGCAACAGGGCCTACCTCTACGACCAGTGCAAATGGCTCCACAACAGGACAAAGTTCTACAATTCAGAATAATTCGGAAGTTCCAAGAGACGTGAGACTATTGCATTTGATTTTTGCCACACAAGGTATTCAAAGTTATCAGGATCACGTCCCTTTGCAACTCATGGATTTTGCATATCGTTACACATCCAACGTGGTACAAGACGCAGTTATATACAATGATCACGCTCGTGGATATGTGAGTAATGCTGGTAATACAGGTTCACATCATACTCAGTTATCGAACGAAGATATAAGATTGGCAATTGCTGCCAGAACGAATTATCAATTTAAACCAGTTCCACCTAAGAAGTTGTTGATGAAATTAGCAGCAGACAGAAATGAAAAACCCTTGCCACCTGTTATGCCTGCATGGGGTATACGACTTCCCCCTGAAAAGTATTGTCTAACTGCTAAAGATTGGGACTTAAGTGACGAAGAGTTAGAAGAAGAAGATGTAAGTAACATTCAAGTTGAAAACACTTAGGACAGATGCAAGCATATCCTATATATTTCAATTGCATATTAAAAATACACGACATTATGAAATACTGACAATCTCGCCTTACTATATTTTATTTTAGGAGTCCAATGATGCAAAGAGAAAGCAGAGCAGCAAAGATGACGACCGGGAGAAGAAAAGAAAGAAATAAATAGAACGAGAGATTAAGAAAAAAAGTGAGAAGGTTTTGGAATATGCATTTGTCTTGCAAAGCTTGAACTTTGAGAGTCGGCGATGGCTCTAGTTGTTTGTATAATATCGTTGTATATCTGTCTATTAGTAACGCCAACTAGTTGATTGATCTGATTAGAATCAATGATCAATAATCATCATACTGATGTAGTAATGTAATTCGTAAGTTGAACACCAGAATATTGGTGCAAAGATGTAAGCATATCCACCGATTCAGCCTCTGCGCTCATGTGTTCCTTTGTAAGTTGGGACTTGGCCTTGAAGGAATACGCATTGCAAGCTGCAAGCTATCTTGATGATCTTCACCTATATTGGTGTAATTTATGACTTAGTCATAGAGAAACAGTTCACTGGTTCATTTGACCTATAACGAATTTATTTGATTGTCCAGATATTCGTACTCAATTACTTCAAACACCATGACTTATGTTACTCAAGGATCGATTCCAGAGTATGTATTTTCACTCAACAGACACGTCTATGTAAATTCCTACACAAGATATACTAACATTGAACCTTCTGAACACCGCAATGTTCACTATCACTATCCAAGAGTTGTTGAGAGAAGAATTGGTGAATCACTAGATGAGAGGACCTCGATCTTGGATGGAATCTCAGATCTGGGCCCACCAGATCTCGTTCATTTGAAAAAACACAATCAATCACCTAATTCAAGAGCACCTAACATTGGGACGTACTTCTACTACACTGGAGCAGATGTGTCAAATTCAGCTACAATTGCTGCATTATTAAACTCATTGTCCAACATAATTGGTGAGAAGCCTCAATTGTGGTTTGGAAAGGAAAGATCATGGAAAATTTCAGAAGCAACTTACTGTACTTATAATGTTTTCTCAGAAGTTGATGTCAGAGTAACTGTCAATTTTCCGGGCAAAGTTGAATCAATCATGATTGACTCGCAAGGAAATCCAGTTATGGAGGATGAAAAATTGTGGGTTGAGACATATTTAAGTGCTATCGTTAGATCATTAGTTAGTTCTGATAGCGATTCAGTTGACTTCACCTCCATAGTTGAAATAAGAAAGATTAATCCATTCATAAACAAGTCTAATGCTGAATTATTCTTGAAGGCCTTTGAAGAATTTTATTTTGAAGGCCCTAAATTAGGTTCATCGGAAGATTTACAAATTCCAACCAGTTCAAATAACTATTTAGTGGATGCCTTTCTTAAATGTATTGAACTAACAGGCTTATACGAAGAAGGTATCGAAATACTGAAAAGAATAATAGTTGAAGATCCTTCTGCCACGTACTTAATTGCCAAACTATACTTTTTACATGACGAAGAAGTGAAAGCAATCAATACGTTGCATGAAGGGATCAAGATAAATCCACTGAATGGAGAGTTGTTGACATTGCAAGCAGAATACTGTCTGAACAAGAATAGACTTGATCTAGCTTTGCCAATTGCGATCAAAGCTGTCAACTCATCGCCATCATTCTTCAAACCATGGTCACTTCTAGTCAAGGTTTACATTTCTTCAGGAAACTTTGAGCAAGCTCTGTTAACATTGAACTCAAGCCCAATGGTTACACACAAAGATAAATTCCTTTTGAAAAGAATCAATAATCCAAAGACGGACGATTTGCATTTGCCGTTACCAATGGATGTTACCTTGGATCAGGTTTCAACCTTAAATCCCATAGATATTGCCATAGAACACGAGAAAATTGATCAAAGCTTAATTAACTTACCTGCAGCCACTTTGAAGTCTACATTTGCAAAAGCATATGGATTACTGACTGAAATTGTTCACAAGACTGGTTGGGAATCACTATTGAAATTCAGAACTAAGGTATTTGTGATGGAGGAAGAATTCAAGAAAGATATTAAACTCTCAATAGACAACAGCCCTAAAGATATTCAATCTACAAGTATAAAAAATGGAACTACACAAGAGTTCAAAAAGAAAAGATTATGTGAAAGATGGCTGGATAACTTGTTCATGCTTCTATATGAAGACCTGAGAATCTATACAATATTTAGAGCAGAGATCATGCACTTTGAGGCGCAAGAACTTGACATCAAGAAGTCCACATTAGAATGGGAATTACTCGGGTTGGTTTCCAGTAGATTAGGTCACAAGAAAGAAGCAGCCCAATGTTTCGAAAAGGGACTAAGCAATAGATTTTCGGCTAGATCTTCAAAACAACTATTACAGTACTTTTCCGAGCTTAAAGGGAAGACAAGTGACCTCGAAAAGATTCACCATTTGAACGAAAAAATTCTAGAGTATATTGTTAAATTATTAGTCTGGAATCATAGATGGTACTCTTCATTTTCACCATTTTTGATTAACTCATTACGCGATCTAATTACCGAATCTGGAAAAATCAAGATTGAGAGCGAGATAAAAGTTAGGTTTGATGACAAAAACACAGGTGTCTATAAGCTAATCGTGGACAATGTGGCATTCTTGGAATTGTACGGTCTTGTTGAAGATGAATAGGAATTTAGTTGTTTGTAATTGTGACATTTGTGTAACATTTGATAGCATTAAAGAAGATGTATATTTTAGAGTTTCAAATAGAGTCATAACATGATTACATGTTTCCTTACGTAATTGTAATCCAGATGTCGTTCAAACTGATCGAGCGCAGAGAACCAAAGTAAGAAGATCTGTTAAGACTCAATAGATCAAAACATTCAGAGTTTAATGTTTGTCAGTATACACAAACCAATTACCTGCGTTAAACTTTGTATTACCTTATAGATCTATACAAAATGGTAAGTTTTAGCATTATTAATTATATGGCGGCTAGTTATTGCCTGAAGCGAGAGATCACAACTTGATGTTTGGCCATATATTTAGATATATCTGAACTAAATCCTTTCACCCTAGTGACTCTCTTCTACTCTCTAAATGGGAAATTTAAACCATAGAAACCATAAATACTAACGTGTGTAATATATCATACGACTGAATATGATACTTATATTCTTAGGTTACAATTGGAAATGCTCACGATGATCTAATTCATGATGCCGTGTTAGACTACTATGGTAAAAGACTAGCAACTTGTTCATCTGATAAAACAATCAAGATATTTGAAGTTGAAGGAGAAAACCACAAACTTGTCGACACATTAAGAGGTCATGATGGCCCTGTCTGGCAAGTCTCTTGGGCTCATCCTAAATTTGGTGTCATTCTAGCATCCTGCTCATATGATGGAAAAGTCTTAATATGGAAAGAAGAAAATGGCGTTTGGTCAAACATTGCAGAACACAGTGTGCACCAAGCTTCTGTGAATAGCATTTCTTGGGCTCCTAATGAGTATGGTGCGAAATTGTTATGTACATCTAGTGATGGCAAAGCATCTGTTGTTGAATTTTTGGAAGATGGATCACAGACCACAATCGTCTTCCAAGCTCATTCGATTGGTGTCAATGCTGGATCTTGGGCCCCTCCACAGAAGGATAATATACAGGAGAAAAGACTTGTCACTGGAGGATGCGATAACTCTGTGAAGATTTGGAGATTCGATCAGGAACTAAACAACTATGTGGAAGAAGCCAGCTTAACAGGTCACACAGATTGGGTGAGAGATGTTGCTTGGTCTCCATCGTTATTATCTAAATCATACATTGCAACTGCCTCTCAAGACAGAACTGTGATTATATGGACTAATGAGACCAACTCTACTGGCGCTGCATGGAAGAAGCAGTTGTTGACCGCTGAAAAGTTTCCGGATGTTTGCTGGAGGGCTAGTTGGTCATTGAGTGGTAATGTCTTAGCTATTAGTGGTGGTGATAACAAAGTCACCTTGTGGAAAGAAAACTTGAGTGGAAAATGGGAATCTGCTGGTGAAGTTGATCAGTAATTAAAAATGTTTTGATATGTTGAATATATTTGTAATTTACTAGAAGCTGCCTTTTTGCTAATTTGTATCTGTTGACTTTCTGAGCTGCTCCTGAGTAGTAGTAAACCATTGCAACTGTAGGGGTCCTGACTTTTTTCTTGCATTGTGCAATATTGACTGAGTAACCGTTCTATATGGAGTAGCAAAGACTGTAAAATTACAAAGACATATGTCCAAAATATTAAATCTATATACTATATAGTTTACACACTCAATCAAAGAAAGAATCGCAATAGTTTTGCTTCCCCGTTCTGGTGCTAATGTTATCATCATAATTATCGTTATTATTCGTCATTGATATCATTTTGATGATCGACAACATTTTCATTGTCGTTGCCGTCACCATTTGCAGCGTTAATATCTCTTCTTTGATTTCGAGTAGCTCTCCACCTCGTAAGCATGGCCATCACTAAGAATCCAAGAACTATTGAAGGGATAACTATTTCACTTATTTCAGAGGAATACGAAGGCTCAAACACATTGGTGGAAGAGACCTCTGCCGTCTGTTCGTGTGATAGCTCTCGAAATAAGTCGGTGTTTTCCTCTTGATCAGATAAAGCGTCCATGTATCTTGAAGTTTCCTGATCTCTCAAATTACGATAAAGTTTCAGCCAGTCCGACCAAGTTCTTTTGACGTTTGAATGCTCATCATTGGAAGGGTATTCCTTGGTTTTAATCCCCCAGAAACTATACCACCACATCTTGAAGTACAATCTTAATAATGAAATTTGGATTGGGATACAAGCAGCTGGCTTTAGCTTCAACGCAAGATCGTACATTCTCTTGGAAAGCGGAAAATCCTTAGTAACCCCAAGTCCCATCTCATACATATATCCAACATTGAACATAGCTTGAGAATTACGACTGCTGACTTTCTCATAAATCGCTTTAGCCTTTTCGAAGTCAGGTTTCACAGAATACTTCTCAGTCTGGTTTTCTTTCCCATACTGTTTATTTACCATTCCATAGTAATACAAATCCCCAAGAAACACAGCAGCGTCTGTATTACCTTGAGAAGCTGATCTATGATAGAAATTCATCGCACTTCTGAATCTATCTGGTGGAACATTTGGACTTTCTTCAAGATATCCAACAGGCGAGTACAAGAGATAGGCAACTGATTCTTGCGCTTTCTCGAATCCTTGTTCAGCAGCCATAGCATATCCAATCAAAGCCAATTCATGCTCATTATTAATAAGATTTCTGAAGCACCATTTCAAATCACTGACAACAGGTTCCACCTGTTCAACAAACATCTTATACAAGTATGCAATGTCCCTAGCACTTTCCCATTTCGATCCCTTTTCTAGCACTTGAGCAAGATAGTACATGGCCATTACATTTCCTTTGTCTATCGCTTTGTAGATATGGGCGAGAGATTCCTTTGTATCCTTGTTTGAAGTCATTGCGAGAAACCTTCCGAGATGGAAATCTCCACTTGACCCTTTATACTTTCGAGCATCTGCATAGTAATCAAGAGCTTTAAAACGACTAGTCTCGTCACCATACACCTCCGAAATTAGACCCAAGTCAACTAATAAGTCGGTGGAAGAAGTAAGTTTAAGAGCAATCAAAAGCCACTTCTGAGCTTCTTTCCAATCTGCAGTAGTTCCTTCACCTCTAAGATACATATGCCCTAATTTAGCGGAACATATTCCGACATATACTGGAATTCTTGTTGATGGCCTAACTTTATTTCCTTTCAGCACAGATTCCACATCATAAAGCTTGATACCTTCAGTAGCACATTCGTAAGCCTTTTTGAATGCAGCTTCATAATCTCGAGGTCTGTTATAATCACCATTATAGTTGTAGTTAATACTACGAATCATTCTGGTTAAAAATTCGTATTCCGAACCTGTTTCATTGTCAAGTAAAATGTCCATCTCATGGTGATTGTTCAATCTTTTTCGGTCAAATTTCGATAGGGACAAAAGTGGTAATTCGTTCGCTCCATCCCCATACAAACCATTCGTGAAATCTGAGATTCTTATATTGAAATTATCAATATTTGGACCACCCAAAGGGGCATCAAGAACATACTTGTAACATTCGTGTGCCACCATGCCATAATAATATAGAGCAAGTTCATAGTTCTGGGAAACAGATAGTCCCTCGAAGTATCTATAACCTAGAGCCATTGCGGCTTTGATGTTTCCTTGTTCTGCTGCTAGTTCATAATGCAATATAGCTTTACCCTGATCCATTTGAACTTTACCAAACAAACCAGTTGCATAGAGAAAGCCAGTCATGAAGTTCGCAGTTGGGTCATCTGCTATTTGAGTCACTCTTTCGTAATATTTTAAAGCATTTGAAGCGTTTGTGGGCAATGAATAGTTTCCAAACAAATTTATATCAGCTAACAAGAAGGTTGCTTCAAGGTGGTAATTATCTGAAAGCGATTCGAGACTTTTCAAGGCGAGTTCTTGTCTTGGTGATAACTTCGACAGCCACCTCTCTGTTTGCAATTCTTCGTACCTTTCATAATAGTCTACTTTGAGATTTATATGTATCACTGATGGATCTTTTTCGGTATCAGTATTGTTGTCAAGTGAACTTTTTGAAAACAAGAGTCGACTCTTCAATTCGTCTTCTTCATCTATCAATATCGTACGAGCAGCTTCAAAATCTAATAGACTTTCCGTATAGATATCGTTGAATGGTGATTCTTGTTCAGGCACATTTCCCAATTCCATCAGCGCATGCTGTGGTATTTCATTTATGTCTGACGAAAGTATAGGTATTATCAATTGAGCTAGAAGACAAAAACAGCTAATAATTTTGACCATCTTGATTTATTATTCGGTCTTCTGGAGTGAATGGACAATGACTGCAATTCAAACAAATAAAGAAATCTAGCAGATAGCCTTCTGTATCGAAATTCTTTGAGCTGTTACTATATCTAATAGTATATTTTGATCTGGGGTACAATAAAGAGTAGTTTCAGTTTGTGATCTATGATTAATAATTTTGGCCTGTTCAGTTTAATTCCTGGAACATAAATAAGGACAGATGGTCCCACACCTGGGCCCTGGAGTTAACCAGTAAACAAGCATCCTTGCATACCTTGTTTTTTAAGAAGCGGCTCATATTTTAATGATTTATTAACGATCTATTCACGCTTTTAAACTTGTAAGATCCAGGGACCTTAAATCGATAAAGATTATCAAGCAACAAGAATGTCCATTTACAAGGCTGGCATATCATAGAATAAGGAATGCCAGTTAGAGTGTTCTGCCCGTGTTCAGAACCACTGGAAACGTACAATGACTACTCTGATGATGCAGCTGCACAATCTACTGCCTCCTCAACTCCAGTCACTTTGTTTGACGAAAGAACTCGTCATGACCCTTTGTATTTGCAATTCTGTCGTGTGTGTCAATCAGTTAAGTGCCAAAAATGCACCGAGTTTGATGTTCACGTTAAATTTTGTCATCGATGCTCCTCTACTTTTCCTACAGATGCTGTTCATTGTATGAAGAACTGCTTCAACTGTCCTCGATGCACCGGCTACTTAAGGGTATCTTCCAAAGTTCACAAAAATAGATCTGACGATAAAATTGAAGGAAAAAGTTTCAGGTTTCAATGTTCCAGCTGTAACTGGGAATTTAGTACCCGGTTGATTACTAAACCTCAACCACTGTATAACATTGTCAAGTCATTGGGTTTGAGTTCGGATGACGTACAATTTCGAAAACTGAAAGATTTTTACTCGAACCAATATGACATATTGAAAGAAAAAAGTATCTTGAGAAATATTACCACTCATTCACATTCGAGAGACTTGATATCCAAATTTTCGTCTCTTGAAATAGCCCAAATGATCAAAAATGATAAAATTCCAATTTTCTCTGCGAGTTTCATGACAGAAGATGATGAGTTCAATCTGGTGGATGCAAGAGCCAAAAATTTGAAAAATAATACCAAACAAACCCTTGTGCCATTGCTACATCGATTGTCAGCCAAGAAATCCATACGATGTAAAGGTTGTAAAACTATGTTGACATTACCTGATCCAGCTCCATTATCCACAAAATTTTCTCAAACTGCTGGTATCATTGACACATTACCTGAAATTGTGATTAGCGGTTATAGAAATCAGCCAGAACCATTTAAGTTCAATAAGAATTCGAGTAATAGGCTGCTGCTAAGTTTTATCAACCCATTGACAGAGTCTATAGAAGTCAAGGTATCAGCTTTTGAAAACCTTGACGGGTACTGCAGGGCATCATCTGGCTTATCAAAGCCTGCTGTCAAGATTCATTTGCCATGCTCAAAGTTTGAAATTTCTGAAAGACCTCCAAAGTCTAACAAATTAGAGAAATTTGTAAAATTGATTCCCACAGTTAAGTTGACGTCGGCTACAAAGATATCCCGAATGGAACTATCGAATAGGGCTCCCGAGTATGTGGGTAATGTTACATGGTGTGCTGATGAGACCTCTGATATGATTCATACGTTGAATTTGGATCCGTTAGATGAGGGTGTGAATTGGTGCACTATTGGGATTAATTTTGAGATCGGGGATGATATAAAAGTTAAGCAGCTAAATGTTCCAATATTTATGAGTGTTAAAAGTAAAACCCATGTCTTTGGCACATGGATCTTTTTAGAACTAGGTGAAGTGGCATTATGATGATTACAAATAAGCCAATATATATATATATATATGTACATTACAAGAACTTTCTCAAAAATATCATTATCATGTTATCATTTCCGAAACACAGTAGTCTATCAGGGGTAATGATATAGGGAACAGCAGACTAATATTTCAACAGGTTGATCCATAATTTGTCTCCGGAAAATCATCAAAAGTCTAGAGTCAATAATCCAGCAATTGCCTCCAAATGTCTTGTATCTAATTCTGTCTCTCCATTATCTAGCTCATCTGCGATCACACTATCTTCGCTCTTCCCACCGAGGTCGTATCTACGATCAGCTTTTTTATTTTCTTCAACACGCTCTTCATTAGCTCTTATAATAGCCTCATTTGTGAAAAGCCGTATGTATTCCGAAACTAGCTGTAATGTTTTTGTTGATATTTTAGTTGCATTTTTTTTGTCTGATGTAGATGTCGTTGATGAAAAAGAAACGGTGTGGAATAAACGGGCTATTGTCATCGGGTCTATTCTGAGCTCTGGCTGATCGTTTCGATTTAGGTCAGATGGTACTTCGGATGGGTTCATGATATGTGTTTTTTTAATTTGATGGTTAACGTGTCCCGATCTATGTTCTTATTCAAAAGAAATTGAATATGTGATTGTTGTTGAATGTAGGTCAAAGGTGCTGATACTCTATATGATTCAAGAACTCAAAAAAATGATGTGGCTTATGTTCAAAAATCTGTGTTTTTTAGGTAGGACTTCAACTTTCTCTACACGGTCAAAAGAAAAAAAGTATATGAAAATGGGAATGAACATCAATATTATTCAATGATTGCATATATTAATGAACAAATGAGCAGTAAGAAACTTAAATTTTTATAGAAATGTTTCCCTACAAAGAAACAATAACGGAAACCTCTGTACAAATTTAGTTGGGCCTGTGACGCGTTCGTTTGTAAATTGAGCCGTTTTTGATTTTTGTACAACACAATCTTTTAAGTTTTACTTTGGAAAAAATTACTGAATATATGAATTGAAATTAAGACAAGATATCAAATCTACAGTCGGAACAAAAATCGACTATAGGGTTTTAGTTAGAAAATGTGTGTTTCTCTTCAGGTTCATTAGGATCAATCTTGAAAATTTTATCAGGATTCAAAATTCTATGAGGATCCAAAGCGAATTTAACTTTTCTCATCAAATCCACTGTATCTTGTCCTGCTTCTTCTATCAAATAATCCCTCTTACCATAGCCAACACCATGTTCACCGGTGACTGTTCCTTCTTGTTCTATGGCTCTAGTTATCATACCTTGAACTAACTGTTTGGCTTTATGGTAGTCCTCGGCCGTATTCTTAAATAGAATTAAAGTATGGTAATTACCATCACCTGCGTGTCCAACGATAGATGACGCAAAACCTGCCTTTTCAACCTCTTTTTTTGTTGCTTCTAATGATGCACAGAATCTAGAAATTGGGACAGCAACATCGGTGGTCCACACTTGAATATCAGGATCAATGTTAGCTTTACCATAATTAATGGTGGACCATAATGCAACTTTACGTGCATTCCATAATTCAAATTTCTCTTCTTCAGATTCTGCAAATCTAAATTTCTTATTCTTATTTTCTCCACAAATTTGTTGAACTGTTTTTGTTAATAATTTAACTGTTTCTTTACTGTTACCACCAAGTTTTATCATTAAAGTAGGAGCTTCATCATACTTTGCAGAAGTTTCGGATGAGAAATTAACATACTTCATCATATTATCATCCAGCAATTCCAAAGCATTGACAGTTATACCACTTTGGACTAATGCTGCAACAGCATTAGCGGCGTTTTGAAGTTCTGGAAAAGAAACAACAGCAACATTTTCAAACTTAGGTTTAACATGTAACTTCAAAGTAGCTTCAGTAACAACACCTAAAGTACCTTCTGAGCCAATGAAAAGTCCAGTCAAGTTATAACCGGCTGAAGATTTTCTTGGTCTTAGTTTAGTCTTAATGATGGTACCATCAGCTAAGACAACCTTGACACCAATGACGTTTTCTTTCATAGTACCATAACGAGCAGCATTTGTACCCGAGCAAGAAGTACCAACCATGCCACCGATACAAGCACCTGGACCAGGATCAGGACCGAACAACAAACCATAGTCATCCAAATAATCTCTCAATTCTTCCCATCCAACAGTAGGTTGAACAACGATATCTAAATCATCTTTATGTAATGCTAAGATCTTGTTCATTCTACCTAAATCAAGTGAAATTCCTTTTCTTGTTGGGATGAATTGTCCTTCAAGTGCAGTACCTCCTGAATATGGAACAACAGGGACTTTATGTTTATGGCAGATCTTCAAGATTTCGGAAACTTCTTCAGTTGATTCTGGAAAAACAATTGCCACTGGTCTTTCGTCTTCACTAGCGTGATGAGTGGAATAGAATGTATCTGAATGGGCATCCAGCTCTGATTTTGTATTGGATATCTTAGATGGTCCTAAGAGTGCCGTTAATTCTTCAAGGGCTCTGTTTGTATCACCATACTGTGGGGAAAGAACATCTTGCAATTTTGTTGTTGAAGACGATGGGAATACAAATTCTGGAGTAGAGGTGGAGAGTTTATAAGCAATGTAACCTGATCCAACAATCGAACCCAAGATGAAAACGGTAACTGTTTGAACAAATGATCCTGATTTCTTTGAAGAATCTGTTTTAGGTTCTTCAGAAGTCTTTTGCTTTAAAGAGGACGATTTAGTTGAATTTGAACGTATAAACGGGAAACCATGTTTTTTTTGTAAGATCGGTTTAGCAAAAGATTGTCCACTTATGTAGCCAAATCTCGGTGCCTTTATGTATCTGAACAACATTGTGATGGTAATTAGTCTAAATTAGATTTCGTACTAGTACAACAACACTTCAAAAAAAACACCAGAAAGAAACTAATTCCAATTAAGACTGTGTGTTTTTCAGAAACAAATTACAAGTTTTCCAATGAATTTTATATCTTGAAGAAGAATCAATCAATCAATCAATCAATCAATCAATCAATCGCACTAACAACATATCATTGATAATACTGAGCTACAAACTTATTCCTTGGTTTTCCTGATAAACTTCAAGATCGAGCGAGATTTATATGTTCGGCGATAAATTTCAAATATCACGGGGTGTTAAAGCATGATTTTGAGTATGTGCCTGTGGCCCAGTTAACATTATAAAAGGTTAGTGCTAGCACTGCGCTAAATAGAACTTAAAAATCCAGTCGGGAACGGAACCCCAAGCCTTAAAGTGAGCGGAGCTTTTTTGGACGGTTGGAGTTAATAATTTTTTTCAAATAAGCCGTACAAACGTTCGTTCATATGTCGAGAGTCGATTGTAATAATATATTATATAGAGTTCGCGGGATGTTTCCAATTGGAGCAAACGCGCGCGCGCTATAGTGGGACTGGGAAAGCCTGCAATTGAAAATAGTGGGATTTTAGTACTGTTGAGAAAATTGCATCAGATTATAATGATCAGATGATCTATATCATCAGGCTGAATTTAATGTACCCCAAGCATTTAGCAGGGCCCCCCAGGGGATCCCGGTAAGAACCTCATAGCAGGTAGGTACTAGGTAGGTGCTTTGGCCCTTGGGACATTCAAGAGTCTCACGAATATGGATGGAGCCACAGCCCATCCATGAGTGAATTTAATATCCCACTTTTAAGTTTCAGCCACAACGAGTTGCTTTACAAGTTTTAACTTATTATTTAAACTTTAAAGAGTTGAATTGAATCTATTGGGAGCCCTATATCCTTTATGTATATCCTTCCTTGTTTTAATTTCAGGTATCAACAGATCAAACATCTTTGCTTAAACATATATATACCACTCAATTTTTTACTCTCCTTCACAGAGGTTGGGATTTCAAATGAATTAGCAATTAGATAGGGGAACATTTAGAGGGTTCTACTTCAGGTGACTTAACCTTATTCTAATTGAATGAACTTGGCGCTTAATATTTTTTTTTCTTGTGTTTTTTTGGATTCTGACCGGCTCGTTCCTATTATTCTATATTTTTAATCTATTACATTACCTAAACAAACGAACCAACCAACCAACCAACCAAATTCATTTACATTTTGCATATCAACTGTACCCAAAATGAATAAGTAACTTGAAAAGGAATTGAAAGAAGAATGTACGTTTCTTTGAACATTTATTATTTCTTATTCATTATATGACTATTGAAACGTATAGTTGGATTGAAAGGGGATAAAGATATCAAGATATTAATCGAATCTAAAAGGGGGAAAAAAATAAAACAGTAGCTTACATAAAGTCATCATCATCAAAGTCTCCATCATCAGGTAAGAATTCATCCATATTATCCTTCTTAAAAGCACCACCAACATTCACTGTACCTTTAGCCTTCTTCTTACCAGCTCCACCAGTTGCAGTACCACCAGTCTTAGCTATTCTAGCTTGTCTTTCTTCTTTTGCCTTCTGTGTGACCATCGCGTTCAATGTGGAGACAACTTTTCTTAATTGTTCAGTTGTCAATGGGGTAGCTAAATCTCTAATTAAATCAATAGCTAATCCAGATGAATAATTTAATTCGGATTTTTTAGATAAATCAGTCAATGCAGGACCAACTGTCTTTCTTAATCTTTCATAGTCTTGTTTAGTTTCCACATCGAATATAGGATGAGCAGTTAATGGTGTATCTTTAGTTAACTGAACGGTTTGTTCTTTGGCTGCCAATTCAGCAGCTAATTGTTTAGCTCTTGGATGTTCATTAGCAACTCCTAAACCACCAAATAAATCAGCAGCGTTATTCAAATCAGAATTCAATTCCGCTTGTCTTAACAACTCAGCTCTAGTCTTTGGATCAGCAAGATCAATATCTAATAATTTCTTTGTCTCTGTTTTCTTCCCGCCTTTTGTGGCTTTCTTTGCAGGAGTTGGCTTCACATTAGGTGTTTTCTTCACGACTGGTGTAGGTTCTGCATCCCAGGATTCTAGCACTGGTTCATCGCTATCATCACCACCAAAATCATCTTCCCATGATGCTGCAACCTTGTTGTTGGAAGAAGTGGTTGGCACGTCGAAGTCTTCGTCGTCTAATCAAAGTGGTCAAAAGATAGTTGGTTAGTATTTATCGGAGCTGATGAGTTGAAACTGACGACCAGGATACTTACCCCAAGACATATTTCTATTAACAATTTATATGTGTCTGTTATTTATCTATGTTACTGGTACACGTGATGAGTGTTAGTAAAAATGATATATAGGATGCTTAAGAGTATAATAGTAGTTCCTATCATTCATACAAAATTACTATGAAGAACAGTTTGAGATGTTCCTGCACGAAAATTGTAAAAAAAAAAAAAAAATTACGAAAGTATGTGACAATATTTTTCTATATAGGTGTGTCCTTGAAAAAGTTCCCTCTATGAGTTTATACTATCTCGCTTTAATAATTCATCTAAAGTCCTGTCTTATCCATCCACATTATGAAACCTTATATCAGGCACTTTGACCTGTAATACAGGAGACAAGATCCTATATACGTAGTACATACCTAAACCATCACTGCTATAACAAGAGCAGATATCGATCTTAAGATCATTCTCATTTGTCTCTCGCACATCCTTGCACAATTGTACCCTCTTATATCTCTAGTGGCAAAAGCATCGCTCCTTGTTCTGTTCAATCTTACTATCTTTGTATCTATGTATCTATCTATCTATCTATCTATTTATCTATTTATCTATTTATCTATTTATTAAATAAACGAATCATTACTTTCACTCTTTCTGTTTAATTACTTATTTGTTTTTCAGGTCAATTACTAATTGATATTCTCTTTGTCTATCCATCTTCACAACAAATAACAGTCAAATAATGGTAAGTACACAAAATCATATTTACAGTTAAGCCCATATTACATACTTATAGTTCATAAAATACTAACAGTCTTGTCATCTTTCTCACTCACTGTACTTGACGATATAGTCCAATCCATTAGCAATAATACCAGGTGCAACCTCTTCTGGTGCAACTGTTCAAAGCAACGCCTACGGTCCATCTGCCCCATCTGCTCCAGCTTTACATGACACAATTAGATCTGGAGAAGGTCCACTGTCAATCAGTTCTAAAATCAACAATAAGCATCCATTGGAATCCCGTATTCAAAACTGGGATCAAACACAAAGAAATTTACAACTCGAAACATACAGACGTTTATTCGGTGCCGCTGATCCAATCAAACGTGAAATGGAATTGAAAATAGTTGAACAAGATGAAATAAAGCCAATGATTTTAGGTGGTGGTGTTGGTGCTAGTTTACAAAAAGATATATTACTAAACAGAGAAACGACAATTGACTGGGAAGATATATATAATGGTATGTTTATTTATTTCATTCACTCCATTCATTTCATAGTTCTACCGATTAAATTCTTAATACTAACACGATTTTTAAATCAAATCACCATTTTACGTTAATATAGATTATGGAAACAAGCCTGTGATGGACTTCCACACCGAGTTAGAAAAGAAGATGGGTATCTAAAGTTTGGGGCATTGATTCTTTACATTACATTTATATAGTTGTACTTAAGTGACTTTCATGTCTCATTTTACGTCTCTATACACTCAAATATACTACCCACCTATTTCCCACGTTTGAAAATTGTTAGCAACAACGAGTACCATCTGGTGCTTGCCACTTGTCAATATCAATCCGCTCAATTGCTAAATAGCTGGAGATATTCAATATCTGTAAATTGCGTAAACAGGTACTTTGATACCTTGAGACCTCAATACCTTATAACAAACAAATACAGCTTTCTCCTGCTGACGTAACAGATTATGAGATACTTTTCACCTCTGGAAAAAAAATTTTCCTCCTCTGAAATTTGGATTTGCAGGGCAGAAATCGCATACACTCAGCAGTGAATTGTACGGTAGAAGCTTTAGCATAGGCCCATACAAACTGGGAGAATTAATCATAGATCTTGACATATTCGATGTTAACATTATATTAAATTTTACTCAAATCTATTTTACTACATCTTCCTGATTCCTCTAGAAATTAGTTATAGACTATCAATCAACAGTACTTCCAAATAACATCCACCTAAATAATCAATTCTAAAATGTCACAATCATTTGGCCACTCATCATGGTAAGTATATAATTTTTTATATCACGTTGAATTGACTTAGATCCTTCACGTACTGTAATTCTATTCTAGTCATACTAACACTGTTCTCACTCTGCGCTTCTTGAAGCAAAGAGTTTCTCCATTGATATAGGACTCAACATGAAATTAACAAAATTGTTGAATCTCAGATTCCAAACCTTTATGGTTCAACGAAGACAGAAATTTCATCTTCTATCTTGAACCTCACTCCAGATCTACCCCAAAAGCAAAAGCACCAAGCCACTCAACAATCAACATCAAAAACCAACCAGAAAGCTAAATATTCAATGGAGCAAGTGTTAGATATCTACGATAAAATGGCAGCCAATAATCAATTAGTCTCTCTTGAATCTTCTGATCCATTCAGATCTTCAACTTTAAATTCTATCTTGCATGTCGATATTTTGAACAAGAAACCTTCAAAACGAAACGAGACTCGTTCATCTAACGATTTATCATCACCTGCTAGTTCAACACTACATTTGAAAGGTTTATCATTGAATGATCCAGCTTCCCCCTCGGTTAGTGCCGACCTTGGTTGGGCAGCCACGTCCAACCAAGGTCAAAAGTCTTCAACTTTCGACTCAACAAGCAAAGATATAATCCAAAATCATGACCATCAGGGTTACCAGCAGCATGATATCCATCAACAATCACAATTTAATCAGCAACAACAACATCAACAACAACAACAACAACATCAACAACAACAACATCAACAGCAACAGCAACAACAACATCAACAACAACAACATCAACATCAGTTTTCGAACAACTTCCCTAATCGTTTTTCAAACTCAACTCCTACATTCACCACTGCTTCACCTGTCCATGCTGCACCTCCCGGTCTGCCACTAGGTCAACTTGGTCATCAGGTCACAGTTGATCCATCCCAGATCAGCTGGGTGTATTTAGATGGGGAAGGAAAAGTTCAAGGACCTTTTGATTCTAATTTAATGCAACAATGGTATGCACATAAGTATTTTGCCTTAGATTTGAGAATTCGCCGTGTTGAGGAACCCACTTTTAGACCATTAGCTGACTTTTTGCAGGAAGTTCAAGAATACACTATTCCATTTGCTATCCCATTACCACCCGTTGTTAATCACATTACTACTCCATTTTCGGCTCATCCTGCATCTCATCCTATTTTGCAACACACTTCGTCTTTCCAGAGTTTCAACTCTTCAAATAACCTATTTGGCGGGAACAATGACACTTTTCAATTTTTTGGTGGTTCAAATACTAATGGTACAGTTACTCCATCAACTGGTCCTGCTGCTTTTCATCAACCCCAGCCGGTTGCTTCGAACGGTGGCCAGTCGGGTTGGCCATCTGCTAATATTGCTGATGATTTCTTGAATAGAGGGTTGTATACACAGTCCCCATTTTTGCAAAACAATCAAGATTTGAAGGTTAACTTACCATTACAACAAGAACTGAATTTTACCCTTGATCAGCAAGCTAATTTAGTTTCTGCTACGACTCCTGCTACCATTTCTTCTGAATTCCATCACTTAAACCAATCAAATCATGATGAAATTTTGTCATTCACAAATCCGACTTCTGAACAGAACGTCCAAATGAGGGAATCTGAACAACAACAAGAGCAATTTACAGACGATATTGTTGAACCGGTTCATGAGCAAGAGAAGCCGGTATTTGATCCAGTTCCTAAGACTTCTGATGTTTCTTCTACCGTTTCAGTCACTGCTGATATTCATGAACCTGTTGAAACACCAAAGAAGGCCAAGGTGACTAAATCTACTTTAGCTCCATGGGCATCGGCCACTCAACCTGCTAAACCAGCTAAGACCTTACAAGAAATTCAACAAGAAGAAGCCGCGAAAAGGGCAAAAGAATTAGAGTTGAAAAGAAAACAAGAAGAAGAAGATAGATTACTAGCAGCTAAGATCTTGGCAGAAGAAGAAGAACGTGCTACAATTGAAGCTCCAGAAAATGCCGATTATAAAATCAATTCGTCTTCAAACCCAATTGCTTCATTACCATCGACTTCTAAATGGGCTTCTTCCCCTGCTCCTCAGACTTCCAAGCCTCTGAAGACGCTAGCTGATATTCAAAAAGAAGAGGCTGTTCTTGCTGCTAAATCAAAAGCTGCTGCAGCCCACTCTCAGGCCGCTGCAGCTAATAAATTATCATTTGCATCTGCACTTTCTGTCTCAAATGGTTCTGATAGTCCATGGACACTTGTCAATGGTAGTAGCAAGAAGGTTCAATTGCCAAAGACAACTTCTTCCAATACAATTATCAAAACGAAACAAAGTGCGTCATTGTCTCCAAACCTTTTAAGGTCTGTCTCTGCGTCATCATCTTCTGTAAACTTACAAAATAAGATATCAGTGACCACAGGAATTGCATCAGCAAATTCGTCAGCTGCTCCATCTCCAGCTACTTCACATTCATCATTATCATTCAGTCAAACTGGCCAATTATCACCATCGAAAGAATTTCTAGTCTGGTGCCGCTTACAACTTCAACAACTAAACAGTGGCGTCAACAAAGAAGATGTTCTCTCAATTATGTTACAGTTTCCAATCGGTGCTGAATCACAAGAGATCATTGCTGATACCATTTATTCAAATTCCTCCGTTATGGACGGCAGAAGATTTGCTTCAGAATTCACCAAGCGTAAAACCAAGGTTGAAGACATTGTTAAGAAACAAGGATTAGCTTTCAGTTGGTTAGAAGCTTTAAATAATTCGAATGGCTCTACCAATGGTAATGACAATGATGACTGGGATATGGCATTTACCAAAGTTGTCTCAAAGAAAGGCAAGAGAAGAAACTAAGTTTCTCAAAAACTTATATTCCAAATATAGAATTCATATCTTTACATAGCCATTAACATGAAATAAAATAGCATCAGAAATAGATTAAAACGATATATATAAGTGTGTATAACTTTCCTAATTATATGTCTTCATGAACATGAAACTTTTACATACTTGCCAGTCTATTTTTTCGCTTCTTTCCCATTAACTTTCGACTTCTTGTCACTTGCTTTTAGTTCAGCAGTCACTTTTACTTCAATCTTATCCAAGTCTGCCAGCCATGTCGCATTCAGTAAATTTCTTCTTTCTTCAATAGCATTCAAACGTCTTCTTAATGCTTCATTGATGGTAACTTCCTGACAAATAGGAAAGAATATGCTAGCCCAACCTTGTTTAATGCTTTCAGCCTCTGCCGATAACTCTTGCAATTCTAATTCTTGTAATTTGTTTTGAATCTTATAACTTTCAAAAGTGTCATCTCCAATGGACCCCTTCTGATATAATGCGTTCACGAATGGCTCTGTCTCCTTCAATTTAATCATTCTTCTGATAGCTTCCGCTCCTCTTCTAATCAAAGCTGCTTTGAGGACCTTATCATGAACGTTTGGGTCACTTTGATACTTCAACTGGAGGTACATCTCTTTTTGATAATTTTCTTTGAATATTGGCTGCATTGAGGTAAGCTTTTTAAACTTTCTTTTTCTATGAACAATGGAGAAAATTATTAGCGTCGTGAGAAGAACTACAACATATATTATTGGTGTGTATATTGATATAGGAGAATTCTGGATTGCCTCCTCCACTGGTGGTGGTGGAATAGAGTCCGATGATTCTTCGGACATCTTAAATTGTTGTAACAACTAGTCAGGAACTTAATAATGAAAAGGAGCTAGATAAATCGGTAATAAACACCTATAAATCTGTGTTCTTTTTTGAACTTTTGTAATTTGAATCAACCATAATAACTATTATAGTCTTTCGAAAATTTTGAGAATCAACGTGTTTCTTCAGCCACACTGTTTGTGGCTGGAGAGAGCCTATCTACACATTTACCAGCGATACTTAATAATTACAGGGTTCAATAGATAAATTTATAGTTTAATAACTACTACTCTTGACGACTATTTCGAAATGTCATTTCCTCTTTCGATCTCCATACGCTTTGATAAACTTCAACTTCTCGTGTAACGTTAAGTCAGGCCCGATCAGCTTCAGGTTACCGTAATTAGCCAATTTCTGTCTCAGTTTTAGACTTGTAATGGTGCCATCGTCAATTAACTCAAATAATTTCAAAGTAAATTTGGAATCAATCTTCGAGCCAGCCAAGTTACGATATAAGTAAGAAACAAGTGACGTTGGATAGGGTGTTGAAATCAAATAACTAGGTTGACTTTTGATACTCAATGCCTTGATATTGAATCCAATTTGTTTACAATCTGACAAGAAGTTTCCGAATTCAAATTCGGCCGGTTCAGTTAGAATAGACTTGTTGTTTGTAGTAGTTCCCTCCAGAATAAAGAACACAATTTTATTTTTGAATTTTTCCAATTCCTTCAAACCAATACTAGACGAATTATCAGATAGCACTTGGGCAGATAAAGCAAATCTGAATGCATCTGATCTTGAACCAACTTTTTTGATTCTGCCATGCTGATCAACTGATAAAAAAATTATTTGGCTCGACTTTGAGACTAAGTACAAGACTAAAGAGTCAAATGGAGAAGAGAAATTAATGAATATAAGATCACCTCGAGCAGGTAATTTACTCTTCGTCAATGCAGAATTTGATCTTTTCACACGATCAACAGATATTTCAATTTCAGAAATGTTGAAAAGAACCCGCAATTCTAACTTCAATAGTAACTTGTGTAATGCCGGGACTATTGATGTGATTTGAAGTATTATGGTGAAAATAATCAAAAACGGTAACTTGATCAAGACAATCAATGGGCGGAGAATGAACTTCATAAAAATATTTGATTCCGGGTTAGGCGTTGGCATAAATGGAGAGATACCAGTACCCTTGTCTCTAAAATCACTGAACTTCTCCATTTTGACAGTGATACATACGAGTTGGAAGTCTTTTTAAGTGACTAGATGAATAACGCAGTTGGTAAAAACATTGCAAATGAAGGTAAGAGAGTTTCATTCATAGACCACATTATCTTTAAATTGAACTTGAAAAAATCGAAATTCAAAGAAACACCAGAGGTGTGTGGCGCGACACAAATTCTTGAATCTTACAAATGCTCCAACTCAAAAATTGTCCTGATAGCTCAAAAATGATAAATGGTTTTTAATATTTATTAAAGTGTGTTCGCCTCTAAAGATACAAAGAGAAAAAAGTAAACGAGTAGTTAATGAGGTTATTTAATGAGTGTCTATATGGCCATAACTTCTAATTATCAGGGAATGGAACCTTTAAAGTATGGCTTATCTCAGGGTAGTAGTTTGACAGTTTGACAAAGTAACTGTGATAGTTTTGCTCAAAAATTTCTGGTTTGATAGAAAGCGCAACGAGGAAAGTAATGAAGATTGAATTCAATGAAGTCAATGTTACTTTTGTGATAAAATATGAAAGAACTAGTTGTAAAATGAATCCCACAACTATAAACTCCGGTGCTAATCTGTCAAAGAGGGAAGTAGTCTTATAAGCTAAATAAAACAAAGCTGATCCAAGGACAGAAATTAATATTGAGTAAAATACTAATGTAGCGTTGATTAACGAATCAGTAATTAAAATTAACATCCCTTTGAACTTCAATATTTCATATGTATCCCTTGCTGAGCTTCTATAATCTTTTCCATAAATTGCCAAATACGAATAAGCAAACTTATTAAACCACTTGATCCAATATTCAACTTCGCTTGCAATCCATTCAATTCCGGAAGATAAACAGATAAGTATCAGGAAAACAAAATCACCAGCTTCGTTCCCTGCTTCTCTCGCTCTACCACGTTGGTTCCTCAACTTCTCTCTGATTAACAGCGCCAGTGCTCTAAAAGTCTTCACTAGGGACACAACTAATGAACCAAAGCAAATTGAACCAAAAGAGTACGTCATCGCACGTTTGAACGAATACCAAGCAGGATTTGATGGTCTGACTTCAGACTTATGGAAGAAATACCAGGAAGCTGCCACTCCAGAAATGATGACATGAGTAGCGTTAGCTAAGACTTCAAAAATGAAATAACCTGTAAATAAAACGAAAAGGTTAACAGCAATTGATGTATTGGAAACACAAACATCATTACCATCTCCAGTGTGAGGGCAGTTGGCGTCATCTTTTCTCATTCGATCTGCATACACAGCTGTTGACAAAACAAAATATATAAATCCAACAAACCCTGATAAAAATGAACTTAAGGTAGAGATAACTATTGTACTTGGATAAGCAGACATAACTTCAATTACTATACGTAACATCAAACTTGTAAAACTCAACTTGCTATAATTTTGGAATAAGAATAGAAGAGAAATCATTCCAAAAATTGAAAAAAAAATAGCTGACATTATACTACCATTGAGCAAGAATGTAAATGCCAATCCAAAAAATGTAAATGGCACAAGCAAGTATCCAACAAATACAAAAAATATTGGGATTCTCCAGGCAAGGAAAAGCATGATTATAGATGAAAGTATAGGAATTAAGATGCAAAATCCAATGAATCGCAGTAGTGTGAATATGTCGTTCGGTTTCTTCAATAGAGAGAATTGATCATCATCATTATCTGATGCAATAATGACATGCCTACTCTGAATTAAACTTTCAAATGAATAGCTTGAGATGACACCGAATACTACCAAAGTGGCAATGAAAAAGAATGTGAATAGTTTGTCGTTATATTTAGGATGCACAATAGGGAAAGATTGTTCAAATGAAGTCGACTCTACTGGTATTTTTGGTTTTTCAAATGTGTAATCGTAACTTGGTGGGGCGTCGTCATCAGAATAAACATCCTCATACTCTGTATATGTTGGTGGGTTCTGTCTTTGAAATGACATACTTGATGTTTAGTTGGAAACTTTGTTTGTGTTGGATATTGACGTAAACTCTAGCCAAGAAGAAGTATAATTTTAGTTATATAGTAATAAAAGATAATATAAAAGATTCAAAATAAGCAACACATATACACAGATAGCTTTATTGATAGAAAAATAAGACAATTTCTATTTTATTAGATACAATAATTTATTGATGGGGGTGCTTGCGGCTTCTCAGAACCGGCTAGCCGAATTATATATATTTTTGAGGATCGAAGTAGCTAGGTTGACCGTTGAAGATGAGACGACCATGTTTAATAGCTATAGATATATCTGAACTAAACTAAATAACAATACCAACATAGAGCAAATTGATTAGGTTGCAACATTTGGGTTATTACGTTACTGACTGGCAAAACTTTCTAGATACAATATTAACGAAAACGATATTTTTTGATTGAAATAAATATGAGGGGAACTACAAATAAAACGTCATAACTTTAAGCTGGCATTACATCACTAATAACAACTTCAAGCTTCTTTTAAAGTATTAACACCCCTTTGCTGGTTGAAGAAATCATCAAATGTTTCAACGTCTTGCCATTCCTCTTTCCACTTCTTCTCGAAAATCTTGGATTCAGGCATACCTGACACCGGGAATAGCACAGTTAGCAATAACAACACCGCTGCTGATGAAACATAACCAGTGAAGAAACTAAATTCATAAACTTTTGTAGCTCCATCTGGAACTTTGTGAGTTTTGGTGGCCCCCACGAATCCAACGATATTTGGAAGGATACCACATATATATGCAACAAAAGCTCTCCAATTGAAACCTCTGGAATAATAGTAAGCACTTGAGTCATTTGCAATATACAGATCCTTCAAAATGAGGAACCCTTTTCTTATAATAAAGTAATCACAGAAAACAACACCAGCAATTGCTGACAAGAAAACGGAATAAGCAGACAAGTATGTGGTGAACATTGAACTGGATGATAAAATGTTCCATGGACAAATAGCATAACTGATAACTGCAGCAATATAACCACCTCTTCTAATGTTGATGTACTTAGGAACTATTGCAGTCATGTCAGTACCTGCAGATAAAAAGTTGGCTGCAATATTTGTACCTAATTGAGCAATACCAAAGGCAAATGCAATCATAAAGACACCACCTCTTGCACCAGCAGAGTAATTATCCAAAAATCTTCCAAGAACATCCAATGGATTCCAATATGTTTCACCGTACAAAATAGTACTCGCAGAGGAAACCAATATACCAATCAAACAAGTTAAGGAAAATCCAACTGGAATAGAAATGAATTGAGACCAAACTGCCGATCTTTTGTTATATGCCATTCTTGAAAAATCTGGAGCATTCACGATTAAAGTTGCAAAATTTGCAAGTGAATTCATTGTACTATTAACAAATGCCCAACCAAACTCAGAACCATGTAATTTAGAAGGTTGACGAATGACAGGTCCTCCACCATCAGCTTTGACTAATGTCCAAATCAAAAACGAAACACCGGCGATTGGACAAATAATAGCTTTTGCTGTAAATAAATGACGAACTTGATGTGGTTTCAAATAAATAGCTGGAAGTTGAAATAACCAAAATAAAAAGAATGATAACATTCCAAAACTAGAAATTTTTGCACTTGCAGGAAGCTTGTTACTAATTCTTTCTTCTAAATTATTGCCAAAAATTGAACGAAGCATCAGTTCAACACATTGACCACCCAAAACAGCTTGGGATCCAGCCCAAATACAACTCAAAACAACTCTTTGAAAAACAGGCCATAATGAACCCCAGATCCCCCAAGAAGCACGAGCAGAAACCGGGAATGAAACGTGATAATAGGTACCAACTCTTGCGGCAATCGTAACAAAGACACCACAGAAGAAATATCCTAACCAAACTGTAATCCAAACGACCCACCACGCAAGTCCATTTTCAACACCTGTTGCTGCAATTTGAAGTGAGTTAATATTCAAACAATCAGAACACCAGAAAGCAACGAAATTGAACCATTTCCATGTTCTTCTTTTAGCTTCAACTGGTTTTAGATCATAGTTGTAGAGAAACAATTGAGATTTCGAGAAACCTTCTGTGCCTTCAACTTCAATCCATTTTAAAAATCTAGCTAAGTAGCTCTTTTTTGTGGTACCAGTGGAGCTTTGAATATCTTCTATGGAAGCAACTTCAGGTGATACTTCTGAAAATGTTTCTCCTTTCCATTCCTTGGACATTGTATATGATGTATCAAGTGATTTATAATGGATTTTCAGAATCTTGAGAATAAACTCAAAAAATGAATTTATTTAAAGTGTTAGCAATTCAAGTTGATTAGATAGCAAGGACACTTTTATTTATAATGTTTTATGGCTTTTCTTTTCAAAAGAAAGGTGGGTAGATCTAGGGAAAACACAGGTGCGGCTGCTTTTTATCAGAGAGAGCGGAAACTTGAAAATGCTCTGCAGGAAGTAAGAAGAACAATAGATAGAGCGGTTAAGATTATGTGATAATGCTGTGATAATTGATTTGTAGTTGGAAATTTCCTGTTTCGTGATCATCACACATGTATTTATTATTTAATTGATCGTCCTATATCCAAATGGCTGCTTTATCTTATGATAAACTACCCAAAATTCCAAACAGTAGTAAATTTTAGAATTCCTATCAAAGTTGAATGATGACCGGTACTTTTTTAGATACATGAAAAGTTTTAGCCGGGAGCTGCAACAAAATTGTATATACTATGCTTGGCCGTTATTAAAAAACACAACAGTTGAATCATCTTCAACTCTAGATAAGGTTGGAACTTATAGACTTTTCGCAAGTGACGACAACTTGCTGATTGATACCAATTAGTATTGTTTGATATGTGTTGCTACTACATAACTTGCTAAGTATTTACACATCTTGGATGTACTGATAACTTCCTTTGAGGTCACCCTGCTAAGTGGAACTATGCAGTCTGCAGATTCGTCACCTAATGTCAGGGGAATTTATTATAAGCAATTTGGTACCAAAGATCCAATTAGCCACAAACAACTGCAAGAAACGGTTTACCTTTACTATGTATGTGAAGTTATGTTTTTCAAATAAATGGTGTGAAATCAAAAATAGAAAAATTAGAAACAAATCATTTGAGTGAAATGTTACCATTATACCTTTTCAAACCTGGTGGTTAGTGAAGAAGCAGGCTCGATTAGATGGATTTAATATCAGCACACTTTTGAAAACTTGATTAATTAATTTAAATATCTGTTTAACACATATTTGTTCAGATTGCAATTGTAAAACGTTATCTGGCCATTAATCAATTTTTTCAAATCAACGTTGCAATGCAGCAACAATTATAAAGATGAATTACATAACTTGCAAGGGCATTGAAGTGATTGCTTATTGTAATGTAAGTTTGATACGTCGTGATGCGGCGTCGAGGTATATTAGACACATTTCTTTCTATAAAAATTTGCGGTTTTGTTTTTTTGCTGCAAACTTGTTGCCTCACTTCTTATTAAATGAATTGGCATATTGGTCGCGCGAGAGGCATCCATATCCCGCTCCATGAAGCAACTTGGTTTGGTCGCCTTGAGGCGATCTGTCTGCTCTGGCCAATAACATTTGAGGTTCAGCAATGAACAAAGTAAAGACATCTATCATACTTTGTTCCAAGCACATTGTTGTACAATCGAGTATACAATAGTATTTAGTAGTCTTTTCTTTCACTGTGGAAACAAAAATTGAAAATTTTTTGCTTGTTCTCTATAATGACGGTCAAGGTTCAAGTAAATATGCGAGCTGTAATTTTACTGTGTAATGACTCCAGATTGTCAAATTTTTTTTGTTTCCAATTGATATTGATATAATTTATATTATATACTAATATATAGCATCTAATTACAGTCCATATAAAACATTATAAATGATCTTATATTCCCGATTGAACTTCCCTTCATCTACGAAGCTCTCTTAAGCCCAAAGGCGGCGTTACTTAAGAAAGGCCGGTAATTTTATTTAATTTTAGCCGCCCTAGATCTCTACGTGTATTTCAAGGCTCAAAGCAGCATCTGGGTTGCATATAGAAGTAACAATGCGGCGCGATAAGAAATAGGATAAACTACCATCATTTTATTCCTTCCATACGGTTACGAACAAAGATCTCCTTCTCCTGCTTGAATCCAACAATGTGGATTTGATTTATGGAGTTGTAACCAAGCAAAACAGCATCAAAATCTTAAATTCCTACTCACTCATAACTTCAAAGCCTTCAAAACGTTTAGCACAGTCGGAGTCGGAGTCTGGAAGAAGTACAGTACTCTGGAAAATAGAAAGCAACCAACAGTTCAGATTTTATTTAGTTTGTACACTTATGTAAATTATTGGTTGTATCCCTACTATTTTTCAAACTAATTTTGATAAGAGACATATAGACTAACATTCTGTAGAAGGGGGGAAAGTTATGGAAAATCAGTTACATATTAATAACTTTTGCTTATCTTCTTAGATCCTGCTGTCTTTCATGAACATTGAGTTACAGATAGGTAAATCCACAACATAATTTCGGCGAGACTATGTTAATTACCGCACTCAGTCGTCAATTGTGTGTAATTTTGAGCGGTATTTTTTTGTATCTCAGTGAAGTTTCGTAAAGTTTCAGTCGGGTTTCTGAAATGTTAGACAGAGGGTAAGGGTAATTTATCAGATTTACAGGAGAAATGTTTAACTGGGCACTTGATTGATGTTGATTGACAAACACAAACATAAACTTAAAGCTAAAGACCAGTCAAACATTTTTGCAGAATCCAAATGTGGGGTTCGCCAGTTTTTCAAATATCAAGGGTACTGAGAGCTTTGCAACCTGAACTTTGTTGCATTAAAATCTTCAACTAAGCTCATTAGCCACTTCCCAGGCAGTATCTGTATTAATGATTTGCCACTTATCAAATCTTATGGAATATATATATGTCAAGTAGAAACGTTGAATCTGATTGAAATCCGTGAGCATTAGAAACTATTGTAGTGACGTAGATCTTTGAAACGTTTTTACTTTCTTTCCTTTAATTTTGACATTTACGAGGCCTCCAATATTTTACAAAACGTACAGCAAAGTATTTACTATACAGTCGTTAACATATACTTCTGATGAGTGTGATGAGTTTCCTTTAAGTGAAACCTATCTAACGTATTTGTTTCATAAATGGAACCACCATAGTATCTTCCAGTGACATATAGTCAATGCTAACAACATGGCCTAGCAACGTCTTTATAATTTTCTAGTGCAGCAACAAGCGGCTTGGGGCAAAACACTTGAACCTTTCTGTTTCCATACTGCTGATACATAACTCTTTCGCGCACAACTCTTCCTACGCGATGCTCGGCCGAATGATTGGCTCTGATATGGTTGGCGCAATCTGGATCTCTCTGAAAGGTATGCTTGCAAAGAGAGCAGCCGATGCCAAAGAACACAGGTAGAAGTGGATTAGCCAGGTTCAATGGATAGACATGCATCTTGTGGGATTGTCTATACTGGTCTGGACCAACAGCCTCGTCATTTGCATAGGATATCTTCATTGCTGAGATCAATCTTCGCCTGGAATCCCTTCTGAGATCACAACCAGTAGCTGTACAGCACTTAATAATGTCGTCTTTGAGCATGACTCCCGGCAGCTTCTTTGCATTGGGGCCTAAGTCGTCTACCTTGCCAACCATATGTTGGCACACATAAGTCAAACGCTGATTGTTTGGAACGTATCTGTTACCTCCTACGTCGGTGGTACTTCCAATGAAATAGAGCAATCCAGTATTGGGTTGATAGGCAAACGAGTACTTCATCATTAGTTCAGAGGCACACAAGGGATCTGGTCTTCTTCTATCAACGAACTGTCTAAATTCTTGCAGAGAATGTTTTGGTTTTTGGCATGATGAAAATGTTTCATAAGAGGTACTCCTATGAGTAGGGTCTCCATCTTGAAATCGGATGACGCTTGCTCTGAAGAACCTTTCATACTCTGCTGGGTCATAAATGGGAGGTAGCTGTTGACAACGCTTTTGATCAAGGGCAAATAGTGTATCAGAATCATCTTCGTGGTCGTCGTCAGCCAGGTGTTGGCCTGAACGACCGTTGGAGAAGGAAACTAATTTGATTATTTCGTACTCTGCTGTTAATGCTTCGTCGTCTGAGTCTTCCATTAGTTTTGGTTGTCTTTTAAGTGCTACTACAGAAGATTAGAAAAGAAAATGCAAATGGGCAGTGGGTGATAGTCATGTGTCACTACCAGTGTGTAATTATTACCCCTGACATTTACTTTCCCAGAGGTTACAGAGATATGGAATATCTCGCTCAACCAGTATCATGTGCTCGAAAAAACAAATTAGATAAGCCGCTGCTGTAAAATCAGAAATATTTGGCAGGCTCTGTTTTGATAATTTTATAATTTGACAGAAACAGAAGTATTTGAAGAATCTAAAGAGGCAAATTGTTATCTTATATCTTATATTGTTCTGAGTTGTTGCTTACAAGTATATCCATCTTGTTCCATCAATTGAAGGTGAATCCGGATTCTCTGCCGCTCTCCCATAAGTTCCATCAACTTAGCCAATTGACTTAGTTTGTACACGATTTAACCAGGTCATCTCCACAAGTTAGGGCACCCTACATATTTCCTACTACATTCCACTTTTTCATTCAAATGAACAACATCTTACGTATTCACATTCTGATAATAAATGCATAAGGAAATTGGTTCAAAATTCTTAACCATTATTATCAATTGAGATTTTACAATCATGAGCCCAACCCCATCGGTACCTCAAAATGCAGCAAGCCCGCCAATCAAAATAGCTTCTCCTACCCTTTCGCCCACAGACCCAGTTTCGCTTTCAGCACCTTCTTCGCCGAATAATTCCTCCTCTTTACAGCCTCCCTCCAATACCCCCATCAAGTCGAAACTATCAGAAAGGCTTTCTCTTTTAAGAAACAAGACCCCGAACCAAATCCCAACTACAAACAATGTTAACTCCGACACAGGAACTGACTTGCTTTTGACAGCTACAAGCCCTTCCGATTTAGGAGAATCTCCACCTAATTACATATATCAAGAACCTAAAAATGTTAGCACTCCGTTAATTCCATTACCAAAGGTTGCTGTGAGTTTTAAGAAGAAATACGAGGGCACTGAAACTTCTAATTTTAATGACTCAAATAACAGTTCTGATCGTAACCTCGAGAAAGGTTCATTGAAAAGCTTGATAAACAAAGGAGTAAGACGGTTGTCAAGATCAGGATCAGGTGATGCAGAACTTGATGTAAGCGTTCCTCCTCCAACCAATTCTAGCGTTGATGCTTACGACGATGAAGAACATTATCTGAGACCCTTGGACAAAAAAACTATCCCACCAGAATTGATCGATCCTGGGATTGAAATGTTGAGAATTACACGAAAGAAGAAAACGAAAAGATTGTTCAAAATAGACATTGATCAAAATAGATTATTCTGGAACAACAAGGCCAGTTCTTTCATTGACGTAGATAATATTAAAAATATAAGAGCAAAGGATGATGCCAAAAATTACAGAGAAGAATTCAAAATTTCTTCCGACTATACAGATTTATGGATTACTATTATTTACTACAGCGGTGACTCTAAACAAAATAATCTGAAGGCCTTGCACGTTGTGGCTACGAGTAAACAAGTTTATGATGTCTTCTTAGGTACTTTAAAAAATTTGGTTTTTTTCAAAAGACAAATGAAGAGAAGTTTGTCTAGTAGTACTGATAGTGACTTGTTCACAAAACTTCATTGGAATAACAAAATTTCAGAGAACGACAGCCTTTCGTACGAGGGAGTATTGAAACTTACTTCCAAGCTTCATATCCATATCAATCCAACTTATATTCGCACATTGTTTACCGTCGTGGATGATTCACTTAAGGGATATCTCAATTTTAATGAGTTCAAAAATTTTGTAAAATTGTTGAGAGACAGGAAGGAATTTGGTTCTATTTTTGCTGCTGTCTCCAAGAATGAACCAGGTAAGATAACACAAAGCGAACTTCAAGGTTTTTTAGTGCACGTACAGAAAGAAGTCTTGTATGAAAATAAAGCAGAGCTTCAAAGAATATTTGAGAAGTTTGCCGGTTCAAAAGATCATCTTAACTTGGAGGACTTTGGGAATTTGCTGATCAGTTCAAATAGTATCCCTTTGAAGGAAATAGAAGAAGACTATACTAGACCCTTGAATGAGTACTACATTTCATCATCACATAACACCTACTTGATGGGAAGACAGGTAAAAGGAGTTTCTTCTGTGGAGGGCTACATCAGAGCACTTCAAAGGGGGTGCAGATGTATTGAGATTGATGTCTGGGATGGTGAAAATGGGCCAACTGTGACTCATGGGAGAACATTGACTACCTCAATTGAATTCAAGACGGTAGTTGAGACAATCAGGAAATATTCTTTTATTACATCGCCCTTTCCCGTTATTATTTCGTTGGAAGTCAGATGTAATTTAGAAAATCAAATAAAGGTTGTGAATATACTGAAAGATGTTTTACAGGATTTGTTGCTGACCGAGTCTTTGTTCACAAACACCATGATTCTGCCATCCCCCATTGAATTGAAGCATAAGATATTGGTAAAAGTTAAAAAGATTGGAACCAAGGGAGCCACTTCTTCTTTGGATTCTTTGGAAAGTGCCTCAAGCTCTGTTTCGTCTTCGTCGTATAGTGAGGATGGCCTTACTCCAGTCAAGTCTGCCGGATCCTCTTCCTCTTTGAATAAACTCATCACAAGACATAGGAAATCGATAAAAATTTCACCAGACTTAAGTGCTCTTGGTATTTACTTGGTTGGAACGAAGTTTAGAAATTTTTCATTACCTGAATCGAAGACTTTCAATCATTGTTTTTCATTCAGTGATAAAGCAACATTGAAAATGATGAAGGAAGAAACCAAATTGCTGGCCTTATTGAAACATAATAGAAAATTCTTGGTTAGAATATATCCTTCCATATATAGATTCAATTCTGACAACTTCAGTCCTGTTCTTTATTGGTCATTGGGTTCTCAAATGGTTGCTACGAATTGGCAGGTCTATGACTTAGGGCAACAAATAAATGAAACCATGTTCAATATTGGTTCTACTTCAGGTTACATACTGAAACCTAAGAGCCAAAGATCTGAAAAATCCAAACTCAAAGTTGAAAACCTTTCCAGTAATTTGAAATTTGATAAATTGAGTTACTTGAAAGTTGAAATAATATCTGCCCAACAATTACCTAAACCGAAAGATTCAAAGAGTGACACATTCGACCCATATATTGAGCTAGAAGTTTATGGCGCCATTGTTTCCGATGTATCAATGTCTTCAGAAACCAAACACATAGGGAGCTTCAAACAATTAAACAATTCGGTTTTGAGTGATCCAGAACACAAAGATGATCATTATGTTTCCGAAGAAGAAGTAAATACTTCAAGATGCGAAGCCTTAAGCAACCTTGACTCTCCATCTGTTATTTTCAAAACTCCTGTCATATCCCAAAATGGATTCAATCCAATTTGGAATCAAAATTGCGCCATGAACTTGAGAACCAATGGTAGTAACTTAGTGTTTTTGAGATTCTTAGTCAAATGTGAAAAGTCTGATAACAACCTAATTGGTGTTTATTGTTGTAAATTGGATTACTTGAGACAAGGTTACAGACATTTACCAATTTTTGATTTACAAGGTGAGGATTATATTTTTTCGACATTGTTCGTTAAAATTGGTTATGGACCGCTTGACAAATAGCCTTCTATCGTTCTCTTCTACATCTTTGTCTGCTTATTAAGGAAACCCTTGATGATCTACTTGTATATACCTGTTATGTTTTAATTATGGAATTGCTCGCATGCACGCTTAGAACAGAGACATTACTATTTTTGTAGCCGTAGGCCATTCGCTAATCTAAAAAAAAGAAAAAAAAGTATTATACATTAATTCAGAAATATGCCATGATATCATCCTCATCCTTTGTTTCCTTAGCGATCGTATTTTCTCTTTCTTTACCGGCATTTAACTCTCTTCTAATTTCTGGGCCAATGGCTTTGTGTCCCCTCTGTCTCAACACCTCCATCAAGAAATCCCTTTGATCTTCGGTAATATCATTTTTATAACGTTGCGCAAACGACAAGAAAGCCTTATGCCAAACCAATGGCATTGGTGGTGCCTGTTTTAATCTTCTTTGTTCAGCTATCTCAGCGTTATCCTCAATGATGATATCATCTCTCGTTTGGTCGGTGATGATTCTAAATCTCATGAAATAGAAAACAATGTCATCAATAGTTTGGTAGGGTAGTGCGTATTTCTTTTCAATCAGTATTCTAATGAAAACCATAGTGGCAGGACTGAATTCTTGTTCTAATAGCCAAGAAAGAGCGACGGAAGAATGTTGAACAGGTATAGAACATTTAGTTAGAATCGATCCAACAATCATAGCTTCTCTGGTTGTACATTGATCATCTACTAGTGGGAAAAGAAAACCTTTGAAAAATGCAGATGGTTTATATAATGCTTTTTTCAATGATCTGTACAAGTGATAATTTAATTTATGCTCATCATCATCTTCTATGTCGGCTCTAAATCTTGGTAAGAGCACTAGATTAACAAATCTTTCTGCTTTGTTTGCAGTCAAGTTAGAAACAAACAACTTTGTAGCTTCAAAGCATACCTGTGGAGTCCAGGCTTCTGGGTTTGTGACAAATATTAAGTCTTCCCAGTTCTTAATGGTTGGTAACACTTTGAATAGTTTGGGTAGTTTGCCATGTCTCCATGCACTTAAACTTTCACCAACTTTTTCGTATGCTTCAATGACCCTTGGAGGTAAGAAAACTTTGTCTTGAGGTCTCTCTATTTTTGTATCTTGACTTTGTTCTGCTTGTTGCTTTTCATTGATCTTAGCCATAATCTTATCAGCTAAATTGAAACTACCAAAAGGGTTTGAGTCTGCTTTTTTGAAATAAGATTCAAAAAGTTCTATGTCATCAGCGTCAACTTCTTCAACTTCTTCGTCATCTTCTTCATAATAATCCTCCTCATTTTCAGACATTTCTGCGTATTGTACATCGTCATCTTCGTCAGCTGATTCTGAGGCAATCATTTGGAATCTTGGAGTGTTTGAAGCTTCGAAATTGTTGTCTTCATTTTCTATTTCTTCTTGTTGTTCTTTGGCCAACTGTAAGACTTTTCTGGAAGCTGCGGCATCTAACACATGTTCATCTTCGGCTTCTTCCTCTGCTTCGAGATCTCTTTTCACTTTCTTACTTTTCTTTGTGGTGGTTCTGAAAGTACCTGCTTGTTGCACTATGTCTTTGTATAATGGGGCACGATGAGGAGCCTCTTTCCCATCCCTTGTTGATACTTTGCCCATATTTGATGTTGATTCAATTACTAATGATAATTGCAATTACGATAATAGACAATCTTGTTGTTGTTGTTATCCTGAAGCTTGATAAGAGCCATATATACATTATAAAAAAATAAAATTTTTATTCAATAAAAAATTATAGAAAAAAAAAAAAAATTAGAAAAAAAAAAAAAAATTACATAAGCCAAAGACACTTCTTGACACCGTTCTTATTCTGACAGAAAGAAGCTCCTGTTTTTTTTTTGTTTTCCATCATCAGGATTCAGTATGCGTGATCCAGGATGCTTTCAGCTTGGAAATTTTGAAACCTGAGATCTGATCTGGGAAAGGGTGAGAAATTGGAAAAGATGTTTTAAATTCGTTTCACGTTTAACACATTTTTACCTCCAATTATTTGTGGTGTCTTGCGAAAACATTAATAGCGCTGGAAACTATAGAAACAATAACCTAAATATATTTATCCATTGAAAAAAGATGGTTGCGTTAAATAGAAAAGCGATGCCTACTCAAAAAGCAAATGGCACCAAAAGGCAAGCCTCAGGATTAGTTTCGGAGGGTAACGTTGTCCCAACCCCCGCCAAAAGAGCAAGACACTCTCAATCATTACAACATATTAGAGCTTCGAGGCTGAAGTCAATCAATGAAATTCCGTCCCCAAAGAAAGATATTTTAGATGTATTCGTTTGGGGTACTGGATCAATGTGTGAATTAGGTTTGGGACCAGAGGCAAAGACCAAAGAAGTGAAAAGACCAAGATTGAATCCATTTTTAACGAGAGCAGACGTTGGAGTTGTTGATATAGCTGTTGGTGGTATGCACACATTAGCTCTAGATCATAAGAATCAAGTTTGGTCCTGGGGCGGCAATGATTCTGGCGTCTTGGGTAGAGATACATCAGCTGCAGGAAATGAGCAATTAAAAGATGCTGATGCTGACAGTGATGATGAAGATGGTGATCTTAATGCAGTTGAGTCTACTCCTGCTCTTGTTGAAGGATTACCAGCTGATAAGAATATTGTTCAGTTGATTGCTACCGATAATCTGTCAGCCGTCTTGCTAGAAACTGGTGAAGTCTATGCATGGGGTACATTCCGATGCAACGAAGGTATTTTGGGATTCAATAAAGATGTTACTATTCAAAAGGTCCCAACGAAGATTCCAGATTTTGAAAACATTGTTCAGGTCGCATCAGGTAAAGATCATTTGATTGCCCTTGATACCAAAGGTATTGTGTATGCATGGGGTAATGGTCAACAGTATCAGCTAGGTAGAAAGATTTTAGAGAGAACTAGAATGTCATCATTAGAACCAAGATCGTTTGGATTAAAGAATTGTAAATTTGTTGGATCAGGTGAATTTCACTCTTTTGCCATCACGACTGACGGAAAAGTGTTAAGTTGGGGTTTGAATCAATATGGTCAATGCGGTGTTGACGTTGATATCGATGATGGTGCAGTTGTTGCAAGACCAACCGAAATCAAGTCCTTAACAGGAAAAGATATAGTTTACGTTACAGGGGGTGAACATCATTCTATCGCTTTATCTTCATCTGGTGATGTTTATACTTTTGGTAGATATGACATGAAGGAAATTGGTATCGAAGAGTCCAAATTACCGAAAGATGATATCATTACCGATGCTCATGGTAATGTGAGATCTTTACCTGTTCCAACCAAATTAACTACATTACCTCCAGTCAAATTAGTTACAGCAGGCTCCCATCATTCTATCGCTGTGACTAAAGATGGTCTCGCATTCTCATGGGGTTTCGCAGACACATATGCCTTGGGACTAGGCCCAATTGAAGAGGATGTGGCTAAGCCAACCAGAATCAACAATACCGCTACTAAAAGTCATGATATCAAAGTTGTTGGAGCTGGTGGTCAGTTCAGTGTCAGTGCTGGTAGTCAAATAGACGAGGATGAATCTGAAGATAGAGCAGATAAAATTGAAGAGTTTGAAGAAAAATTGGAGTAAAGATCGTGCTCAAATTGTTCGAATCTTTTGCAGCCGCTGCCCATTTTTTTTTTATTTGACTCTTTTTGTTAAAAGTTTTTATGTAACAATATATTTCTTAGATTTCATGTGTGTTTTCGTATCAATTTGCTTTTCAAAACAAAAATTTGTTTTATTCAATATGTATTTTTATAGCTATCGAAATTAATTAGGTTTTATTTGAATTTAATATTAAAGTAGGGCAAGAAACATAAAGTTTTATCAAAATTATAAGGAGCATTTATAACTTTTCATCATCAATTCTTACATCCAATCCATGTTCTCTCATATAAGTTTTGACATCATTAACTGTATACTCTCCTCTATGGAACATACCTGCACCTAAAGCAGCATCAGCGGCAGTATTCTTGAACACCTCTTCAAAATGAACAGGTGCACCTGCTCCACTGGATGCAATCACCGGTAATGTTACCGATTTCTTGATTTGGTTTATTAACTCAAAATCATACCCAGAATTGGAACCATCTTTATCAATACAATTCAAAAGGATTTCTCCAGCCCCCAATTTCTCACAAGCTTTACAAAGTTCGGCGGCCCCCAAATCGTGAACTTTACGACCACCTTGAGATGTTACTTTATAATAGCAGTATTGCTCCCCATTTGGACCAGGTCTTTCTGTTTTAATGAGATCGTATGGGAAATCAGTTGGATCAGCAACATAAAATCTCTTAGGATCAACAGAAATAACGACTGCTTGAACACCATAAGCGGCGGATATAGTCTCAATTGGAGTGACACCGGTAAGCTGTCCACCACTTGCAATAAAAGCTTCAGCTGCAACAACTGCATCTGAACCAATAGACACTTTATCGGCACCTGCACGGAAATACAACGATGCAACCTGTAAAGCAGGCACTTTAGTTCCATCGGGGTCGATAACGTCTTTAATACCACCACCCACAGTCAGAGGCACAAAACATGTCTTTGCTGCAAGTTTCAAAACTTGTAACATAGGTGCATCTTTGATAGGTGAGTTTCTGAATGAAGTTATATTCAAAAAAGTGACTTCGTCTGCTCCTTGATGGTAATATTTTTCAGCCATCTCAACAGGTTTACCTAAATTTCTAACGTCTCCTTCTCCCTCGGTGGACTTTTCTCTTACGTCATATTGATCACCTTTTGTGACAACCAAGTCACCTTTGTCGTTGGTGCGCACATCCAGACATGCGATTATTCTTCTGGATAATCCAGTAGGGGTTGTCTCAATAGGTATATCTGATTTCCTCAAGGATGTTGATGATGATGCGGGACTTGGCAATGATGTTATTTTATTCTGCTCTAAAAAGGATCTCAATATTCTCAAGCCAGCAATGCCAGACTTCTCAGGATGAAATTGTGTAGCAAATATATTATTCTTTGAAACAGCAGCTATGAATGTTTCTTCACCATATTTACCAAGTGCTAGTTCCCATCCATCATTATGTAGTCTTTCAACATCTGTTGAGGTCACTTTAGCTGCGTATGAATGAACAAAATAATATCTTGAGTTAGGGTTCATATCATATAGAGTTTTACCTTCTTTGTTATATTTTGGGACGCTCAGTGAGTTCCAACCAATTTGAGGAACAGATTTAGTGGAGTCATCAAACTTAGTCAAGGATAAATCGACCAATCCTAAACCTTCTACACCTGGAGACTCTTCAGACCCTTTGAAGAATGTCTGTAAACCAACACATATACCAAACAATGGTTTACCTGTCTTGATATAATCTAAAACAGGTTTCGACAATCCTCTTGCATGAAACTCTTTTACAAAATGAGCAAAGTTACCAACCCCTGGCAATATCAATTTGGTTGCCGATTGTAAAGCTGTATCTGATGAGTCTCTGATGAATTGAACATTGTAGCCTAGATGTTCGATAGCATTTTGCAACGATCTCAAATTTCCTGACTCAACATCAATAACATAAACCGTTTCGTTAGTCATTCTTGATTGATCTGTGGAAATTATTCTTAAATAAGAGGTGGGCCCTTTGCAGTATCTTTCAATATCTTGTGGAAAAGCTTAATCATATCAAATTTATAGATATTTTCAAGCTGGAATCTGGATCTCATATGTACTGATTTATTTATTAATCGATGACTCAGGCTGCAAGTCTGATAGAATTTCTGGTGGGATCTTGAAAAAATTTGAAAAGTTATTTTTAAGTGGTGTACAGATGTATAATAACTAACTATTTTGAATATTAGTATTGTTTTCCAGTCATTCGACCAGGATAATATATAAACCAAGAAGAATAATTAGTGTTACTGATTTCCATTGTGGGGGCAGCAAAAATAATATATTACATACAGGCAACTAACTGAAAGTGAAAAAAGATTACAGGAATAAACATAATGTTCAGTAAGATGTACTTAAACTATGTGTGTGAAATTTAATTACTAGTTTTCAAAGCTCTTCTAGCTTTAACTGCAGCAGCTAACTCTCTCAACATACTAACAGTAGTATCCCAAGAGACACATCCATCAGTAACAGACACACCGTATTTCAATTTTGATTTATCATCTGGAATAGATTGTTTACCTTCATTGATGTGAGATTCAATCATGACACCAATGACTTTATCTTCACCCAAGGAGATCTGTCTAGAAACTTCTTTAGAAACAATAGGTTGATTCTTGTAATCTTTGTTTGAGTTGCCGTGAGAACAATCAACCATCAGAACACTACCTTTTGGAAGTTTTGATTTGGCTTCGGAAACAGATTTTTCATCGTAATTAGTACCTTTCTTACCACCTCTTAATATAACGAAACAGTGTTCGTTACCTTTGGTAGTAGTGATAGCAGCCAAACCATGTTTGGTGACACCCATGAAATGGTGGGAACAAGCAGCAGCCTGAATAGCATCGATGGCAACATCAAGTGAGCCATCAGTACCGTTTTTGAAACCAATTGGGAACGATAGTCCAGAGGCTAATTCTCTGTGTAATTGAGATTCAGTGGTTCTAGCACCAATGGCACCAAAAGACAATAGGTCACCCAAGAATTGAGGAGAAATGGTATCTAACATTTCGGAACCGATTGGGATGCCTTCATTAGTCAAATCAACAAATAATTTTCTTGAAATGCTTAAACCTTTGTTGATGTTGAAAGTTGTATCTAAATCTGGATCATTGATCAAACCTTTCCAACCAACTGTAGTTCTTGGTTTCTCTAAATAAGCTCTCATTATAACAACCAATTCTTGAGATAATTCCTCAGACAAGGTCTTTAATCTTTTAACATAATCCATAGCAGCAACTGGGTCATGTAGCGAGCATGGACCAACGATGACTAACAATCTATCATCTCTTTGAGTGATAATAGCTGCTGCATCTTTTCTTCCTTTGATGACGGTTTCTAATGAAACTTTTGTGGCTGGGATTTCATTTGCTAATAAGGCAGGAGAGATCAATGGATCGTAAGCGAGGATTCTAACATCATCGTACTCTTCAGGTATTGGAGTCTTTGACTTTGGTTGGAAATCGAGAAAATCAGACATTATAGTGTATTGTAATGTTTATAAAATATATGTGATGAAGATTCAGTGGATGGGGGTGGAACAATGTAAATCTTTGAATCGGAGTTGTGCTGAGTAGGCGAGATAATTTGGAAAGTTTTTTTTTTTTTTTTTTGTAGTTTGTAAGTTTTCTTAGCACAAACGAAAAGTGAACAAGAAGAAGAAGAAGTTTGAAAGGTCAACTATATTTGGAAAAGAATGGGATAGTTGGTAAGCTTATTAAGACTTCGAGAGTAGAAGGTAGAAAGGAAGAAGAGAAATTGGGAAAAAGAAGGAAGATGGACAGATGTCGATGACACATTTCTCCCGTCCCATGTGCTATAACAATTTTTCACTCGGTAAATTTCAAGCAAATATCAAATCTCAGTCAAAGAGAGTCAGATTCGCCAATTACACCGCCTTAACGGAATATATATAGATACAGACGATCGACGCTACGTACTATTAGCTAGTGGTCGATCGATCGATTGCATCATGAAAATTTTTTATTTTAAAGAAAAAAAAAATTTCTCTGCAAGCCGCCCTCGGCCCGCATTTTAATATTTTCGGGCAGATAATTAATTATTCAAATTTCAACGGTACTTACAGAACCCGAATTTGCAAAAAGTAACAAATCTGTTACTCTTTAAAGTAGTGAGTAGTGTGAGTTTTAACTTACTACTAGCTATTTGCGGATCTTGACTTGACTTGACTTGACTTAAGTTGTATCTTTTTGAATGGAAATGTTTCTAAATTGTGTATTTTTTACACATCCATATATATATATATACTCTCTCTCTATTTCTATAACTTGTTTCCATTGCCCTTGCTTGACACCAAGTTCGAATCAAGTTGCTCCGCCATAACGGGCTTTCACACCCCCCATAGATCTTCAATTCATCATAGACTGACGTTAAATCAAAGAGTTGATAGCCATTACAACAATTATATTCAAATTCATCTGTAATATGTCACAGTTTATACCGCCTCAATCCTCAACGGGCTATTCCGATGATCTTGAATTACAAACATTTGAAATTGATGAATCAGATGAGAATCAAAAAACATTTCACTTTCCGTTAAGTTCCGAATCCAATGGAAATTCAAATCCATCTATTGATTTCAATAAGAATAGTGATTCAGAATCAGTTTCATCTTCTGACTATTATTTACATTTATCTATATTACAAAAAATTAGTTACAAATCGGCAAATTTTTTCAAAAAACTTTGGTTTGGACCTTCAATTCCGAAAGACAATCCTCCAATTTTTAATAATTCATATATACAACAGTTTGAGAATTTCCCAAATAGAATTTCTACATCATTTCCTAATAAGATCAAAATTCCTTTCATATTAGCATACTATGCATTCTGGCTTCTCATTTTAAGATCGGCATTAACACCTTATTTAACTCAACAATCTACATATAAAGATCCATCTTCAAATGATGATATCGATATAATAAGTATATCGTGTCGTGGAGAATCATCCATATGGAAAGGTAAAAATTCTAAATGTGGATTAGATGGTTCCAAATGTCTACCTTTTGAAGATCGAGAAGTTATCTTCCGATGTCCTGCTTTATGTGATTATGACTCAATTACATATTCAAGTATCACAGTTGGTGATAGTAATATTAAATATGAAAGTTTTTATGTCGGTGGAGGTAAGATAGAAGAAGGAGATGGTGATATCAATGATGGATTGTTGTCTTTACCTTATAGAGCAGATTCTTATCCATGTGGAGCTGCTGTTCATGCAGGTGTTATATCTCCTTATTTTGGAGGATGTGCTAGGATCAAGTTTATTGGTTCTCAATATTCATTTCCAAAGGCATTTTCTCAATATAATAATATGAACCCTTCTATTGAATTTGATTCTTTTTTCCCAGCATCATTCCAATTCATTAAGACTCCTGATTCATGCAATAATTGTTACGATCCAAGATCACTTATTGCCTTTATGAATATATTACTTGGTCTTCCGGTGATGTTCATGTCAACTTCTGCAAGATTATCATTTTGGACAACAACAATTTCTGGATTTTGGACAATAATATTAGCTTTTGATCCTCCAAAACTGGTGCGTGTACAAGATGCTGAATCTTTACCAACTTTACTATCAATTGGATTCGAAAGATTTGTTCCATTATGTTTTATATTATTTACTATATGGAAAGCTTCCTGTCTTACTACATTATCTGCTCCATCATCACCAATTTGTAAAACATTATTCTGGTATCCTTTATTTTGGATTGGAATGTTGAACAATGTCACATTTGACAGATTACCTGTCGATAGATTAACTTTAGAAGATATTAAAACTCAACCAGGTGCTGTATCTGCAACATTGTTGATAATTGGTTTAATAACTACTGGTGTTTTGGTTCAGGCTTATCAATTATGGTTAGCTGGTAAATTCCGAAGATATTTATTCATTTATCTTGGATTTATAACTTCTATTTTCATATTAGCAGATTTGAAAGGTTTAAATTTACGTATTCATCATTACATTCTGGCTTTACTGTTGATCCCAGGAACAAACACTAAAGGATTTTCAGCTTTATTGTTTCAAGGTGTACTTGTTGGATTATTAGTGAATGGTGTTGCTAGATGGGGGTTAGCTTCTATTGAAGAGACAGACAGATCTTTAAGACGTTCTGATCCAACAGGGGAGATTAAACCTCCTGTTTTCGATACATATTACCCATCAAATAGTTCAATATCATGGATTCCAAACGATTCTGATTCCGATTCTGATATGATGAATGGTGAATTCATAGCTCCTAGTGATAAGATGAACAAGTATTCTTTACTGATTAACGATATAGAGAGATATAATGGAGGGAACACATCAGTAAGTTTAAAAGTATTAATGAATGAGAACAAAGATTTTGCAAATGAGTTATTGGGAGCATTGAAATATAATTGTGAAGATTATGATGAAGAAAATCAAAATTGTGTTTCTGGAGAAATTGTTAAGTTATATTTAAGAGTTGCCAAGACTAGTGGTAAGAATGGAAAGACTGGTGATTATACTAAAACAGCTGTGTTGAGTTATCCCGATGGTGAATTCAAAAAACCAGCACCTGGAATCACTTGATGATGAATATTCAATTTTCCAAAATTATAGTCAATTTACATAGTTTACACTGATTGAATAATATATTTCCCCAGTTGGTATATATTTAATAACACCTTATGCTTTTGAAATCAAGTTTATGTTTTTCCATATATAATATATAATATATATATTATATAATATATATGTGAAAAGTAGCATCACCATTCAAAACGCATATGTGTACACTGTATATTACATATTATATCTATCGCAATTTACTAGCACACGAGCAGTTAAATTAAATAGTGAAGGCCAGCAACTGCGCACTCAGCGCGTAATTCCTGTCCCTCTTACCCCCGATTCGGCCCGACTATTCTCATTTAAATAATAATTGTCTTCGATGACATCATCATACAATAAACTGATTAAAAGGCTTTAAAAATTTCATATCTTTCACAAACTAATCAAGTCAATTTGAAAAGATTGATTGATTGATTGAGGGATAGCTAGCTCTATATATATGTAGATATGTGTATATAATATATATCATATATTATATATACACATATATTATAGATCATATATATATATATATATGGAGATAGGCATCAACGCTGATAAGAGATCGCGGTAGTAATAGGATTAACACGTCATACGTCATTTCAAAATATACTTAACTTATCTTAGCTAATTACATAACAATATTTAACTATCATATTACATAATATAATATCTTATTAGTACTGTTGTTAAATATAATAATAATAGGCTGCACTTAATGTAGTTAGTACCCACTTAGAAAATAAAAGTTAAACCGAAAAGCTTTTGATTGACTTTAAACTTTTAAAGTTTATAATTATATATATTATATAATATATATTATATAATATATACACAAAACAGATTATATTATATATTATATTATATAATATATTATATAAGAATTACATATAAACGTTTTCACAAAACAAGTTTTCTCCTCACTAGTTCCTTAATAACTACTATGTATTATAGTACTTACGCACTATGACGTAGTTATACATACAAAAGTTTAAAAACCTTAATTGACTAAACTAATATTAATTGAGTGTTTCCTTACTGGGCATGAATCTCAGTGGTGTGGCCCCCGGTAGTAACATGCTGCTGCCTGGGCTCTGTACTGTAGGTAGGTACCAAACATAGTACATACATATATATATATATTTCTTTCCCTAGTGTTAGAGGGCGTTTTGTCCGTGAGCAGCCGGCCCAATGTCCGAAGTACATTGTGATTAATTTCCCACTACATATATATACACATACATATAAATAGTAAGTAATTGTAGTACGTGGCAGTCCCTTAGTTGAAACTTGAAACTAAAGGCCTAGACCTTTTAAAAAGACCCCTAGGTATAGTGTTTGAGATCTAAATTAAGGTGAATGAATAAATAGAATATTTATGTATTATGTATTATGTATATACATACATATACGTACATACGTGTTTCTTTAATTTAAGTTGCTAAAATTACTAGGAAAAAAATTATTTAATTTTTTTTACGTGGATATTAATAATATCTTCGTCGTAATTTCCCTGCTAATTATAGAAAAAAAGTATCAAATCTATCTATCAATTTAATCGATTGAAGACAATTTGTTACCAAATTCTGATTGTTGAAACTGAATCAACAAATTGAAATGTTTCACACCCATCATCATCACCATCACCTTGTTTTTGATTCTTTGTTTTAAGAAATCTCTGTCGATGGAAAACTTAATTGATACAAGTAACTTGAAACAAAGTTAATTTATTAGGCCAGATTTCCACTTTAAGTAATCTTCAATTTTCATGGAGTGCGTGCAAATTTTGAATTAGTGTTATGAAGAACGAATGTTGCAGTGTTTAAAGAGGAACTTAAATTAACTTAACTCATGACTTGTATTATTTTATCCTAGATGACATAGTGTGTGGTGTTAGGATGAACATCTATATATTCTAAATATAGCAAAGAGCTTTGACCATTACAAGCAAATGATATATTACATACATATTACATACAACAAAGGTTCAAACTACAACGTAACACTGTATAATTATGAATTGGTTGGTATCAACTGAAAGCACTGAGCACTGAGCACCGAACGAGAACACCTTACTCTGTGTGTGTGGAGTGTGTGCCCAGTGCCTATAAATAAATAATATGTAATAACGTTAGAGCTTAGCAGGTGTGTGTTGGGTGGGCACTGGCCCCTGGGCACTGGGCACTGGTGACTGGGCTGGCCGTTGCCCGTTGGCCGTTGTCCGCTGGCGCTGGCACGCTGGCACGCTGGCACGCTGCAGGCACTTTCTTTTTCCCGCCCTTAAAGTTTTATACGGGGGGTACGGTACGTACGACGTACGTACGTCACGGTAATGTAGAAAGAGTTAATCCTAGCGAAGAGGTCCCTGGTTTAAATGCTCAATGCTCTCAAAGCTGCCTATAGGACAAGCCACATCACAAAGGAAGGACTAAAGGACAAAGGACTTAAGTTATTTGAATTTTCTTTTCTTTCTATTATTCCTATTCTTAGACGTTTATTACTTTGAATTCTATATATTAATATATCTTTTCAATTTATTAAGAGTTTAAACCATATACATTCGCTAGTTAAATAGGTACTCTACATCAGTCTTCTTTTTTATTTGAAATCAAAACAAATAGTTAGAATTTGTTCTTCATTAATAAGATTCTATACTATTTTTATATACCTTTTCCCTTGATTGTATTAACAATAAGGACAACAACAGCAGCACTCTCTCTAGTTTTCTTTACAAAAAAGGTAGGTGTTCAACTTAATCAGTCAATCTACTACTTTCTTTCAAAAGATTTAGACAAGAATAGTAGTCACTGTGCTCAATCAATAACTATTACAAGCCAACTCACCCTTGTTTTTCGTTTGTCTTTTTTCTTTGTTTTTTTTTTGTTTTTGCGGTTACACTTGTTTCTCTTCATTTGATATAAATTAAGTGTTTTCAGCATCTCATCACACAGATATATTTTGGCTTATCGAATACAACACCATTTAAAACTACTATCCACTTGACAGCAAACACAAATAAACCCCCCTTCGGTTGTCAGATTCTCATACCAACTTACACCCTGGTAACCACGGTATCACAATCAAAAAAAAAAATATTTAGAAATATTGTTTATTTATAGAATCGTTATTAAAGTTGTGTTTTTTTATTTCTTTTAACAAAATCAAATCATTACAACTTGAACATAATAATATAATTACAACTGACTTATCATTTTAGTTGTATCAATACACTTTAATATTAGAAATTTCAATTTTATTACCCATTACTAGAAAAAATCGTTTTATTTCAATATAGACGACGTTTTAAGTTGAATTAGATTAAGCGATTAATTTTTACAAATATCGACACATCATGTCATCAATAACAAGCTCTCCGCGTTTTACATTTCCATCTTCGTCTTCGTCTCCTAATAACAACATATCAAATGATGATGAGTATTTCTCATGTTCTTCCCCATATTCTAACTCCAGTCCCAAAAACAATAACAATAACAACAACAAGACAAATAAAACCAACACGAACACGAACACGAATACCATTAATGACAACACGAACGAAACTAGCAGTAATAATAATGTCTTCATATCAACACAACACTCGCTTGAGAAGAAAAATGATATAGATTCCCATGAACCTGAACAAACTGATAATCAATTTTTCCCCAACATACCTACAAATCTTAAAATCGATTCTCTTAGTCTGAAGCATCAAACGAACAGTCATGATAATTTCAAATCTAAAAGAGTTAGTCATCAAAGATATGCAGATTCAATCTCATCCATAAATTCTGACTCTACTCTAGGAGATAACACTGACACCATTACAAAGTCGTCTACTAGAAATTATTCAATAACAAGTACCGATACATTAGTTGGATCTCCATCAGTGACATCATCTCAAATTAAAGAAGAAGAAGAAACTGAAACTGAAACTGAAACTGAGCAACCAAGATCATTAAATAACACTCCTAAATATGGACCAGCAAGAACATTTAATCATAGATCAACCAAAAGTGAAGCTTTCACTTTAAATAATTTCAAATATGATAGTACTACCTCCCCAAGTAGGCAAGAGTCTGATCCATCTTCATTATCACATCCTTTAACAACGCGAAGCTCTGCTTCTGATCTTAAATACAATATAAGGCACGGGTTGAAAAGTGCCAGTACACTTTCTCTGCCTATAAATGAATCATCAGAGTGTTCATTAGATAATCATTGTGAATCTCAAACACTCAAACTTACAAGACACTCTTCCGCGTCATTACCTTCTACGTCTACTATTCCATCAGCTGCAAGCTCGTCATCTTCTTCTTCAGGTACATCTGATCCAAGACTTCATAATTCAACATTGCTGAGAAAATATTTAACTAATTCTGATCTTTTACCACAACGACCAAGTAGGTTCAAAGATGCTAAATATGAGTTACCAGAAGGTTGTTCATTAATATCGGTGGAAAATTCATTGAAACATATAGAAGATTTGAAAGGGGTTGTTGGTGCCGATGGATTGCCAAATTTACTTCTTGTCGATGTGAGACCATTCCAAGATTATTGCAAATCGCATGTTAAAGGAGCTGTCAATTTATGCTTACCATCAACCTTATTAAGACGTACTACATTTACTTTGGATAGATGTATTGCCACTTTGACATCTGAAGAGAAACACCTTTTTTCTAAATATATGGAAAGAGATAGCGATGATTTACCAATTCTGATATTTTATGATTTTTCAACTGATACCTCTACAGGAGCATCACCTTCAGTTAGTAATTTATCTGGTAAATTTGCCAATGCTTCCGGTTGGGGTTCTGAAATTTACGTTTTACAAGGTGGATTCAAACAATTTGAAGTGGCTCATCCTTCACATGTTGAATCCGGGTCTCATAGTAGTATTCCCAAAGTTGCCACTCTCCCACAACCACCAAAAATTCAAGTTTCATCTTCATCATCTACATCTTCTCCTCAATCTGCTGGATCTTCAGCAGGCGGACCTTTAGGTTCTAGCGCATCAACATCTACAACTTCTTCAGTTGGTCCTACATTATCTCCAAATAGTACCAAAAATCAAAGACATTCATTGAAAGGTAGATCTCCAGTTTCTGCTCTTGGATTAACTCATTTCACATTACCTGATGTTTCTTTAATTCCTTTCTTTAAGAGTCGTCATCATGAAGAGTTACATACCAATAGACCTGATTCAACATTGCATTTGACAACTGATATTTGTACACCTGATAAACAATTGCTACCAAAATGGTTGTCAAGCATATTAGGAAGTGATCTAGGAGCTTCTCAGTTATCTCTGAAATTCAATGATTTACAAATCCAAGAAAGAGAAAGATTAAATCAAGCTTTATCAAGACATTCTGTTGTTAGTACTCCAGGTCCAGAAACTCCAAGTTTTTCAGCAGGTGTTGAATTAGGAAGAAAAAATAGATATAAAGATATTTTCCCTTATGACCATACAAGAGTCAAGATTCAAAAATATAGTAACGAAGATGAAGAATTGGATCAAGATGATTCTTATATAAATGCATCATATTTGAAGTTTGAAGATTCCAGATTGAAATATATTGCCACACAAGGACCACTGGAAGCAACCATTGGTGATTTCTGGAAAGTTACTTTTGATCATAAAGTTCCATTCATATTATCATTGACTGCGCAAAAGGAGAATGAGGTTGAAAAATGTGCTCCATATTGGGAACCTGGTACTTATTCATCAAATGGTATATTCATAAATGTTTCAGTGTTGGAAGTTTGTGAAGATTTCAAATTAACTGATGATACATCATGCGAATGTATAGTTAGAAGAATATTATTGAAAATTGGTGATAAAGAACCTCATCAAGTTTTACAAGTTCATGTTTTGTCATGGCCTGATTATGGCGCTTTGATTAATTCAAATGATTTGATCTCATTATCATTTTTGAAAAATTATGTTTTAACAAAATCAAACTCGCTGGATTTTTCAACAATAGTTCATTGTTCAGCAGGTTGTGGACGTACAGGTTCTTTTTGTACAATTGATACTGTTATTGATTTATTAAAATCAAAATCGATGACAGTTGAAAATGAAGATGATGCTAAAGATTTAGTGTATGAAGTTATATCAAGTTTTAGAACTCAAAGGGTTAGTATGGTTCAAAATTTAAGGCAATATATTTTGATTTATGACGCTATATTGACTTTTTATAAATTGAATAGAACACAGAATGGTGATGTTTATAATTGGGAGAATAGTGATATTGAGATATTGAACAATTTTTTCAATTTCACGATATGATAAGGGCGATGTTTTATTTTGTATTGTCAAATTTGATTTGGCACAGGATGAAAGATATTATAATTTGTTTTTTTTCTTGATAAGATCATACATAATATATACATAGATAGTTTATTAGTAAATTACTTTGCTACTGACTTTTTTTTTTTCTATCTTTTTCTTGGGTTTCTTGGGTGATTAATCTTAGGTTTAAAGTTAATACATGTTTTTGATTTATTGTAAACTCAAATTCAATTAATTGATTCAATTCAACTTACAGGAAAAAAAAAATGATGTGATCCAACCATTTCCATTAAACATAATTCCAAGACTATATTAGTCCATCTATGCACACTATATAAACAAATAGTTAGCCAACCAACCGAATAACTAGCTAACTTCATCACTAAATCCAACAACACCTATCAAATGATCAGCCTAATACTAACTCGTAAAGAATAACCACAACATTAACTAAAATCAAAGGAAACCTCAACAATGTTCTTGTTGCACCTATTAAATTGATCATTCTTGATTTGATTCCAGCGGCTCCTAAATCTCCTTGGTTACCCAAATTATAATCGTATCCTCCACCAGTCAATGGTGTTGATGAACCAGGGGAGTTTAATGAAGAAGGATTGTTAGACGATCCCCATCCTATTCTATTTAAGAATCTGTCTTCTGAGAGAACAGCTATTCCGTTGACTAAGAAAAGGATAGCTGTTTTAAATGAGGAATATAATGACGTGACAATGTTAGTAAATAGTTTTTGATTGGAAATGATGAAAGATTGATACTAAACTTTAGTTCTTAGCCATATGTGGAAACATATAATAAATAGAATGTGATTGTGATGTTGGAGATCACATATATATATGACCGGGTTTTCTGTAACTCAATTTGAAAATTTAATGAACTTGAAAAATAGTATACTTACAGTAGAATAAGGTTCCTAGACCGAAAAATGCCATTGATATTTGATAAGGTGTGTGTCTAATCTCCTAGAGTATATTATAATGTTTCAGTTTGTTAAGAGAGAGATAGATACTTGTAAATTTGAATTATAGTATAAGTAGTTTAATGAATTGAAGATGATTGATTATATGATTTGTGATTTGTGAGAGGGAAAGTAAGGGACGTGTTTGAAAAATGCATCTATACACCAGAAGGTATATAATATACAACGTACTATTGACAATTCAAAGTAGGTAAGTACGTACTATGTAGTGGGTTGATATTTGTCAAGTTTTAAAGGGATTAGATATGATTTATAATGTATATAATATATATTATATATATATATATGTCATTCAAGATGTATAGGTAGATAGATAGATAGATTGTTTGAAGAAGAAGACACAACAGGGGGACAATAGAATAATAGTATGCAGACTTCATTAATTAATGTCTTCTTTGCTTTTTCTTGTTTCTTTATTGGGTATTTGGTGGGGGTGGGTGGTGTTATTAACCAACCACACCACAACATTAGTAGTACGTATTTTGTATTTTAGGCTTACAGCATTGTTTCAATTAGGTTAATTATGTTGGATGACCATTTATCATTAAAATTGTTGTTGATGGGTGTAGTAGTAGTGCTAGTTTAGTCGTTTTACCAACGCTAATATATCTCTTGTAATTTTTGTTTTGTTTTGTTTTGCTTTGCTTTGTAAGTTTGATTTTGGATTAATTAATTCTTCTTGTATAATTAGAATTGAAAGTTTCTATCAAACTATAACTGTAACTAAATCAAATTATCTAATCATGGCCGTTACAAGCGCCCAATCATCAAGAAAAAGTTCAATCACTCATTCTGAACCACTTCACCTGGATCACCTTAACCCTTTACCTTCTCAAGCTAGAGTCATTCCAAAAGAAGCAAAATTTGACAACTTGGAAGATTTCGAACAATATATCAAAGAAGAAACATGGGAGAACGAATATGACTGTTTAAATGTTCATTTGAATTATTTACCACCTTTTATCATGGAAGAAATTGAAGGAAATGCTCAGAATATTACATCTAACATGAATGGATCAAACAAAAAATTTAAAAAATTGTTACAAGATCATTTACAAAAACAATTATTACCTGATATCAAGAAAATGTCAGGAATCAATTACAATTTCGAAAAAGCTGGTGAAGAAGTGTTGCCAAACATCTATGGTACAAGTTCTATTTTCAAATGTCGTTACACTGATGAAAGTAATCATGGTTTTGATGACGGAGATTATCAAGTTAGAGATCATTGGACTGCCAAATTAGAGATTGAAACCAATTCTACAGATCCATTTGTTAATGTTGATTTTAAGTGTGATCGGATTTTAAATTGAATTCAATTCACGTAAAAAATTGACATGTTTTACAGAGCAAGTTTTCTTTATGATTGTGTGTTTTTCGATTGTGGTTTTGTTTTTCTTTCTAATTACCTATGATTAGCATATATATATAGTTTTATACCCTGTCATTCATTGACTGCTGAATATCAATTATACGAAGTTATGAAATCAAAATCACATAATAATGTAATATGTAAAAAAGAGTTTGTCTTTCTAGGAATTACAAAGTGGCAGCCAATTCTGTGAGAGCGACTTGCAATTATGATCTTACAAGCAGTGAGCTTTCGCTGGCAGACAGACACATGGACACTTGCAGTACGTACTGATCCAATGATCGATCAATCAATCAATCAATCAATCAATCTACCTACTTATATTCAACCATCAACTGCTGTAATACATTTATATTTAATATGTGTTATATTCCTTGATAAACGAGTGCTTACTTACTTGTACACCCACTAGCTCCATTAATAGAAACGGTAATTACTTTCGAACAATGACCTCCGCTGTACCTTACGAACCTGACGATTTCGACAATAATCCATTTGCTGAAAGCAGCGTGATAATTCAACCAGAACATCCGTCACAAACTGAACCATCTCCTCCTACTCCTCCTCCACATTTACCAACAGATAACGCATTACCTTCTGATCCTCAACATAAACCAGTTCCGCAACAACAAGAACAACATTTGGGTGGACCACAACATTCCACTCATCCTAGTCCAGCTCAATCATCAAGACCTCGTGGTCAATCTCAATCGAAACAGACTAAACAGGATGAAGAACTTGATGCACCATTTCGCAAGTTTCCTAATGATTTAGATTTGAAAAGATATCTACCTGAAAGATTGAACAAAAATTCATTCAGTTTATCTATTAAAATAACAGAAGTTGAAAAGAATGGTAATGCCCAATATAAAAATCCAATTGTCAAGATTAATGCTCAAATTAAAAATATACCTGGTTTCCGAAAATCTAGTTACAAAGATGTTCGAAGATCTTTCAAAGAATTGGATTCTTTCTACAATTATTTGATTTATAATAACATTGAAGTATTTGTTCCAGCATTACCAAGTATTCCAACTCTATATAATTCTGGATCACCTGAGTTCATCAATTCCTTAATCACTTCAATTCAAGATTGGTTTAATAGAGTTTCTGCCAATCCTATACTAATAAGAAACCAAGAATTTGTCCTATTTTTGGAACAAAATGACTTCAGTTATACTCCTTCAAAGACTAAACCGTCTAGTAACTCTGTTATGGCTACCGGATTGAAAAGAAAAACTTTGAAACAATTTCAACCTCCCTATGATGCTTCTCAAGATTTAGCAGAATATAGACCTTTAGTGAAGGCAATACACGTCCAGTCTCAAAAATTATTGGAAAGATTAGAAAAGTTATTAAAGTTACAAAGACATTCTGCTAATGCGAATCTTGAGTTTTATACCAGAGTATCCGAATTATCACCATTAGAAGAAGATCCTGAGATGTCCAGAATATGGAATAAACTTCATAAAGTGATGCAATTATTTAATGAATTTAATCTCATTTCAGAACTCAGTCTGAATGCAAATCTAACCGAATTGTTTCAACTTGTATCCGATGATTCTTACAATATAAAAGAATCTTTAACAAACAGACATTTGTTGATGAGAGAACTGGTCAATGCTGAAGACAGTTCCAAAAAAAAACAGGCATCCATTGCTAAGTTGAAAGCCAAATCAATTCTTGATCCTGATAGAGTTGAAGAGGCTATTCGTTCTTTAGAACTAGCTTCTAATTATGAAAAAGAATTGAAGTATCAAGTAAAAAGAACAACTTATGAAATGTTAGTTGAAGCTCAAGAGTACTTCACATATTTATCTAATTTAATCAAAAGAACTTTGAAAACCATTGCCCAGCAAGAGATCCAACAAGAACGTAAGAAATTACAACTACTAGTTTCTAACAAATTAATTAATCCTCAAGAGTCATTAAGTAGGCTAGGAAGAGAAGATTTACCATTAAATTCTAACAGTGGTATAAATGGTAGTAATCATGAGGATTCGTGGAATTCAAGACCTAAAAAGAGTTTTGCTTCGGAATCACACAATGAAAATTTTGATGAATTGTTGAATGGTGATACCACATTGAATAGTGACCCTATAGATGATGACATTGCTAAAGTTGATGCTAAGAGTGCTGCAAGTTTGTTGGCTGGATCTACTTTTTAACCGATTTTGATTTGTATGTGATGATGTTATCAATCTTATATTACTCTTTTGTTTTATTCCATGTATACTGTAGCTCAATATAAATTGTTGCAAAGATTTTACGGATACAATTTTATCATGATGCTCATCCGCTCATTTATCGGACTAAAAAGGAATTTGATTTTGAAATATTGATATGAACAAAAGACCGCAGCACCCGCATTTCAAAAGTTTACCTCGGATTTGTATAGAATCTCCATTTAGTGTTTAATATTTATTATTTATCATTTAACATTTAACATTTTATTGAATAATTGTTTGATTTTTACAATTTAGTATTTAAGATTTACTTATGTATTTTGATTTTTGACTATATTAGATTCCTACATCTAAAACTGTCACATAATATATTCACTTGTTATATAAACAGCATTCCCAAAGTATGTTCAAAAAAAAGTTCAAGATCTTAAACAAAAGACCCGACCAGGCTTCAAATGAAGCTGATCCTGATCCTAATGTTAATTATTCACATTCCACCGTGGCATCATCGTCTTCCACCACCTCTTCAAGACTGAACATTGCAAGTAAATTCAAAACATCTGCAGGAGGACTTTCAACTGGTATGGAATCAATTCCATTTAGTATTGATGAGTTACAATGTTACGGTATAGCTGGTCGTGTCAAAACTTTAGCATTTGATCCACTACAAAGTTTGATGGCTGTTGTTACTGAATTCAATCATGTTCATATATTTGGCCAGTCTAGAGTTTCAACAATTTTGAAAGTTCAAACAGTTAATGCAATAAGAGCTCTACGTTTCATCAAAGGGGTTTATTTAATTGCAATTGATAGTTTAAGTACCATTTTTGTCATTTCCTTGGTGTCTAAGAAAGTTATACATACAATTGTGGCTGATATGGAAATAACTGCATTTGAGACAGATTACTCTCTTGAGTTTATATATGTTGGGTTGAAGAATGGTATTGTTAAAGCATATAATATCGAAACAGGTGCACAAACGATTTTATTTTTAAGAGAACAACAATTCAAGACGTTCTTACTAGAAAGTAATATAGCCGTCTCTTCTCTAAAGCTGAATCCAAGAGATATAGGTACACTTTTGATTTCATATTCAAAGGTCTCTGTAACGTACCAATTAGCAGAGGATAAGGTTATAAATGAATTCATATATTCCCTTCCAAAAGGTGCTCCAGGAGGAGAGAATGCTACTTATGAATATGATTCCAAAGGATTGTATTTTCCGAACGTTTTACAAGCATTATGGCATCCCAATGGACTACACATGGTGAGTTTCCACGATGATAATTCAATCGTTTTTTGGGATGCAAAAACCGGGGAACAGTTATTAGCAAGAACTTTGTTTGATAGTTATATTGATAGTCCCACAGGTGAGAGTCACAAACCTCAAACTCAAAGGATGACGAAGATTAAGAAGGCAACATGGTTGTGTGAAGCAGATCCTGAAAAAACTTCATTGCTTATCTGTGGTGGTGACTCTTATGAATCTGAAGGTTATCATCAATTAGTGAGGATGGATTTTGGAAAGATGTTATCTTATTCTCTCACCAGTTATATTCAAATGGGCAAATACTACGCCCGTCCTCACCAACAGAATATTTTTGCTATTCATTCTCCTTCAAGTATAGTTGATTTTATTCCATTAGGAGAGAAGTCACCTTACTTTGATGGTAACCATGATCCTAAATTGATAGCTATTATCTTGATGGATGGTTCAATGAAGTTTCTGAATTACCCAGCTGGAAACTTGTCCTTCAGTGCTAGCAATTTCCCTTCTACAATATCTTGGTTGAATCCTAAGATCACATCCACATCGTCATCGTTTATTGATAGAAGAGTGTTAAATACTATGATTGGAATAGATAATGTCCATCGGACAATATTAAAGGGAGGTGTTCCAAGTAAACCAAAATTCAAAGCAGATGCTGGTTCTCTAATCATATCTGGTCATCAAAGTGGTTTCATAAGGTTATGGAACTCATCTGAAGGAGATTTAGACAGTTCGACTGTCTTTGAGATTGATGTGGCTAGTATATTGTTAGACGATTCATTAGAGAATTCAGTTTCCAATATATCATTTGCTTCTAATCAGTTGGAATTAGCTTGCAGTTTATACAATAATGATGTCTTATTATTTTCATATCAAAAGAACCCCAAATTTGAACCAGCAGTTGGAGATTTGAACAGAAGACTAAGTTCACTTGAACTTTCATCAACCAGACAGAAAAAGCAAGTGATTGATATTAGTGATCGTGCTCCAAGGAACTTGAAGAAGGGATTCTTACCTAGGGCGCTAGTGAAATCTTTAGGCAATGGTAATGTTACAGCGCTAAGTAATAGTGATGTCGGGTTTGTTGGTATTGGTTATGAATCAGGGCAATTAACGATTATCGATAGACGTGGAAATGTTGCCATTTACAATCAACTGTTAGAGGATGCAGGATTATCGATCTCCATAATACCAACTGCTATATCGTTTGGTTATGGTACAATTGACTTAAAGGCATCATCAAGATGTTCCATATTATTGTATGTGGGTACAAGTATTGGAAGACTATTAACTTTTGTAATTGAAAGTGGTATTGGAGGAAAATATTCTGTTAGGTTTGTGGAACAAGTTGACTCAAATGATTCGGAGATTACAGATATTATTTCCATTAATCCGGTTACTGGTCGTCCAAGTTCACCCACGATCAATCAGATTAGTTCGCCTGTTTCAGATATTGATAGAGTTCGCCCTTTGGTTATTTCGGCATCCAAATCTGATATCAGAGTTATCAAAGATGGCCTTAAGTCAGCTCATAAGACATATTCAAAAGGAGATGTTTCTAAAATTGGACTTACTGGTACTAAATTAGCGTCTGGTAGCGTCGGCTTTTGCATTGTTACTATATTAGGTATATCTAAGAAAATTGTGGTCTTATCAATCCCATCATTGTCTGAATTGAGTACCTTAAGAATACCATATAGATTAGAAGCAGAATTTGCAGTTCAAAGCTCCATTTTACCTTTAGGTGACGTGTTTTTAAGAATAAATGAGACAGAAGCAAGTCTAGTTAATATCATGAAACTAAGACGTGCAATTATGGGTCCTGAAACAATGAATCAAGAGGCAAAACTATTTCTGCAAAATATTCTGATTCCTGCAAGACCAGCGATGAATCAGTTCGTTAAAGGTGTTAGTTCTTTCCCATATAACAGCTTGTACAAGTTACTTGTTGGTAGAGATAGACCGGAGGTTGGAAAACTACCTGAATATGAGATGGCATGGCGTATCTCTCCTTACAACCCACGTAATTATTCCTTGATTGGAACAGCTGCTCCAAAATACTATGACCCTAATGCATTACATCAACATCCCGATTTGCACGATACCCCTGTTCCTCCGGCAAATGCTGGAAAGAAGGTTACAAGTTGGGGAAGATCAGCACAGCATGCTTTGGACCGTACTACTGGTAAAGTAGAAACATATCTGAATGATGTTAATGATGATTTTGATAGATTTGTTTCTGAGACAAAAAATGATGCTATCAAGAGTATAGTGGGCGGTAAGCTTGGTTTCTGAATGCTGATGATTCAAATGGAAATTACAGCCTGTAATCCAGCACGCTTATTAATATATAAGAAAAATAATATATACAAAAATTCAAACTGAAAGTAAATAACCGTAAACCTTTTGACCTGATAGACCGAAAATCTGTAAGTGATGTCAGTAAACAAGCGCGTACTTTTGAAGAACAATTTCCATTTTTTTTTCTTGTTGGTGAGAAACATTAATACTTAAATATGTCAACAAGTTCTCCAGCATGTCTGTTGATTCAGTAACCTGGAAGCAGATTTACCATTGAGTTACTGACCCTCTTTGAAGATCTATTCAATTGAGACTTCAGTTAAAAGTTGTGATCCATAATAGTATTCGTACACTTACTTGGTTCCATCAGCCATGGAGTTACTTCAAAATTTCATGAGCACCAACACTGCCTCTGAAAAAGAGGTCACTGATTCAATATTAACACTAGTTGACAGACTTCAACATTCAACAATCTTATCTGATAGAAGGGCAGCCGTGCTGGGACTGAAGAGCTTTAGTAGACAGTATAGAGAAATTGTTGTTGCTAATGGATTGAAGCATTTGGTTGTTATCTTACACAAAGACTCGGCAGATTTGGATATAGTTAAAGCGATCTTAGAGACACTTTTGATATTATTCATTAGAGGAGAAGGTGACCAAGATTTCACGAGGGATTGGATTAGTTTGCAATCTAGAACGAAGAATGGTAAATATCCTTCCCCTAGTTTACTTGCCAAAGATGTCGTTGCAGATCAATTTTCATTATGGATCTCCGACGAGCTTACCCAGACCGTTAAGAACATCGATCTTTTAGTTGATCTGTTGGAAGATGGAGATATGCACATCAAGCTATACACACTACAAATATTACAGGCATTATGTTCAACAAGACCAGTGAGGACCAAAGAATTGATTTTAAAGTCTCCTTTGGCCGTTTCAAAATTATGTACGATTCTCGATGATTCATATGAACCAATTAGAAACGAAACCATATTACTCTTAATGGGTATAGTTAAAGATAACTTCAATATCCAAAAACTAGTTGTGTTTGAGAATACATTTGATAAATTGTATAGAATCATAGATGATGAAGGTGGCATTGAAGGAAATATTGTTGTTCAAGATTGTTTATCCTTACTTTCGAATTTGATAAGGTACAATGCCTCAAATCAAAAGTTCTTCTTAGAAACTAATTGCATGCCCAAATTGGCAGAACTTGTTCAACAACCTCTACAGGAGAGTGAGTTGGGTCCAATTATATGGAATGAAGCTCGATTACAAAATCTGATTACCACTTTAGATACTTGTCGTTTGTTTGTCTCAGAAGGGTCGGACGCAATAAGCTATGCTCAAGAAGTTCTCGTGTCGTCTGGAATTTTGATGTTAGTTTTAAAACTGGTATTTTCTTTAAACATTCCTAATATCCTCAGAGTTAATGCACTTTTGACTGCAGCTGATATTATAAGATCCAATCAAGAAATTCAATTAGAGTTCTCTAGAATAGATGTTCCTTATTTAGATCCTAGTTTACCTTCTAGTGCACAGAAATTTGATGAGTTTATTCCCGTCACAGTTGCACTACTTAATTGGTCTCTCTATGTAAACTCGGTGCATTTGTTTGATTTAAGAATTGCTGCATCAAGGTTACTACATTCATATTTCAAAGATAATGAAGGAGCAAAGTATGCATTTATCAAGGACCAGAGATATCATTTCAATAGAATGAATGGTATGCCATTAAGCGACAGTGAATCTGAGCTTGACGATGATACTGACGAAAGAAATAGCTTTGAAGAAAGGGATATTTCAAATGTGAATCTGTCAAAATCTGAAAAAGTCAATGGCAAAGGCCCACTTGCAGAGGATACATTGAATAAGGATCGTACCGTTCAACTAGAAAGCAGTCGTTTATCAAGTCCATCGATCGAATCCTCCTCATCATCAGGTGTCCCTGAAGCTAATCTTTTTCAAACGTTAGTTAATGTGGATAATGAGATGCAGTTGAACCCTTATAAGGTCTGGTTCACTTCTGTTATATTTTTATATTTATTCGAAGATTATGACCAAGGAAAGGAGCTTGCAATGAGTATCAAGATTGGTGATGAAACCGTAAATGAAGATGTCTTGACTATCATTGAGGCCATTGGACAAGCATTATGTTCTACTCTAAGGATACAAGACCCTCGTGTTTCTATCTCATATTTGATGTTACTAACCTGTTGGTTGTGGGAGGATTTTGAAGCGGTTGATATGTTTCTTCATGACTCTGCCATATTGGACCAATTACTTGCACATTTGGCGGAAACTATCAACGAGAATGCACTCGTACAAGGAATGATTACCATTCTCTTAGGAACAGTTTACGAATTTTCTAGGAAGGTTTCTCCGATTTCTCGAAAGCAATTAAACTTTCTTTTACATAGTAGGATTGGAGAAAATGCTTTCAGTTTGAAAGTTCAGAGATTCAAGCAAACATCTGCATTCTCCAATTTCGACCCTGACTCAGCGTTTGATCCTGAGGATGATGATACTGGATTGCCCCAAGTTTATTTTGATAGTATTTTCATCAACCTGGTCAAGGATAATTTAGTAAGATTGACGGGTGCTATTGGTCATAATCCAAATGTGGATCCGCCACGTAGATTGAGGTATGAAAATTATGAAATAGCGTTGGAAGAGTACTCAAAGTTATCTGACAAGTTCACTACATTTCAAGAACAAGCGGATGAATTATCTGCCAAGCAAATGGCTGAAATACAAAGACTAGTGACTGATTACGACGAGTTATTGAACGACTTCAACGAGACTAAGAAGCAGCTCACGCAGCTTCAAGAAGAGAACGAACATTTAGACGGAAGCTTTGCTCAAAGCTCGGATGAGGTTTCCAGACTCAGAAACACTAAGAAAGATCTTGAAGGTCAGCTAAGTGACTTACGCTATCAACTACAAGAAGCAACAACCAATGTCACGACTCTGGAAGCGTCCAATAAACTAATTTCTGAGAAACTATCCCTTGTTGACCAGCAAAAGACCAAAGCCGAGGATGGTATTAACAAAATGAGTAGGGAATTAATGCAATTAACTAAGGATAATGATTCACAGGATAAGACTATTAAAACTTTGGAAAAGGAGGCCATCAAGGTTCTAAAAAATCATGAAAGATCTGAGCATCAACTGAGAATATCGATACAACAAAAGGAAACAACGATTTCAGAGTTGGAAAGAAAAATTAGTGAATTATTAGCCGCATCACAGACTAAAGACGATAGATATAATACTCTGAAGAAGTCGTTTGATGAGCACGTTGACAAGCTAAAAGCAGCTGATATTCACAGTGAAAGTCTCATGAGTAAACTTCGTCAAGCTGCAGAATTAATTGAAAGGCTAAAATTTGAAAGTGATACAAATGGCATGGACTTACATAGCTTAAGAGAAAGTACTGATGCTACCATTGCCAATTTGAATGAGCAAGTTAGCAATTTGATCGAAGAAAAGGAAGAACTGGTCTTGCAAAACAATAAACTTTCAACAGAGTTGAGTGAACTCCAAGATGAGCTTATTGGTGCACAAGAGGAGTATGAGTCCATTCAGAAGGAAACTTCTGATGAGATCGAGTCTTTGAAGAGTCATGTCACAAGCTTGGAAGAAAAGCTTGCGACTGCACTAGCTGAAAACAAATATTTGGAAGCAAAAGTTTCAGAGTTGGAATCAGAAATCAATACTCATAAGTCAAATAACGCTGATGCATTGACTGCTCATGAAGATGCCATTACATCTTTGAAGGAATCACATGATCGCACGCTTGCCGAACTGAATGATCAAGCTGAGCAGAATAGATCTTTAATTGATACAACGAACAATGAATTGATCAGCACCAAATCAAAGCACGAAGAATCACAAAAAAACCTTGGATTGAAAGCTAAACGTGCCTCTGAATTGGAAGCTAAATTGAAGGAGGCTGAGACCGCTTATGACGCTTTAAATATGCAGTTGATGGATCAAAAAGTTAGTCATGAAGATGCCGGTAAAAATTTGAGAGAGAAAGAAGACTTAATCAACAGCTTAGAGGAAAATAAAAAAGAGTTAGAGAATCAGTTGGAATCTAAAGAGGAAGACATTCAAAAACTTGAATCTGAACTCAAAGATTTGACATCAGCTCATCAAATTGAGATTTCGGAACTAAATCAAAAAATCTCAACAATCTCTCGGGCATTAAAAGAAGCTGAACAGGTTGGAGAGAAGCACAAGAATGAGCACGACGCATTAAAGGTATCATCCGATGTGTTTATCTCAGATTTGAAGAAAGAGTTAGGGGAATTGAGGGAGGCCAAAAACATGATTTTAGAAGAGAAAAAATCTTTAGATTCTACCATTTCCATGATTTCGGAAAAAATTGAGTACAAGGATAAGGAGGCCCAAGATTTCTCTATTAAGGTCAAGGAACTTTCTGACGAGGTTGTCAAGTTAAAGAAAGATTTGGAGATTGCTGGGGACATAAGAGTTCGAAATGAAGATACAATCAAAGATCTCAATGAAAAGATTTGCCAGTCTGATTCTGCTAAATCCGAGATTGGAAAGCAATTAGATGATCTAAAGTCTAATTGCAAAGAAAATTCAAAGAGTTATAAATCATCTTTAAGTAAACTAGAAGATGATAATCAGATTTTGACGGAAAGTATCACAAAGCTTGAAGCAGAGATTAAAGGTCTTAATGCTGACTTGGATAAGAAAGTGAAAGACATTGAGCAAGAAAGAGAGTTGCTTACTGGGAATTCCGAAGCCGTTATAAAGGAATATTCGGAGAAGATCACGAAGCTGGAGGAAGAAAAAAAAAATTTAGAAGTTTCTCACGGCACTAAGATAGAAGAGTTGAATCTCGCTAAGACTAAGCTAACATCTACGAATAAAGAATTATCAAACAAGTTGGAAGAATTCACAGTTGATTTGGCCGAAGCTACCGATAATGCTAAAGGTTTGGAATTGCAGATTGCAAAGCTTGAGAAATCTGAAATTAAACAAAAAAGCTTGCTTACAAGTTTGACCACGAGTTTGAGTGATAACAAGAAAGAGCTACTTGCAGAGAAAAATTTGGTCATCGAAAAGTCTTCCAAAATTTCTGATCTGCAGTCAGATATTGAAACATTGAAGCTCGACTTAGAAGAAGCAAATAATAAGATTGATGATTTAAACGCGCTTTCAAATCAGAAAGGGTCCGAGTCCAGTGCTAAAGATGACCAGCTCAAAAAGAGTAGCATTAAAGTTTCTGAGTTAGAAAGCCAACTAGGGAAGCTCAAAGTGGAATTAAATGGTTTGCAAGAGTCCACGGAGTCCGAGAAGTTGGAATTGATTGAAAAGTATAAAGCTGACATCTCAAATATGAATGCAATTAAAGAAGAGAAAGTCAACCTACTTAATAGTTTGAAGAACGAAATCAAGGAATTGAAGGAAAAGTCAGGAGAGTCGAATAAGAAAAATGAAGAAAACGTTAAACGTTTACAAATAGAGCTGAAAAATATGAAGATCGAAACTGAAAAGCTTCTGAAGGAGAAAATAGATTTACAAGGACAACTAAAATCTGAAAAATTGTCCACTGACAGTCGTTTAAGAGAAATAGAGGAGACTAATAACAAGTTGAACTCTGATCTCAAACTTGAAGTATCCTCCAAGTCTAAAAAGTTGACGGAATCAGAGCAATTCAACGACGAATTGAAGAAAAAACATGAAGAAGAGATTGTTTCCAGAGAGAAAGATTTGTTGGAGCTAAAGAGGACTATCCACGATAACGAATCACACCAATCTGCCAAAATTTCCGATTTGAAAACATTGGAAGAAACAAAGGATAAAGAGTTGAAAGAATCGCTTCAAAAGATTAGTGAACTACAACAGAAAATGAATAGCATGGTTCCAAAGAGTGATTTAGATGATTTGATGTTGTTAATGAGTGAGTTAGACGATCAAAACAAAAACTTGAAGAGCAGGTTAAAAGAGCATGGAGAGGTGGTTTCCAGTGACGAAGATGACGATGACGATGATGATGACGATGATGATGATGATGCTGCTGATAGTTAAGAGTAGCTCACGAATATATATATGTTTATAACCGTCTCCTATGAAAACATTGCACTCCCATGTTGATTGTCTAGGTGGAAATAAGGGTAAATTGTAGCTTGTAGATCTTCACTGTTCAATGTAAACGCCCAAATGTAAACGGCCTAATGGTATACTGCCAAGTTTAAACGGTGTAGCGATGTGTATGGTTGAAATGTTACCCCACACTCTCTAACTTAATCCGAGGCGCATCCCATTTTTCACATGCTTTTTATGCTCAGTTTCGGCCTGGAAACTGTTTAGAATGGGTCCTTTCACTTTATTTTATAGTGCAAATTGAGTTGTCAGTGATGATCGTGAATATTTGTTTCCATGTGATAAAAGTATTTGGAGATGTATATATATATATATAAGTAAACCTTCTTGCTGTTGTTCCTTATTTTATTCAATTTATTATCGCACGGCCATGGATTCCATTTTATACTACATATTTAATGGAGACATTTGAATCTATTGCACTCAGAATATACGCTTTAAGAAACATATTAGTCAAATATTATTCTTAAGAAATGAGTTCGAACAATATCAATTTTCACGACAAGGTGGTCGTAATCACTGGATCAGGTGGGGGGTTAGGTAAAACATATGCCCTATCTTTTGCAGCCAGAGGTGCCAAGGTCGTTGTCAATGATTTAGGTGGTACCTTAGGAGGTTCCGGAACATCCACCAAAGCTGCCGATTTGGTTGTCGAAGAAATCATATCCAAAGGTGGTCAAGCAGTTGCCAATTATGACAATGTGGTGACCAATCCCCAAGGAATTGTCAAGAGTGCTATTGATGCCTTCGGTACAGTTCATATTCTAATCAACAATGCTGGTATTTTAAAAGATTCTAGTTTCAAGAACATGACTGAAAAACAATTCCAAGATGTTATAGATGTTCATTTAACTGGTGCTTTTAGACTTACTCAACTTTGCTGGGATTTGTTTAGAGAGCAAGGTTACGGGAGAGTTCTAATGACCGCTTCTCCTGCCGGTTTATATGGTAACTTTGGTCAAGCTAATTATTCGGCAGCTAAATTAGGATTGGTTGGACTCGCGGAAACGTTAGCCAAAGAGGGAATCAAGTATAACATAAAAGTCAACTCTATTGCGCCACTAGCTAAATCCAGAATGACCGAGACTATTTTACCACCTGATATCTTGAATAAGCTACTACCAGAAAAAATTGCTCCATTGGTTTTATATTTGAGTTCAGAAGAATGTAAAGCAACTGGTGCAACATTTGAGGTTGCAGCAGGTTTGTTTGCTCAAATTAGATGGGAAAGAAGTGGTGGTTTGTATTTGAAACCAAACAAAACATTAACACCGGAAGCAATTTTAAACCAGTTTGATAAGATAACCAAATTTGATTCATCAGCACAATATCCATTTCAATTGAACGATTACAATGATATCATTTCGAAGACTCAGAAGTTACCTGATAATGACCAAGGCTCAATCAAAATAGAATCGTTGAAAGGTAAGGTTGTCATTGTAACCGGTTCGGGCGCCGGTTTGGGTAGGTCTCATGCATTGTGGTTTGCCAAATACGGTGCTAAAGTGGTTGTCAATGATTTCAATGATCCCGATACAGTGGTGAATGAAATCAAAGCAGCTGGTGGTATTGCTGTTGGTTCTAAGCATGATGTTTATTCGCAAGCTGAAAATATTGTCAAAACTGCTTTAGATGCATTTGGCACAGTTGATATCTTGGTTAATAATGCTGGTATTTTGAGAGATAGATCAATTTCAAAGCTGTCACAGAAAGAATGGGATCAAGTTATCCAAATCCATTTGCTTGCTACTTTCAGACTATGTAAGCTTGTCTGGCCGATTTTTTTGGAGAAAAAGAGTGGAAATATCATAAACACATCATCAACTTCTGGTATATACGGTAACTTTGGGCAAGCTAATTATGCGTCCGCTAAAGCTGCAGTTTTAGCGCTTAGTAGAACTTTGGCAATTGAAGGTAAGAAGGCAAACATTAAAGTCAACACAATTGCCCCACATGCAGAAACATCTATGACAAAGACAATTTTTAAGGATTCAGAATTGAACAAATTTTCACCAGACCAAGTCTCTCCATTTGTGGTCTTATTAGCAAGTGAGGAGGTGGGTGATTTTACTGGTGAGTTGTTCGAAGTTGGTGCCGGTTGGATCGGTAATACAAGATGGCAGCGTGCTAAAGGAGCTGTTTCGCATGAGTCTTCAATCGAAGTGGAATTCATCGATAACAATTGGAATGACATCACTGATTTCGATAATGGTATAACTTTGAGATCAACCCAAGAGTCAAGTATGGCAATATTAGATTCTGCGGGTGGTGATGTCGATAATGATGATGAGGATGAAGAAGATGATGACGAAGATCAAGATGATGATGAAGAAGATCAAGAAAAGAATGAGTTTTACACGTATGATCATCACCAAGTCATATTATACAATCTCTCCATTGGCGCTTCTGCAAGGGAGCTCAATTATGTCTATGAAAACAGTGATGAGTTTCAACCAATTCCTTCCTTTGGTGTTATTCCATTCATGAATCAAGAAGATGGTGGGTTTAACTTAGATAAGATTTTGAAGAACTTCAATCCTGCTTTGTTGTTACATGGTGAGCATTATCTAAAGATTAATAAGTCTCAATTACCAACATCTGGAAAATTATCGACTAAGTCTCACCCGATTGCTGTCTTAAACAAAGGTAAAGATCCTTCAAAACCTAAGAATGCGTTGGTGATTGGTGCTTATGAGACTTTCGATACAGCTACGAACGAGTCTCTTTTCTATAACGAAGTTTCGTACTTTATCAGAAACTGTGAATCGAAAACAGGTAAAGATGAATATTATGAAAAGCAAAATAATAAATTCTTACAAAATTCATTCAAGGCGAGCTCCGAGGAACCAGATTTCGAAGCTACATTTAAGACAACAGAAGATTTAGCTGCTTTGTATAGATTAAATGGTGACTTCAATCCATTACACGTTGATCCTGCATTTGCCAAAGGTGGTAACTTTCCGAAACCTATTTTACATGGATTGTGCTTCTTCGGTATCTCTGCTAAGTTGTTACTTGAGAAGTACGGTAAGTTTGACGAAATTAAAGTCCGTTTCACCAATGTTGTCTTTCCTGGCGAGACATTAAAAGTTAAAGCCTGGAAAGTTGATAAGCATTTAGTGGTTTTCCAAACTTGGTCAGTTGAAAGAAACTGTGTTGTTATTGACTATGCAGGTGTGAAGTTGGTTAACGCTGGCGATTCAAAGTTGTAACTAATTTGATCATCTTAATTTGTTTTGTTGATTCTTTTTTTTGAATATATTTATTTATCCTCTATATACAAACGATAGCTAAGAGGTTTTCCACCATTCTCGTAGTTCTGTTGTAATTTTAAGTCATTGGTTTCTGCTATTATTTTCAAATTTATACAAATGATTCCAGATTTACAGATTGCTATAAATAATTCAAAATATGTATTTTTTCAAATGTTCGTTTATATTACTTTACTAACGTCCTGGTATGCCACTTGCCCATGTTTCATTGAAATGATCACCTAAAACTTGTTTACTTAATTCAAACAGTTCAGCATCTTTTTCGTCTGTTTGGCCAGTCAATACTAGTCTATATTGAACTAAAGCAATCTCCAATTCAGTTTCTGTAGAAACACCCAAGACAGTTTTGCCCTTCTTGTCTATCCATTCTCTAATGGCAAACCTCGTTGCTAACTCAGCTAACTCAGTATTATGTTCTTTCAATAATATATCAGCCAATTTAGTAACTACATCTCTGAGCTCTTGAGAGCAGGGATGAAACGATTTTGTTTCTTGTGATCTTAGTAAAGACATAGACAATATAGATGCATTGTTCAATAATTTTATGCCAGTGTCAGAGATGAATCTGTCATAGAAGTCTCCTAATCGCGTGTTTTGTATACACATGTTAGAGTAACTCAGAACGGTGTCCAAAGTACCAATATTTTTGTTTTGAATAGCTTTCAAGGCGATTTTGTATAAATACTCAACAGGATATCCCGAAATGCCTACATTTCTGATCAATCCCTCTTTTTTCAATTGTATTAATGTTTCCAATGCTTCAAAAATGCCATCTTCCCTCACAAATTCAATATCATGCAAGTAAACAATGTCTAAGTAAGTGGTGTGAAATCTTTCAAGCGACCTTGAGATAGACTTGCGGACCCAACTTGCAGAATAATCAAAGTCATCTAATTGCAATCTACCCACTTTAGTACAAATATAGAAATTCTCCCTCTCAACCAACTTATCGTCTTCAATTAAAGAATTGAGGGCTTGTCCTAATAAGATCTCAGAAGGTCCATAATATGGAGATGTGTCAATTGTGTTGATACCATTTTTGAAACCATGGAGGAGAAGTTGTTTCACTTCCATAGAGAATGGGTCATCGTTGTACTGAGTGTTGAAAATTGCACCGCCTATGATCAAAGGAGATATTTCTTCAATCTTTGAAGACACCTTGGGTAATCCTAGTGACATTGATTATTGTGTGTCTGTACTAAGTAAGATATATATGTGAAATCAGTTCAGTCCAGCTTATAGGCAGAACAATTAAATCATTTCTGGCATTTACTTGCTAATATTTATAGGAGGATGAAATATCGATGAAAAATTAAAGATCTCTCGGGTTTTATTCTGCCTCGTTTCACGAGCGAGCTCAAATATATATTATAAACGCGTAATTCGCACGTGATCTGGATTTTGTTATTAAAAGTTATATGAATTCAGTTCAATTGTCTCTGGTCTTTATGCCTAACTATCAATGTGGCTATCTTTTCGATATACGATTTGCTTCTGTTGAGTCCACAGGAACACTTCGAAGCTGATATTCCGTTCAAAATTCACTATGTCTGGCAAAACATTTAAAAGAAAGTTCAGCAAGTTTTCCAAAGCTGGTAATACCAATGATGCTTCGGAGACAAGCAGCGCAGGTGATGAATCAAAAGAGTTTCAATTCCAGGTACGTTAACAAATCTTGGATCGCTATCAACGAGTAATTACTGTTGAAAAATCGTGTTCATTGTGCTTACTAACATTAGATTTTTATATAATCAAAAAAAATAGCTAGCTGGAGAAAAGAAAAGAGTTTCTGTTCGTAAATTCCATGGAAGGAACTTAGTCGATATAAGAGAATTTTATCAGAAAAATGACCAGTGGCTACCTGGCAGCAAGGTAAGTGTCTAAGTCTCACTACTCATGTGATGTCAACATGGTCCGCTATAATTACTAACATCATTAAATCTAAACTATATTCTAGGGTATATCATTAACTGAAGAACAATGGACTGCACTGGTGACTAAGGCTTCAGAGATTAACAAAGCGCTAGGTCTTCTCGATCCCAAAGAAGTTGCAAAGGATGATCTAGTTGATGATGAAGACAGGGAAGAGGTTGATGACGATGATGATGATGATGATGACGTTGGAGATGTTGAGTTTGAGGAAGTTGATACTAAACCTGGGGTCAAGAAACAAAAAGTTGTCAAGGAATCAGAATAATATACTTTCTTCTTCCTCTAAACAGTAGTCCTTCGATAATATTCATATTTCGATCCGTTGGTTTTAAGTTTTCTATAGTGTTAGTGCCCTGGTTCACGTTTTCAACTAAATTAAATTATAAATAGTAAATAGTAAATAGTAAATAGTAAATACTAAATAGTAAATTCATGTAAGCAGTTGCAAGATGCCGTACCCACCTTAGTCTCGTCGCACTGGCAGCAATCACTGGCACGAAGACCCTTAATTTTGCTAGGATCTTAAATCACCAGTAACTTACGACGGGGAAAAACGAGGGAATCGCGGGCACTTTCTCTACGGACACCGGGGGGGGGGGGCTTTGGCTGGGCAGTGGTGGGGGGACCACAAAACGCTTGATGCGCACAACACATCTGGGTTCTGGGGCTTGTGGCCTGGGGCTTGTACTGTACTGTCACTTATGTAACCTGTGACCTGTGACTTGTCGCCTGTGCTTGCCCCGGGTACATTGTGTCAAATCCTTATATTTGTAAATTTTGATGGATCAAATCAAGTTTGTTTCTGTATTTGAAAGTTGATATCTTTATATTGTCGTCTACTTGTTGATGAGTTTTATACCTAAATTTTCAGCTAAACCTACAGTTTAAAGTCACATAATTTTGATATAGATTCGTATAACCCACACCGAAACGTTTTTTGTTTTGAGACGTGATATTGGAAACAAAATGTCATCGGAACAAGACCCAAGCAAAGTTGAAGTTGGAGATAATGATCCGGAGCCATCTGTGGAACAACCACAAACAAAGCAACCAAAGAGTGAAGCTACGACTTTAGAAACGTCGGAAATTCCATCTTTTGACAGAACACCTAGACGGGCAAGCAAGAATTCTTTACGATCCATGAACTCGGGGCGGATTAATCAGCATCAACACAATCATTCCAGTGAAGGTGAATTAGATGTCCTTGGTCTGTTGCATAATGATGTATCTCTTGATTCTTCAATAGCTCAAGGTGATACCTTTATTGATCATAGAACACAAAGTCAGAGTACTGGTCTGAAAAAACCTCACACTCGTAGATCTGGAAGATCACCCAATAGGTCAAAATATAAAAGACCATCCCCCGCCTCCGAGCTAATCTCACCATCTAATGATATCAACTCGAGTGCCAATCAACCAATATTACCTCCTTCCTCAAATACGCAGTATTCTAGAAAGCCAACTAGTGGATTAAGCAACGTTGTCACTTCGTCCATAGACCATAGGGTGGATTCACATTCAAATTCACAGCATTCATCATCCAGCACTCCCGGTTCACCTTTATATTATTACAAGCCTAAGGGCAACAGAAAGAATAAAAATTATGGCTCGGCAGAATATGTGGATACAGATCCAAACAACGACGATGAAGATGAATATCAGGAAGGGAGTGATCGCTATGGAAATGGGCACCAACATTCTTCAACAAAGGCTAGAAGAATTGTACGCCAAACAAGCATGCCGTTGAAACCAGGATACTCCATGGGTTTGTCAGAAGGGCATCATTACGCTTCTGAAAACCCATTTGAACCGAGCTTCAGGGCCTCGGCCGACCCTCACATTGGCAGTCTCAATAACTACAGGTTCTCTCTTTCCTCTTCTGCTCGTCATAGATCTAAATCGGATACTGGCATAGTGAGTGATATTGGCGACTCTGATGATGAAGAGGATTCAATGTATGCTTCCTCCAATCCTTCCTCTCGTAGATCATCTGATGCATCTTCTTTGCGTGATGTTTGTTTTCCGCTTGAATCATTGGACGAAGCAGGAAAGAGAAAACTGTGGCCAGATATTGAAGTTTTAGAAGAATTTGCTGAAGAAGAAAAGGAAGATTTGAAGAGGATAAGTGAGGCATCAGCTGCTTTGAGCAGAAGATCTTCATTTGCCGCATCCACAATAGATGGTACACATTCATCTGGGGTTGGTTTCCAATACCCTATTGTTTCGAATATAGATAGTGGCGAAGATTCTTTAACTCAGCGCTTATTGTCATCCAGTGACGATGAAACCGATCCTTCAAGCGGAAAAGACAAGCCTCCAAGACCAAGACCGACCCCGTGGGTTCCTAATGTTAAGAGTGGCTCCGTTAGTGCACAGGAAGAATATCAAGATCGTCAAAGCAAACTAGAAAAGTTTAGATTCACTTACTTTAGGGAAGATATGACAAATACAATTCACTCCCCAAATATTTCCGGCTTGGTCAAGGATGATGCTATTACCTTTGCAGATTTATTTCTGCCATCTCGTTATGCGATGAAAACCAATAGCACTCCGGCAAATGTGAATGATATCGACAGTTTTTCTATTCCAACATCTAGTTTACCGGTCAGGGACTTAACTCCTGCTGCTATCAATGCTACTCAGCAGGCTCAAAATCATTTGGGTGCTGGTGTAAATGGAGTACCTTCACTGCAATCATCTCAAGTAAGTTTAAAGGCCAAAGCTGCCAATCAATCAGCGGCAGGAACAACGACCCCTACTCCTTCTATTGTGACCGATTCGGTTGGAACTACAGTTTCTGAACCTCCACCGTTTTGGATTGATGTTCTGAATCCAACAGAGGAAGAAATGAAGGTACTATCAAAAGCATTTGGTATTCATCCATTGACCACAGAAGATATTTTTTTGGGTGAAACAAGAGAAAAAGTTGAACTTTTCAAAGATTATTACTTAGTTTGTTTTACGTCGTTCGACGTTGTTCAAGAACATCATAACAGAAAAAAGTTACTGGGAAAGGCTTACTCGTCTATGTCTGAAGATGAAAGTATAGCTAGTGAAGATAAGCACTGGTTTAAGAAAACTTTGAACTTTTTTCAAAAACAAACTAATACTGAAGACTCAAGAGGAAGTGATCATCATAAGCCAAAGAAAACTACTTCCCTTTTATCCAAGAAAACTAAAACGAGAAGAACCAAGAAATCCAAAAATGGTGATTTGGAACCGCTAAATATGTATATAATTGTTTTCAGGGAAGGTGTGATCACATTTCATTTCAAGCCAACTCCCCATTCTGGTAATGTGCGAAGAAGAGCGAGATTACTTCGTGACTACTTAACCGTGACATCTGATTGGATAGGATACGCTTTGATTGACGATATCACTGACGCTTATGCTCCGTTGATAGAAAGTATAGAAGATGAAGTGAATGCCATTGAGGACGCGATTCTTGTTATGCAAAGTGGTGCAACATCAGATGATGATAGTGATGACGATAGTGATAGTGATGATGAAGAGAATGATCAGATCTGGTTAAAATTGAAGCGTCGGAATTCAACAGTAAACACAGATGGAATCCGCTCAATATTATCTCGAAGTTCAAAAAGCTCATCATCAAATAGTTCCAGGCGTACACGTACCAAGATTTTGAGCTGGAAAAGAAAAGGCGATATGTTGAGAAGAATAGGTGACTGTCGTAAACGAGTGATGTCCTTGCTTCGTTTGCTAGGTTTCAAGGCAGATGTTATTAAGGGGTTCAGCAAGAGATGTAATGAGCAATGGGAAGTTGCTCCAAGATCAGAAATTGGAATGTATTTGGGAGATATTCAAGATCATATAGTGACAATGGTTCAATCCCTAAATCATTATGAGAAATTACTTGCCAGATCACATTCTAACTACCTTGCTCAAATCAATATTGATATGACCAAAGTGAACAATGACATGAATGATATTCTTGGTAAGATCACAATTTTGGGTACCATTGTTTTGCCTATGAATATAGTTACTGGTTTATGGGGTATGAATTGTATTGTTCCGGGGCAAGATGCCGAAGGGTTGACGTGGTTCTGGGGAATTCTTGTGGGTATGATTGGTTTTGCTATGATATCCTATTATATTGCCAAAAGGGTCAGTGGTATTATGTAGTGCATATACATTTTGTACTTTTCATATGTTATAATATTGTAACATTCTGATCGTCCGCTTGTATGTTCGATTATAAATTATGAATAATAAATATTTTATACACTGTTTACATATTAAATCCTCTGTATCTGCTGAACTATATATAATACATGTTTTTTTGAAAACAAAATATATGTCATCCTAAAGGCAAAACTAATAAAGTGAGTAAAGAAAAAAGAAGTAGCCTGGATAAAGACATACCCAGTCATTCCCAGTTCTTGTTTATCACAGATCAACAAGATAATTACTAGGAGCCAATCCTGACTCCGCTGTGTTCAAATTCTCAGCAAACCACCATCCATCTGGCTGCTGGTGCAAAATCATCAATATGTCTTTCTTCTTGAACGATAACTCTTGCTCGATCTCTGCATTATAATTGTACTGTGCTCTACAATATTTCATCACAGCATATCCTTCAGATGATCTTGATGGCAAATTTGAATCACTTATAAACTTATTCTGAAGTGTTGTGGATGATTTTGACTTTCTTATCATTGATGATGATCTACGTGTTGATTGTGTTTCTTTCTTTTTTGTCTCCCCTTTCTTCAATGGTTCTAAAGAGTCGGAAAACTTACGGGTCTTCGGTTCATTCTTGATAATCTTTTCAAAAAAATGATCTGATTTCTGTGACGATGTTTTTTTCGCTGTCTTTGGTTCATCATCGTTGTTGTTGAAAAGTTGCATTTTTAACAAATCCCCTAGAGATTGTTTCTTTGTGTGGCCACTGTTAGTTTGTTTGGTTTCTGAGCAAGTATGATGAGTCACTGGAGAATCAACGGACATCATCGATTCTCTAAACTTGGATGTTTCTATCTTTCCTGGTTTAGCTGTAAATCCGCCGAATGAACGGTCGGCCATGTATGCCCTTAGAGGATTAGTTACACTCAACACCGATTTCTGACTTGGTTTATCTCTAGATAAATTAATTGGGGCTGTTGGTTTATCATCTGAAGCCATGGAGTGAAGTAATGGATTAGAGTAAACACTAGCTTTCAACTGATGGGAAACTGTGTATTCATGATCATTGTCTTCGTAACTTGAGACAGACGTTGGGTTCGAGTAATCAGACAATACTTTATAAGAACTTGGTTCCGATTCTGTTGCACCTCCAACTGATATTCTTTGTTTTGAATCAGACACTTCTGATTGTGCTATTTGTTGAAGTTCTCTGAATGTTTCTTGACGTCTATCTATCAAGTCAAGCTTAGTTTCTTCATTTTGTGTCAATTGAGGTGGCGGGACTCTTTTTTGGTTTAATGTGTTGTGTTGATCTTCTATTTGTTTTTGAACGATTCTTATTTCATGGACATTGACCTTTTGAGTTACAGGTTCTGTAGATTTCAATGATTGTTGTCCTTTGGCAAAGTCTATAAATTCAACATTTCCGGAAACTTCATTTCCTGTTGCATTTTCGTGTACAAATAAAGGTATATCTTTCCTGTAACTACACTGTTCCAAAGAAAGCCGTATATTCTCGCAACTCTGGTCAGCGGCCAAGCAGGTTGAGCTTACAGTGTTTGCATACTCCCAAATACTCTGTTTTAAAAACTTGATCTTCTCCTCGTCTACTGCTTGATAATTCTCGCATGACAAATACCACTCATCTTTCCATGTTTCGAGTAAGCCATTGTACTCTTTACAAAGTTGATAATACTCTGAACGTTGTTCAATCATCAACTGTTGTTGTTTAATCATCTTTGTTTGCATTCTTGTCGCTTCTCTTTCATCCATAAGTATTTGTTCAGTTTTGTAACTGTTTATTTTTCTGTAAGATGTTTCATAATTTTTCTTCGATTGTTCCACTTTGTTGAGCAATGTTTGTTTATATTTAACAAGTTTTGAAATATTAGACTCTGTGGGTTTCATTTTTGCTTTTGTATCACTGATATATTCTTGTAATGGTCTTAGCAAGACTTCATTTATCTTATTTGCTTCGGCAGTATGACTTGCACTTAAAGTGTTTGTCTCGTCTAAAAGGACGTCGCAACTTTCTTTCATAGAAGATCCAGACTGTTCAAATTGGGATATTGGGAGTCTTCTAGATAATGTGTTTAATTTACGAGCATATTCTTCTTCAATTGCCACACGTTCTTTATAAAAGTGAGACAATACTTCCATAGTTTTAATTCCTTGGTGGAAATGATTGAATAACACATTGACTGATGAATCATCCACAGACCAGAAGTTCTGGGAGTATTGGTGGTCTAATATTGGAGCTACCATGAATAGTGATTTGTGATAAGTTACTGGAATAAGTTTATGAGGCGCTTGATTGACTGGTATAAAACTCGAAAGCAAAAGAAGCTCGAGGATGTATTTAAAAAATTATTTGAAATAAAAAATGCTTTAATCTGATGTCAACAGCTTTTGGATGTTAAAAGTAGTCTTGTATGACAATCAAAAAAAGGTCAATTCTGTTGAAACAGATTGAATACACCTTTCAAGTCTCACATATGAGTAGACTGGAACATCAAGCTGAGGGATGTGGTTTTCTTTTTGAAACTCAACTGAAATGGCTCAGAAAATAAAGGATAGGTAAGATTTCGATGTTTACCTATTTCCTAATCGGGTTAATGAGATTTTGAGACAACTTTGGAACACTCGCCACAAACTTATCAAAGGCTAGTCCTACAAGGCGCAGTTTTCTTAAAAATGTCTCCGTACGTGTGGAAATTAGCTCTAAGGTTTAAACTTCTAAGTTCATACTACTGTTCAATATCGTGTATTCAAGCAGTGTAAACCTGGTAGTTATTCTGTGACTCGCTTTCGATAAAACGGATCAAAGACTCTCTGAGAAACTTACCCACTTTTATATTAGATAAATTTGAAATCTTTTTATCTTTACAGTAGAAAATTTTGAAAATTAAGTGGTAATTTTTGTTGCGCGCGGGCCTTCTTCAAGTGGAATGAATTTCAAAAATTGTAGGTCTGGGGAACTCAGAGGCAGAGCGGCCCGCAAAAAACACACCTTTTAAGTTTTAACAGTAGAAACAAAAAAGGGCATACAACATATCAATTGTCGCAAGCAAACAAATGTAACCTTCAGTAAAAGCTTCTGATTCTGTTTGTTGCAACTCCAAAAGTTGACTGGCATTTGTTTTGTTACCATTGGTTGGCAAATATTTTACAGTAACCAAATGTTGTAAAATTGTGAGTACAATCAGTAAAAGTTATGTTACCAGCTGCTTATATCTATTTTCAAATGAGATTACACAAAATGAATAGAAGTTTTCAAATTTTCCTAAACTCAACATTAATGTTACCCTCAAAGTGTTAATTACAATCACAAATGGGAAGAAAGGATCAGATGTAGTCACCAGTCATCTTATGTAATAATTTTGAAAGAAGAACAAATCCTTTTGGCTCTTGCTCATTTAGACAGTACCAACAATACCCTAAATATAAGTTCCCAAGCTGATAAACTTTCAACTTTACACAGTCTTGCAACAAGGACCCACCCACCGGATATCAGCAAACTCATGAATACCGATACAACAAAAATAACAACTGTGAAATGCTTGGAATCTCTCCAGATTTATTTGATATCACTCAGTTCTTGTAACCTCTACATATGTTACAGTTGAATGTATTATGGCACAATTTCTACAATTTACAGTTCAATATTGAAACAGAGATTAATTTGTAAAATAAAATACATACAATAAAATCCAATCCAAAGTCTAGAACACTGTGAGGATAAAGATTCACAAAGACAAAAAAGAATGTGATAAAGAAACAAATAGTAAGAGAATTGATTTAAATAATTGGGTTGTGTGAGAGTAAGAAATAAAAATAATCCAGGGTATAAGAACAAATATAAGATTGAAAACAAAGATATCGAAATCACCAATTGCTGATAGCTAACACCGTAACGTCTCATGTATTCACATTTATTTTAACACAATACAACTCGTAAAAGTATGAACTGGTATATTTAAATACACGGTACGCCTAGAGCAATTGAATAAAACTTATGATATCAGTTCAGAAGTATTTTCTAATCTTACAATCATTCTCTTTAAGTATACCCTTTCATTATAAATATTTCTTTTGTCTTCTCAAACTCTTATTTCTCTTTCTTTTTTATAGCATTAATGAACCAGTAACCAAACATAATAAACTAAAATATGAGCCAAAATATAAAACATTAAACGGATTTAATGTTTTGTATTTAAGCAGCAATGGTAACTTCAACTTCGACACCTGGTTCAATAGTAATTTGAGTGATTTTCTTAACTAATTGAGCTGGAGCATGCAAGTCAATGTATCTCTTGTGGATTCTCATTTCGTAAGTTTCCCAGGTCTTAGAACCTTCACCATTTGGAGTCTTTCTGGTTGAGATCTTCAAAGTCTTGGTTGGCATTCTAACAGGACCTTTCTTGTATAAGTTGGAACTGTTAGCATTGTTGATGATGTTTTGGGAGACCTTTTCTAATTGCTTAACCTTGGTGGAGACTAAAGTAATTCTGATCTTGTGGATCTCTTGTTGAGGGACGGCCTTTTTTTCTTCGGACATTTTTAGTTAGGTATATGAATATGAGACGTTCAAAGTTGAAGAGAGAGAAGGTCAAAGGTTTCTTTTAAAACCTTCAAACTAACAGTAATATATGTTGATAAATATTTTTTGTAGAAGATAGACAATAATGATGGATAGTATTCCACAGTTCTCAGTCCTAGTCCTTAGTGCTTAGAGTTTCACTTGGAAAAATTTAATTTTCAGAAAGGTCGATGAAGGCGTGGTAAACTCAAAACGTTTTAAAAACAAGGGTTCAAAGACCACTCTCCTGGGCACGTGATGTTTTAATGTGGTGGGAGGTGTAACTGGAGGGGCGCTTATTTTGATCTATTGCCGAGGCTCACACCGAAAGTATAGATTCCATGACATTTGATAACTATTCAATATTTATTGTTCATTCATTATCTATTGACTATCATCTATTATTTGTTATCTATTATTGAATGTTCAATATTTATTACTTATTATTCATTATTCAACTTTATATATACACAAGCATTGTACGAAAATATACTGAATATAATGCATTATAAACCTTCAACGCTCAAGTTAAAAGACAGTACCATCAGCAAATAATTCAATAGGTGGTCCTCCATCAGATCTCAACTTCTTAGCTATTAGTCTACCAGACTTCCAAGAACCAGCTTCAATCAATTGTGGTAAAGTCAATTCATATTTAGTACCTGTCACCTGTAATTTATCATTCACCAAAGGTAAAATATAATCCAATAAGCAAATGATAGATGATCTCCATTCAACTATGATATCATCAGAGGGAGAATAAGTTGGGATATCTGGTTTGAAGCCAACCTTCTTAGAAAACTCCAAGCCTTGATTTAAAATCTCTTCTTTCAAAGATAGCAAGCCAAAATCAACAAATAATCCTCCGTTTCTATATTCAGGTAATCCTGTCATGTATTCAGAATTTAAAATTTCAAAATGTCCAAATTTTGACAAAGGTAGGAAAAGTGAATATGTCAGCCATTGAGTAAGTTTGTGGAAGGTGACAACTTTAGCCCATGCTGGGACATCTTGTGTTTTCAAAGCTTCAGCTGATTCTGTTATACGTGTTTTGAGTTCCCATGCATCGCCAACTGTAGTACCATAAACCTTGATTCTACCATCTTCAGGCCAGACTGGTCCAAGACCCTCCATTAAAGCCATCCATAAATCTTCCAGTTCAAGTTTGTAGCCAGTTGCAGACTTTGTCGACTTTTTAACAAGGTAGTCTACAAGATTCCCTGGTCTTGCATCCTCACCAAATATTTCTTTGTTATCCACCAGAGCCTCGCCAAGTTTCTTGATTAACTTGAATCTTCCTTCAAATCCGTTCATCGGGTTACTCTCAGAAATTTGTAAACCCTTCGATAACACATCTGGAGATAGATTGGCCAATTTGTGACCATTCACAACATATTTGTCAGCAGCTGGATCGTTACTCAGTTCCCCATTGATGAACATATAGAAACTTGCAACGGCAATCCCTTCGGATCTACCAATCTTTAATCCATTTTCATCAAATGCCCATTGATTTCCTGCTCCAGCGTCTAGTAAAACACTGATGATGAATAAGTCAATCAATTTCTTACACTTTTCAGTATCGGACAAACCCTTGAACTCTGTTTCAATCAGGGCGGTCAAACGAGGTTTACCATTAGCCTCAAAATGTTGGTATCTTCCATGCACTGGAATAGTAAGTAAAGATTCATTGGTTGGAAAAGATTCCTTAACGGTATTAGCAACAAAATCAACAACAGTATTCAACTTAGACAAGTCAACTGTGAAGTTTTCTAGTTTATTCTCTAGAATTAACTTTTGAGTATGAGCATTAGTCTCTCTAACTGACTTGATTGACTTTAGGTACTTGATCTTATCGATTTCTGATGTTGATGGCATGGTTACAGAATTGTCTGTTGGATTTCAATCTTTACGGATCTTTTAGCTAATACCTTCTGGAGTCTGCAAAGAGACACATCGACAATTATATCCTTTTATAAGTGTTCCAAATGAGAAAACATGAACAAGAGGTTTCTCGATAATGACTAGCCGTTGTGAGATAATGGGTCTTCAATCAATTCTTATTACTGGTACCGATAAGAAAAAGGAAAAGGCAACAAGACGGAGAGCGTCGGAAGTGGGAAAATAGTGATTGGTGTTGTCATCCTTGACATAACCATCAATGACAAGAATCCAAAGTTATCTAATATATTATCTAATGTATATGAAAATATGTATCGACGCGTCGATAAATTAAACTGCGTGCGCATGCATGAACATCGACCTGCCGAGGTGATCAAATTGAAATTTATTTACAGAATTTGAATTTGAAATCGAAAGCTAAAGTTTGAAATGGTTGATGGGTTTGAACAATCAACTAAAGCTTTCTATCGATTCTTGTAAGGTCAAGTGACAGGTATAGCCCATAATTATCACTTGCTTGAATACAGGCTTCCGGATTTTGAAATTCTCCAACTCAACAGCACATGATCCACTTATATTATTCAAATTTACAAAGAATATAGAGATATAAAATATAGGTATGAGTCTCCTGGTACAGAGGTTCCCTACATGCCTACAACGATGGCCGCTACACCGAAGCCACTCCCTTTGTACTATCCAGATTCGGTATAATTCATTTAAGAAAACAAAGAAGTCTCGATATGCTAAGGTAGACCAGATCTCAATATACCCTGAACTTTTTATTGCCGATGACCTTCGGAAAGCGACTGAAGCTGTGAATAAGCTCTTGTTGCACCCTATAAAGAAATCAAAGGTTGGTTTAACGTCTCAATTACAGCGGAAACGGTCCAGCAAGTCAAGCATAGAAACATCTCAAGAAGTTGAACGACCCCCCCTAGATCAGAGTGCGAAAGGCACAATTGCGGATCGCTTTAGATTTGGCATTCTTGATATTAATGAATCACCAACCGAAACAACCACTAACCAACATCTCAAATTGAAGGACCAGAACTGCGAAACCAACGAGCGAGTCAGTACAGGAACACGTATACTTGATAAAAGACTTTCAAGACGAGTCAGTCCGAACCACCAAAACACCAGGTACATATATCATCCTTCCACAAATAAGGTCATCGATAAACTTCATCCTAGCTATTCTCCTCGTCTTTTCACTGAAAATATTTTTGCTGGGAATAAATCTATTTCCCCATCCCATATTGTTTCAAGCCAAAGTGCCACGCTTGAGAGCTTCAAAGAACCCCTTTCACATTTTCCCGTTTTACTGATTTTAAACCCATCCGCCTCGTCGATCTCTATTCAATTCGAACGGTTGATCCAAAGGATCGAAAAAATGAATCGGTCTTTCAATGATGAAAAATTTGGCAAGAATGTGAAGTTCACTGATCCAAACGACTACGAACTTCTAACAGATTACTTTATAGCGAATAAGACCATTTTGCGAGACTATTTTGATGAGGTCGTCACAGAAAATTCTGACTCGGATCTAAGATTCCTATCTACAGATCGTCATAGAGATATACTAATACTAGCGATCCCAGAGATGAGCTTTAAAAACACGACGCAAGTATTGGATTATATCACTCAGTATCATGGTTCTTCGTCGGCGGCCAAACTTGAAATTGTGTCCTGTGTTTTAAATGTTCCACATTTCCCTTTTTTGACTCAGATCAAACCTACAAAGAACGACTCTTCTTCTCAAAATTCTTCACTAGCAGTCGAAACATTTCAAAGTAAGTTAATGGAAAACAATTTGTATAATGTCGCTGCCGTAGGATTGATAAAAGTGTTAAAAAAAAGAGATGGTACGTTAATACTAACCAAAAGCAAATGACTCTAACGGCATAGTCATTTTTATCGCCATAATATAAGCATTTTTTGCATGACTCACCAATATATAATATAGAGTTCGGAGAGTTCCTCACAGTTTGATATACATATTACATACTCTCTAATTACAATCTACTTTTAATTCTCGTCGCGTCTGTAGTTCATTATTTATCTATGTCACAATATAAACGTGCAGCTACTTTTGAGACAACTAACCTTGTGATTGCCTGATATACTTAGCAATATCTTCAGCAACATTACTTGAAGCTGACTTTGCTTGTTTTTCAAATGCTGATTGATATATATCTTGCAGCTTCTTATTGGAATCGTTTATCTCTCCTTGTCTATCGTCTGTAAATGTATATTCCCTTTCCGGTTCATTGATATCAGGTTCAACCAGGCCATGCTCATATCCTTCGGGGACATTTTCTTCGTCATCGTCTGAGTAGTCAGATAAAACATCAACGTCGTCCTTTTTTGTACTTTGCTTCTTATCTTCTTTTAGTCCTAAATCATTCATTAAATGTGTGATGTTCTTTTCTTTTTTCTTCTTTTCATGTACTTCTTTCTCTTGTATGATTCTTTCTCTTTCCTTATGATAAAAATCGTTATACTCGTCCACTTTAGAATCGACAGCACTCAAAAAGTCATCAAATCCTTCACCCGTGTAAGATGAACAACTTACAACATCTAGAGTGGAATAGAACTCTTCGAGCATCAAACTCATAGAGTTGACTAACGAAGCCATATAGCCAGAGCCATTAGAAGTTTCATCATTTAGTTCGGCGTTAGATCTTAATGCATCCTGGAACGCTTCAAAATCTGTCATCCATTCCTTCGCAAAATCTGCATTTCTAACATCTGTCTTGTTAAACACAATAATCATTGGAAGTTTAGTTTTATAGAGAATGGAACAAGCGTAAAGCATATTGGATATAAAAGTGGTCGGCGAAGAGGATCTTGGAGTGTCGATTATGTAGGCGATAATTGTCGGGAAAGAAGAAGCAAACGCTTCCGTTATAATGGCACCCGACGCTGACCATATAAAGCACTCAATTTGACCCGGAGTGTCTACTATACAATGTTTAAAACTATCTGATCTCTTCTCCACTAATGAAATTACTTGATCGATTTTTGTAGAAAATAAGTTTAAAGATGTCACGATTGCACCATTTGGGCCCAAATTGTAATTCTCCATCACTTTTTTATACTTCACTGAATCTCTGATATCGATGTTGCATCCGAATGGAACCTTGAGCACAGCAGGATCTAAGTTGATGACATATGGAGGTTGTTCTTTGGAGTGTAAATGGGAATTCAAACGTTGCATGAAGGTGGTCTTACCCGAACCTGCCATACCAATGCAAATCACTGTAGCTGGAGCCATATTTCTAATTTTGTTATTGTAGTGCCTTCCTGTGATAGTTGTTTATATAAAGATGTACTCCTTAAAATCATCCTTATTGAAGGTCAAAATAGTATACCTGAAAAGTATATTATAAATCGGACCTATAGAGACCCAAAATCAGAAAATTTTCAGAATTAATAATACTATTACGTAAGAATTTACAAGCATTAAAATAAAATATTTTAAAATTTAGACAAAGGATTTTGGATATTCATAAGGAGTATAGGACCGGATCACAATTGTTCTCGACTCTATAAGACATAGCTATCCTCCACACAAAAGAAAGATTGACAAGTGAAAACCTAAAAAACTTATTCATATTTTTATCACCGAAAGTTTTCTTATTAACAAAAAAAACCATGAACGTGAACGCTTTACATGAATGTTTTTTAGGTACTCTTCAAGCTGATCAAGCCACTCGTCAGAATGCTGAAATCGAATTGAAGCATGCCTCGGGAACCATTGGATTCCTTGGCGCTTGTTTGGATATATTGAGTGCCTCAGAGGTCAACCCTGTTGTGAAAAAAGCTTGCTCCATTTATTTCAAGAATAAAATCATTACAAATTGGGGAAACCCTACTGGTTCGATTGATAACGATGAAAGACCAATTATCAGGGACAGAATCATCCCTACTATGGTGAAGCTAGACAGACAACTTAGAAACCAGTTTATCCCAGTTTTGGCCTCGATGATCTCATTTGATTATCCCTCACGGTGGCCTAACTTCTTACCAACTATCGTTGCATTATTTGAAAATGTCAGCGATATTAACTCGACATATACTGGTGTCTTGTGTTTCACTGAATTGGCGAGACAATATAGATGGAAAACAAATGAAGAAAGATCTTCAGAACTAGACCCTATAATTAGAGACTACTTTCCAAGTTTATTACTGTTTGGTAAACAAATTATAGCCGATCCAACAGCTCATGAAGGGAGTTATGAAGTTGGAGAAATTGTCAAATTAATTGCTAAAGCATACAAGTTTGTCACTTATCATGATTTACCTTCGCCTTTACAAGAACAACAACTATTATTAGAGTGGGGCACTTTCCATGTGGATATTATCAATATGCAGTTACCACCAAGCGTTATGGACATAGACCCTGAAGATAGGGCTTTAAGTCCGTGGGTGAAGTCACAAAAATGGGCATTTGCAAATCTTTACAGATTGTTTGAAAGGTATGGGTCTCAAAGTTTATCCAAGCGTTTTTCTTATGACAGTTTCCGTAAATTGTTTGTTTCGAGTGTTGTCCCGGAGCTACTAAATGTTTACTTCAAGAAATTAGAATTATGGAAAAATGGTCAGCAATGGCTCAGTGATGCATCTTTGTATCATCTTGTATCATTTTTAGAACAATGTGTTGTTCAAAAAGACTGTTGGCAAATGATCAAATCTCATATCAATGATATTATATCCGAAGTTGCGTTTCCAATTTTGCTTCCAAGTGATGATATCCTAGATATGTTTGAAAACGATCCAAATGAGTATATTCATATGATTTTGGATGTTTATGAAGAGACAAAGTCACCGCAAATGAGTGTCTTGTCTTTAATTTCAACTTTAGTTGAGAAGAGATCAAAGTCAACATTAGAACCGATTTTACAATTCACTTACAATAAATTGAGTTCATTTGTTAATGTTCCAGAAACTCTTGAAATAGCGAAACAGAAAGAATCTGCTTTGAGAATACTCGGAGGAATCTCCTACAAGTTAACTACTGGGAAGTCACCAGTCAAGTCTCAAATGGAAGGTTTTATTGCAGCCTTTATCTTGCCGAACTTTAGTTCTCAACATGGTTTCTTAAGAGCTAGAACTTGTGAAATTTCTGCAAAATTTGACAGACTGGAGTTCAAAGACCAGCAAACCCTTAATACTTTGCTCCAAGGTGTGTTAAACTGTTTCAATCAATCTGATAGTTTACCAATTCAATTAGAAGGTGCTCTTGCAATTCAAGCTTTCATGAGCTTTGAACAATGTAAAGAAGCGTTAGGTTCCATTATCGTGGAGACTATGGAAAAATTATTAGACTTATCAAATAAGGTCGAAAGTGATGCTGTTTCTGCTGTTATTCAAGACTGTGTTGAAACATATGTGGAGCAGTTGCAACCTTTTGGGGTGAACTTAATGGCAAAATTAAGTGAACAGCTTTTGAGATTGTTGTCTGAAATTAATGAAGCATCGAACGCCGATCCCGATTACGCTCTTGATGATATCAGCGATAAGCATTCCGCAGCACTTGGTGTTTTCAATACTATCATTACCGTTTTGTTATATTTTGAAAACTCCACCGATGTTATCGGTAAAATGGAAGAATGTTTTGCTCCTGCTTTACAATTTACATTGACTCACGATTTGGATGACTTTTACGCAGAGACTTCCGAGTTGATTGAAAACACAACGTTTTTGACTAGAAATGTATCCCCAATTATGTGGAAATTGTTCGAGTTCCTTATGGTGGCCCTTATAAACAGCGATGTGACATTCTACATAGATGATGTTTCCCCTGCCATCAGAAACTATATGGTCTATGGTGCTGTCACGTTGAGATCGAATAAAGAATATCAAGAAGCCATTTTCCATCTTGTTACCAAGATTTTCAAGATGGAGGGAAATGATGATGAAGAAGCTGATGTGGGTGCTAATGATATCATAATTGCTGCAGACTTGTCTACCAATTTTATTCTATCTTTAGATAGAGAGACGGTTGGTGCATACGTTCCTTCATTAACGAGTGATGCCTTACGACTATTGGCTCTTGAAGATAAGGCACATTCATCTGAAAAGTATCGTTTATCACTCGTTAATATTGTTATTGCTTCGTTGGTCATTGAACCTAATGCATGCTTACACACGCTAGTTGAACACAATGCAGTCCAGGACGTTCTTGCTCTATGGTTCAAACTCACGCCAGGTCTCAAGAGAGTGTTCGATCTGAAACTATCCATATTAGGCTATCTCTCAATATTGAACATTGAGTTGAATGACTTAGTCAATTTGAAACTTGATTATTTTATTCCTGAATTTGGTTCCAAATTAGCCAATTTGTTCGGTGAATTACCAGGCGCAATGAAGGCTATGGAGAAGAGAAGAGCTGATTTTGACCCGGAAAAGAATTTTGATGAATCAAACTTAGTTGGTGGTGATGATTGGGAAGGAGAAGGAGAATTTGGTGACGAGGATGAAGAATTTGATGACGCTGCAACACAAGAGTACTTGCAATTCTTAGAAGAGCAGGCTGACGTTGCTGCAAAAAACGGCACTATATTCAACCACTTCGAGGATGATGATGATCTGGTTGAAGAGGATCCTTACTCGAACACAACCCTGGATAACATTAATGTATTCAAAGCATTCAAGGAGTGTTTCACTGGTATTCAATCAAGAGATAGTAATAAGTTCAATATACTAATCAGCTCTTTAACTCCAACAGAGCAAGAACTACTGAATAACATTGCTACTATTGCTTCTGATGAATAACTTAGCTATCTACGATAATATTATATTTCTGCGGACTCTTGTTTCCTTTGCTTATAGATAATGCTGTTTCAACTTATGTGAACGCTGTATATACAGCTCGATTTTTCCAGTTCCCCTTGTTATTTTAACTTAAAATGTGCATCATACTATATTTACATAACTGTGTACCTAGGACTTATTGAAAGTGACATATATCGTATTTCTTGTAATTCAGTAAAGTTCAGTACTCGGGCCTCATTAAAAACTGATATCGATATAAAAAATGCTGGGGAAAATAGTGAGCCGCTTGTGGACCAATATTTCGCAGACATAAATAATTACATGATGGTTGAAACATCAAATCAGCTTAGCATATTGGTGTTATGAAACACGTAAATGATCTGTTTCTTTCATTCCTTATACACCTGTAAAAATCTTGTTCCTCCTACAGTGGGATAGGCAGTGATACAACAATGACTGGCTCGGATCGTGAGCAGATGTTAGTTGGTATCAGGAATGATGTCCAGTTCACTGCTTCAACCCTTAACATCATACCCATTTATCAGATGATCTCATCTATATTGCCCTTCGGGAAAACATCTTTATTGAACATAACAGCTGATGGACTGTGCTTCAGTATTGTGGATAATAACATATGTAAAGTGATGTTGACTTTAGATAAACGGCTATTTGCCAGTTATCAATTCAATCCTATTACATCACAGAATGTCACTCCTGGTAAGAGGAGATCATTTGAAAGTAGTACGAATACTGATGAATCCTCATCAAATTCATCGACTGAGGATGAGGACAGTGAAGGAGGGTCTGAACAAGAAAATGAAGAAGTGTCGTCCATTTCAGTGTTTATAGATTTAAAGTCATTTATTGAGACTATTAATATTCATATACCCATAGATAAAGACTTCGCAGAGTTCAGAACTAAATGTATATTGAGTTATAAGCTCCAAGGTGATCCTTTCATACTCACTTTCGAAGATGAGTTTATCATTGAAAGATGTGAATTATTGACTTTGCATGTTGACCCACTTGATAGCCAGATCAATTCAAAAAAAGGCAAAAAAAATCTTGTTTCCCTTCATAACAAAAAAAGCAGGAATCACAACGAATCGATGAATGAAGAAAATGATGATAATGAATTTGATGGATATGACATACTATTGAATGATAATTCAGTTTTCCAATTGGACTCCTCTAAAGTGATTTTCGAGATCATTTTGAAATCTTCCATATTGTATGATGTACTCAAAGATCTGAAAGATTTGAACACAGACGAATTTATAATATATTGTTCAAAAGAGTCTACTGAACCTGTTGGCCCTTTCAACAGTGGTCCGGTCAATCCAGATGCAGTATCAAAGAAGCAACTGGTGTTTATATCGAGATCTGAAAATGATGCGATCGGCTATTCAAAGTTAATTGTTCCCGAAAAGAGACCATTTTTGAAGGAGATGGAGTTATTCAAGCCTGTGGTAAAGCCTTCTCACTTAGATGAAGAGGGAGATAGTAGTCGAGGAGATGATACCATGAAAGATGGCCAAGCTGGTGAATACTCGGACAAAATTGAAATGATTCCGTCGTTTACAAACATATCTTCATTTTACAACTTTGGATATTTCTCGAAAATCATCAAAGCAATAAAACTGTCAAAGCTAATCAAAATAAGGAAAGACTTAAATGGAATAACCACACTTTCTTTGTTGATCGGATCTCCAGGTCTGAATGGGGGTCTCCAACCTACATCTGATGGTAGAAGCGTCTACTATGGAACAAGTATAGAATTTATAACTTTGGAATCAATTGCCCTTGAAGACAGACATTTAATTTTCCACAATATTCAAGATGCTGTTCATGGAGCAAATAATTTCATACCTAGTGATGTTGACAGAGACTTAATGAAATTCGGTTATCATAACCAGGCTATAGAGCAAATGATTCAAGATGATGAAAATATCAAAGTGATTAAAATTACAGGAGATGGACAATTAACGACTCTCGATGACTACTTCCGTCCAAATCTCAACAATAATGATGCTTTCCACCCTCCAATCATTGAGCCTAACGACAGTGTTATTTCTAAAGCCGTCACAAATAAAAAGCCACAACCACTAACTATCACAGACGAACTAGCCCAATCAGTTCTTGGATATGGTAACATAACACATATTGATGATAATGGAAAGATAAATGATCCAGGTATTATGTCAACGAGTGTCGCGAATGGTGCAATTGATGTAAATCAAACACTAGAAGAGACTAATAATCCTGATAGCAGATCAAAGACAGCACGTACAAGGAAATTAGCTGCCACCTCGAGAAATGACAAACGAGGTAAGAGTAAAAAGAAAAAGAAGAATGAAGGGATTCAAACCGTTGGTGGTGCCATTGAGATACCCTTATTTATTTAGACTGAGATTTAAATGTCTCATTTATGTTTATACCCTCAACTATCTTAATGTAGTCAATATGCAACAAACATAGTTACCATCTTATTCTTGTGACTTCCACTATAGCACTTTGTACTAGGTTTTAGATTGAAGCAAATGTAGTGTTGTATGAATGAGAAAAAGGGGATAGTATCATCAATGACACCATGGATAATTATCATTTCGAATTAATAAATTGAACAAGCGCCTAGTAGCATATATGACGTAAACCCATCTCTACACCATTGATTACACCTCCATCCCTAGGGCTTTAAACCCTTTCCATACACACGTGATTATCCTCCACAAGGAAAATTTTCAAAGTTTTGAGGATCTAAAGATGAATGAAGCCTCTACACCTTGTCAACCATCAACTATTCTACGCAGAATCTATCTACTCACAAATTGTAAACTTGATTTATTGAAAAATTATAAAGTTTCTCTTTCTATTAACTACCAATAAATATATATATTTTTGAACCTCTCTTTTCTTTATCGAACTGACCAGAAACATATCTGAGGAAGAAGTTATATCATAACGTTACGAACCTAATTAATCAAAAATGTCTGACACTGAAGAAGTCCAACAAGTTGAAGTTGAAGAAGTTGCCGTTGAAGAAACCGCATCTGTTTCCATTGAAGATTGTTTACAATCTGTTTTAAGAACTGCTTTAGTTCACGATGGTTTAGCTAGAGGTTTAAGAGAAGCTACCAAGGCTTTATCTAAAAGAGAAGCTCAATTAGCTGTCTTATGTGACTCTGTTACTGAACAATCAATCATCAAGTTAGTTGAAGCTTTATGTAACGAAGGAGACGAAAAGATTCCATTAATCAAGGTTTCTGATGCTAAGCAATTAGGTGAATGGGCTGGTCTATGTGCTTTAGACAGAGAAGGTAACGCCAGAAAGGTTGTTGGTGCTTCATGTGTTGTTATCAAGAACTGGGGTGCTGATTCTGATGAAAGAACTGCTTTATTAGAATACTTCTCCCAACAATAAATGTGTTGTTTCAAATTCACAAAGATGATGATTATGATGATGCTTTAGTTAGTGGTCATGTATTATAATTCTATATAATTGTTCAATATATTTACTGGGATTTTGTTTTTTGACAAAATTCCTTTTTTTAATAATTTCATCTTTTAGAGTAGATCCAATGTAAGTTGATGTGAAACATTAGAGTTGAGATTCTATTTACGATTAGCATGGTATTTCAATAGTTACAGTTATAATAAAACAAGTTCAAAACATAGAAACAATAATTTGAATATTAAGAATTATAACAAGGTTAGGGAATTTCTTATTCAACCGGTGAATAATATCAAATATATAAGTTATATATAGTAAGGACAATGGTGAGAACAAAAGTAATGACTGTATCAATAAAGTCATAGTCATCAAAATAGATTATAGAATATTGGTTTGTGAATATAGCTTGCTTGAATGTGACAAGATAATTTAGAATTAATTGATTGGTGAAACTAGGGGGAAGGTTGATGGGAATAGCGCAAATGAAAAAGGCATTAAAGTCTGTAAATGAATGTGTTTTTAATTTTAGTCACAATTCAAAATCCATCTCATCTTTGAATTCTTCATCTTCTTCATCAAGAATTGCTGAATCATTATTATTTAATGGATTTGATGCTTCTCGTTCTTCATCATCATCTTCAAAATCAACATCGAAAAAGTCATCATCTGATCCAACAATCTCAGAATATAAAACTTTGGCTTCGGTAATTATACCATCATATGAAATTTCTGCAGAAGGCATATTAGAATAAATTATTCCTCTATCTGGGATACCATCAGCAGCTAATTTTAAAGATTCATTGAAAGAAGCTTTTTTAAACACATCTTCAGTGACAACACCAAATGGTTCAATAGATGTAAATTGTGTAAACATCAATTTGAATGAGAAAGTCAATTTTTCCCTTGGAACGAATTCTTTGAAAGATTTCCCCAGTTTGACTGAATTGATCACTGAAATGTTACCATCTGGTCTAATTGCAACATCATCATCATTTAAATCAATATCAAATCCTCCATCTTCAGATTCTCTTAAAATGCTTTCTTCTAATTTTGTTAATGCAGCTTCAAGATCTTGTCTACCTTTATCATTTTTTTCAAGTGTTGACAAGTACCAAATACATTGACCATTTGGACAAGAACCTGTTCCAGATCCCATGATTATAGCTTGAATTGGATATTTATTAGCTGAAGGTAAACTATTTGGAGGAAACACAACAATTGCAGAAGCTTCACCTTCTGAAAACCATTCCCTGCATGACTTTCCAACAATTGTAATTAATCTTGATACTTCATAATTTCTCTCTGGAACATTTTGAGACCCTGTTGGAGCTTGTGAAGGAGAACAAACAACTTTCTCAGTGACTATGACTTTTGAACCATCTTTGAAAGTTGCCACTTTTGAATCAGGATCATATGATTGGAAAGCGGTGTCTAATTTATAAGTTGCACCAGCAACTGCAGCAGATCTACAAAAACCTTGTGATATTTCACCTGGACCTCCATATTTTGAATACAGAGCAGGGAAATTGCCATGAACATTGAAAGAAATCAGATAACGTCTTATTCTTGAAAGACCTTGAAGCGTTTGAATATCTGGGGTAGAAGATAATCCCAAGGTGTAACAAAGTTCATTAATTTGTGCAGGAGTTAATTTATACTTTTCTTCTATAAATTTAGTGAAAGGTATAGATTTGTATTTATCTAATAATAAAAGGTTTTCGGGACTATCATATTCAAAAACAAATTTCATGAATTTCATCAAACTTCTCTTTATTGTTAATGATAAAGATTGATCAGTGAAGATTTCTTCCTTTGATGATGATAATTTTCCAAATGAATCATTTTCAAAAGTATGAAAGTTACTAATTGATTGGAATTCCAAATATCTATGAACTCTTGATTTGATAAGTAATGAAAGTAAATCAGATTTGGCAAATAAGATCTTTGGAGTCAAATCAATACTATAATCTCTAGAATTTAATTGATTTGGTCTTGGAATATACAATAAAGCTTTTGCAAATCCATGGAAACCTGGGGTATTCAAGTTGACATTATGGCACCAGGCCTTGATTTGTTCGATAGTCAAAGTGGAACATGTATCACCATAATAAGGATTTGAATCCACATGTAAAACATTAGAACCTTGCCATGCTAAAGCAGCAGCTAAGATACTTTCAACTAAACCAGTACCACAAATTAATACATCACATTCTTCGGGAGTAGTTGGAGCTATTGGTTTCTCAATTCCTGCCAAGTGAGGGATGACTGATGGACGTCTAGTATTAGCCATTGAAGGTCTTCTTTCAGCCATAGATGGACGTCTTTCAGCCATTGATGGCCTTCTTGTTGATTCGACCGTCGAAGCCATTTTAATAATGTGAAACAATTATTGGTTGGAATGATAAAGATCAAAAGTGAATATGTTAAGTTCTGAATTCACACACTTTGTTGTAATTATTTGATGTTGATGCTGATGTTGTTGTTGTAGACAACTTAGTCAACTTAAAAGACTGACAATAAGAATTTTAAGAGATTAAATGTAAGTTGTGTTTGATGATACAACGCCTTTATTTTTGGACTTATAGTGAAGTGGTTTAACAATCTTTGTAAATATGTTCAAAATTGAACCAATGAACTAATGAAGACGATATAAAATGGTGTGTTATTTGTTGATTTTTGTTAAAGTTCTTGTTTAGTCAACATTTACATTGTTGTCAAAAAAGTAGTCAACTTTTGGGAACGAGTTACTCAAGGTGTTATATAACTGATGGTTTTGTTTTTTTTTTTTTTTTGAGTTTTTTTTTTGAGTGTGTGCTTGTAACTTAAAGTTCGAGCCTTGAGCCGAAAAAGATTTAGCGGGTAGGTAGCCAGGCAGGCAATTCCAACACTGAGAAGGCCGGCACAATAGTTGGGGGGGAGGGGACCCATTGACATTCACTGTTGTCCACCGGGCACACTAGCTGTCATTGGTGACAGCACAAGCCGGCCCCCCGCGTAAATACATTATATAATATATTATATAATAAGTTGATATTAAAGTGTGTTTGTATATAGAGTTTAATAATAATTGGAGTTCGATGTAGATGTCGATAAAGTCTGGACTCTGGACTCTGGGCCCGCCGTCGCGGTGGTGTTCACCGGGGGGAGTTTTCCTGGAAGACAATTTTCCCGCCTCAACCTCAATCTCAAGACTCAACCTGTTACCTCAACCTCAGGGCCCACTGGGAGACTGAATATCTGATGGTCTGGCCGGCGCTTAAGCCTTAAGCTTGTGGCTTCCCCGGTTTAGGGACTTAGTCTTAGGCTCTTAGCCAGGACTCAGGAGTCTCAGATGGTTCCCTGCTGTGCTGCCCTGGGACGCGTGCGCAAGAAACAATTATAGAAGTAACTACTAAATGTCTGTAAGATTAAGCTCCTACAAGTTTAAATTTTTATTGTGTTGTGGCCTGTGGGCCGTGGCATCACAGTATAATGTAACACGTGTGACATGTGTGCGACGTCACGTGTAGTACAATAGTCAACGATTCAACTTTGAAGAACAAAGAACGAGCCTTAATTAATTACCATATCGACCAGAAAAACTATAATAATAGTAGTAGCTATTATGGTCACATGAATCTGGCTTGCTGTCTCTATAATTTAAAAAAAACCAGAATATATTCCATGGAATTATATCAAGATTCCAGATTCCAGATTCCACCGGACGGACATAAAACATGATAAGATGAGTATGTATGGTGGACAAAAGTTCAAATGTTTCATAGTGAATAACCGGGAAGATCGGGAACGGGTTGCACGGGTTGCTGCTGGCTGCTGGCTTCCAAAAAGCCTGGGCCCCGGAGTCTGGTCACTGGCCACTGGGGTACGCTCACCACTGCTCAGCGCGGGCTGAAGTACGCTGTTGTTGCCTGTAAGTACATACCACGTACGTTCGTAGTTTTAATTTGTAACGGTGAGTCGCGGCTGGCCGCTGGACTCTGGACTCCTGCAAGTGCAAGTGCAAGTTGTTGTTAGGAACGTGGTAAATTTAAGTTGACCTTTTGGCTTTTGAGGCTTGTGCCCCCAACTTGACACTTGTTACTGGCAGTGGTATACAATAATTCAGGGCAGCACTTATCTCTGCTGTGTATATATTTAAAGGAGGATCCACTACTACTTTTCATCCCAGGTGTATGGATGTCATTAGCTAGGTGGGAGTCTGGATTGGGCGTGTAATAAGGATTTATAGCTTTTTTATAAGTATTAAGTAGAGAACTATTTTGCAACTGTATTGTATATATATAAACTTTCTTACTTGAAAAAATTTCTTGTTGTGTTGGAAAATACAAGAAATGTAAGTTCTGGGTAGTATCCACTCAAGGTAGAAATAAGTTTTATTTTCTCATGATTGATAGTGTGTTTTTTCACATCTTGTGGTTACTTGTTGGTTTAGTAATACTGATCGCTCGATTTTATTTCATTTCTTGTTGTATACTTGATTTTGAAAAAACTGATTGAATATATCATATAGAATATAACTTAATTAATTGTTAATAAATACTTTATTTATTGGCTGTGTGTGGTTAAAGTTTAGTGACTTGGATTTGCCAAGGCTTCTAAAAACTTTATCCGTCTTTAGTTTCTTGGCCAAGTAGAGAATATGAGTATTATTATAATAATTACTTAAATTTTATAATTGAAACTCTTTGAATCTAACTGATAAATGAGGAGATGAAAACCAAATATAAACTTTGAGTACTTTAAAATTCAGAAAAATTTTTCTATTTCAAAAAGTTGCACTAAAGGCCAACTTAACGTCCATGATTCTTTGTCATGTAGCACGAAATATTTTTAAAAATATTTAAAATATAAACCATTCAACTCATAAGTTGTGTGTTGTGTCACACAACTGGTTGCATTAATTTTAGCTGATTAATAAAATAGATAGAAATTAGTTTCATGACAGATGCATGCATGAACAGAAAGCAAGATCTACAAATAGTTAAAGGATGCGCAATTCTTTCCTTTTCTTTCATTCCATTCCATCTTCTTCGATTATTTGACAGCGAAAAGAGTATAGGACGCCTTAAGTCTTGGTAATATACTAAACCATTATATATATGTATATATACCACAATACATTTGATTATAAATTGGATAGTAAAAACGATGGATTCATTTTGAGGTCTGAGAGTCTGACTCTCGATATCATTCATATATATAAAGCCCCAAATAAAATCAATAGAAGAATTAAGCGCGATCAATCAAACTTCTTTATCAATATCGGCAGTGTAAAAATCAAATCAAATTTTATATCAAAGTGTCGAATATAGTATTATTATTACCTATATTAGCCAATTTCAATGTCATATCTAAAAGAGTTATTGGGAACAATATTGATGATATCAATTAGTATTTATTATTTATCGTATATTATAATTACCTGGTTTAATATATACAGGTATAGTTAGATGTAAGAATGATTTATATTATCTATAGTTTGACTAATTAAACTCAATCGTTCGGAAAGAGCAATCAATCAATCAATCAATCAATTATCTCAATTGGTTAAAGATACTTTTAGCTTTTAAACTCTGCATGCAAAATTTAAAAATATATAATGTATGTATATATGCAGCTGATATAGCCGTGCGCGCCGTAGTTGGGGTGTCTATTATGTAATATATTATTGTATCAATTGGAAGACAAGACTCTCTTGATGTTTAGTTATATAATATAGGGTATTTCTGAAGTGAATATAATTTATGAAAATATCTTATTAACAGAACACCATTCGATTATCAAGTTGTTGTTGATCAGAAAACGTATCTATATTCCTCCCTTCTCTTCCCCCTTCCCCCAAATTCCTTCCCCCTCCTCACGTCCACTCAGCTTACTTACTAGGAGCGAAAATTTCCGTTCGTCGCCGTAAATTGTTATATACAGGCTGTGCAGTCAGTGTGTTTATAAAATTTCAAAGCCATATAAAGTGACAATTTACAACCAACTCTCCCACGGCCCATATATCTGAGCACCTGCCGCCTGGCACCTGCCGCCCACATGCTCATGGCCATCTCCGTCCTGTCCTGACTTCTCTCCTCCTCTCTCCTGAGTCCTCTCCCGTTGATGAAAATTATCGATGGGGAAAGAATCTCACTTCAAATTCTTAGCAGGTCCCGTCCCGTGACCCGATCCCAAATATTCACTTTTTGATAGACTCAACGAGTAATTTTCAATTTCCCAATTCGTCTAGACTCTATTGTTCCTTGAGCCGATTTCATGCATGTAATATGACTAAAAAAGAGTTCTTCTTATTTAACTATTTAACATTTATTTTAATCATTAAGCAATAAACAAATTTATTCACTCTCTATATTTACAATTGCACATTTTGGGCAGTTTCCATATTGGCCCAGCTTCATATTATGATAAAATGAATTGTTTAATTGCCAAATAAAAATTTGTAAACCTATAAAAATAAAGATTTTTCCACTCTTTGTTAATAATGTACTTTTTAAGTTGAAATTTTTCAGTGATATTTCTTATATTAATTTCATTGATATTATTATCCGTTCATCGTTCGTTATCTATTGGGTCAATTGGAATAAGATAAGATGCGTTTTTCTTCTCTGTTAGCTCCATTCGCTTTAGCTTCAGCTACATTAGCATACAGTTCTGCCTCTGCCACTTATTCTTCATTACTTCCTTTAAAGACCGCTGGTTTAAATACAACTTTATATGAAGAAAATGAAATCTATAAACCTCAATTGTTCATCATTAACATGTTTGATTATGAAGAAGAATTATTCCTAGAAGAGTATGACTTGGTTCACAATGTTACCATTCCTGGTTTATCCCCAATTTACCCTTACATTCACTGTAACAAAAACTATACCTTATGTCAAGTCACAACTGGTGAAGGTGAAGTCAATGCTGCTACAACTTTGAGTGCTTTAAGTTTATCCACTATTTTCGATTTGAGTGAAACTTATTGGTTAGTTGCCGGTATTGCAGGTGGTTCTCCATTACAAACTAACATTGGTTCCGTTACATTTGCCAGATTTGCTGTCCAAATTTTGGAATACGAAGTCGATGCTAGAGAAATGCCAAGTAATTGGACCACTGGTTATTACCCATTCGGTACCACTTCTTCAAAAGAATACCCAGGTAACGTTTACGGAACTGAAGTTTTCGAATTGAATGAAGATTTAAGAGATAGAGCTATAGAATTAGCTTCTACTGCTTCATTATCAAATGGTACTAAAGGTAATGCTGAATTCAGAGCATTGTATGACTATGCTCCAGCTAATCAAACTCCTTCTGTTTTCGCATGTGATACTTTGACCTCTGACACTTATTGGTACGGTAAATTGTTCGATGAAACTTTTGCCAATTACACTGACTTGATCACCAATGGTACTGCTACTTACTGTAGTACTCAACAAGAAGACAATGCCACTTTAGAAGCTTTAATAAGAGCTGCTCAATTCGGTTTAGTTGACTTCTCGAGAATTGTTGTTATGAGATCTATCTCTGATTATACTTATGCCGATTACTATACTGCACGTAATGAAACTACTTACTTGTTTGATGAAGTTTCTCAAGGTGGTAGTTTTGTTGCCGTTGAAAACTTGTTACTTGCCGGTAAGCCATATATCGATGATGTTTTGTCCAACTGGGATACATTGTACAGCAACCACACTTTCATTAACACCAACTATATCGGTGATATCTTTGGCTCTATTGAGGATGCCGCTTACCGTGAATGGGGTGTCTTGACTTACGGTACTGCTTAAGCAACAGTATGAACCTTCTTATCTTTAAATAGATGATCAAATATGAAAGAAGTTCATTATAGCATATGCTACATGCCATTAATTTTTGTCTTTTTTTTCCTTTTACATTTTTTTTACAACTCTTTGAATTCTTGACCGTTTATGGGTTATTTGTCTTTATTGCCGCTAACCTGATTTCACTTTGAAAGAAACCATTTTGTTTTCTTTCAACACACTATGTACGTTTCTTTTTTTTTTTCATCTTCTCTTATTGATACCAAATTAAAACAATCTATTTTATCATCACTAATGCTTTATTCTAGAATTATTAGTAGATTATCAACGTACGCTTGGAGATTAATCAATATAACATTGAGGGCCGTCAATAGTTCGATATAATCTCAAAAATAAGCCGCACACATTATCCATGTTTTACCAGCTATTTGAGCCGCAAGTAGTTTCACACGAACAATAAATAATAAATATTAAATATTAAATATAATAAACCTTTTTATAAGTACTAGATTTGAACCATTTCTTCAGTTTCTCTTATTTATACTTTACCAAGCATTAAGATATAAACAAATTGTGTTACCCAATACAATTTTGATGCTTTGAAATGGATTTATCCTTGAACATCACACATTGGATTCACGATGCTCATCAACAATTGGTTCAGGCAGAGCAAATATGTAATGAGGCAAATACATATATAACATCCACCGAACAGAAGTTAAACTCAAGAGAAGCCAAGATACCAAGATTGATTTATTATTTGGACTCGACCAAACAGCAATTGAGATTGTTAAATATTATCAAACTGTCTTTGAATGCCAATCTCAATGAAACATTGGATACAAAGACAACATTAAAAAACAGAATCGACAAAGAGTTAAACAAATTATTCATTACTATTAAAACTTTAAAGAGTATAAGGATAGATAAATCGTTTCACAAGGAAGAATCGACACTTTTTGAATTTATATCTGAAACAGAGTTGAATGAGTTTTTCATAGAAATTGAAGAAAACTTGAAAAGCACCGACGAGCTAATAAACAACAATAGAACAGATGCGTTATTGATTAGACTGCATTCGGACTTAGATAACTTGAACAACGAATTCAACATCCTAAAAAATCAGTTCCAAGACTTCAAATTGGACCAAGTTAATCATCCAAGTGACCCTATAAATAGATTGTTGGAGATAAACAATGAATTAGAAATAGATATGGTGTCCATCTTGGAGAGTTTCAATAATCATTATGATCAATGCTTAAAAGGTGCTGATATACTACAGGATCCACAAGTACATATCGATGAAAAGACGGAGTTAATCAAAGTTCTACAAAACGATGTAAATGAACTTCCATCAGTTTTGAAAGTGTTAGATAACGATTGTCAAATTATAATTAAAAATTGTAAAGAAGTTGCAAAGATTGTCAACTTCTTCGAAACTTTTTATCAAAACGTGGAAACATTTTTGACTGATTTGAAAAATTATGGCGAATCCAAGCTAATCAAACAATTAGAAGAGTTCACTACCATTAATCGGAGTCTGAGCTTGAATTTATCTAAGTCAGAAACCCACAAGCATAGCATAGCACAGTATATCCAAGATTTCAATAAATTCATCAAGGCTTACTACTCTTTGATTATAGAGCTTGATCGAAGATCTAACATCAATAAAAAGATTGAAGTATTAATTGATAAGTTCAAATTGGGTTTGAATGATGTGATAAATGATGACTTTGAGAAAAGAATTAAATTCTTGAATATGAATGGAGACTATATTCCCCAAAACTTGGTTGATATGACCTTGATCAACAATTCAACCCCTAAAATAGAGATAAATTTTGAAGTTGAAGAGTTGCCAGCGTTGAGAAAAGAAACCATTCTTGAGGCAAAAAAGTACTTAAATTGGGGGAAATAAATCATGCTTCATTCATATACAGTGTGAGCACATGCTCTTATATACAGGTATGTAAGAAGTAAAACTCTATATGATATATATAAACATCTTTATTGATAAGTATTTTCCAAGTCTTTGAACTTGTTCAACACTTCATCAGGAGTCAACTTCTCGACTTTTCTATCACTTCTACTTCTGATAGCAACAGTACCACTTTCAAGTTCTTTGTCACCAACCATTATGATAAAATTATAACCTTTGGAGATTGCATCTTTAGTTCTGAATCCAACAGTTTCACTTCTGTCGTCAACATCAACGTAAAAATTATAATTAGTTAGACGAGATGCAACTTCAAAGTTATCTTTCCCAATTTCATTACTTAGCTTATTCTGTAACTCCTTGGCATAGACATCGTGTGCAGAGCTTATTGGAATAACAACAGCTTGTCTTGGTGATATCCAGAAAGGCCACTTACCATTATACTGATCAATCAACAATGAAAAGAACCGTTCAACAGATCCAAAAATAGCTCTATGAATCATAATAGGTGTCTCCAATTTGCCGGTATTACTTTGGTATTCTAGTTCGAATCTTTGTGGTAATTGAAAATCTAATTGGATTGTCGCAACTTGATGCTCTTTTCCAAAATTATCAGTCAAAAGGATATCAATCTTTGGACCATAGAAAGCACCATCACCCTTTCTGACCAACCAATTATTGGCGCCCGCATTTTCATCAAGAACACTAGACAGTTCACGTTCAGCTAAGTCCCACTCTTCAACTGTACCAATATGTGATTCGGGTCTAGTTGAAAGCATCATTTTGTAATTATCGCCAAATCCAAAAATACCGTAACAAAGTTTAATTAGTTGTAAGGTCTTAGATATCTCATCCGCAACTTGAGATTGAGTACAGAAAATATGACCATCATCTTGGTGGAAGCGTCGCACCCTTGTAAGTCCAGTTAATGCTCCACTTGCCTCGTTTCTATGTAATGAAGACCAATCACTTAGTCGAATTGGTAGTTCATTATGAGATCTGGTGAATCTACTGAATATAAGGCAATGACCTGGACAGTTCATAGGTTTCAAACCATACGTGGAATTTTGCTCGTCGTGATCCAACTTGGAGATATCATTTCCTTCAACTCTGAACATGTCTTCCTTGTAATTTTCCCAGTGACCGGAAGTTTCCCATAGATTCTTTTTGTATATCAATGGTGTTATAACTTCGGTGAACCCTTGTTTCTTTTGTTGGAGTTTCATGAATTCCACCAGCTTGTTGAATATACGTGTTCCATGTGGTAAAAAAAAAATAGAACCTGGTGAATTTGCATCTATCATGTACAATTGCTGCTTAGTTGCAGTTGCATGGGTCAACGTTGATTGCGAGAGATGTGATTGAGGAAGATCGTCCTGAGGATGACTTGAACATAATCTTCGAGAAATTAGTGGAAATAAACTTTTAGTGGGACTACGTTTCAACAACATTGTATTGTATTATTTCACAATTAGTTGTCACCTAATATTGCTTGGTGTTCTCCATGAAGTAACACTCTATTTAAAGCATTCACTCTATTGAATCTTGAACAACCAATCAATAAGTTTATTCTATAACCAGATCTGAGTTCAGAAGTTAGAACTTCAGATATATGTTCCTAGGCTGTGTAGGGGTGAGTAATCTTTTTCATTACTATTGGAAACGTGAAAATAGTATAATTTATTCAATGGTTAAGGATCGTGATTAGAGTGCTTGTCTTGTGCTATACTCTGAAAGAGATGTTTTAAAACAACGAGTTGCAACTTTCCAAAAGACAAATGATGAAATTTTCAAAAATTTTAGGGGAGGTGGGAGCTCCATAAAGACACTTTTTTTCTTTTTTATCAATAATATATATACATGTAATCATAAAGTCTATTCAAAAAAAGGGTGTGACTATATTTACAAGTTATAAACGTAGAAATTCAATGAAACCAACGAGAATAAATTGGAGTCAAACAGCAATAAAAACTCATGATGTAGAAGAGGATGGAGGAAAATTCTGAACCGATAGACAAATGGGTTGGAAATGGGATAATCAATAAATCATTTCTTTGGTTCATCAGAAAAAATTTGTGATTGATTCTCTTGGTCTTTCTTGAATTGCCTAGCTAATTCAGCTCTATGTTGTCTTTCTTTCATTTCATTATCTCTTCTTTCCAATTCTTCAATCCATAATTTTTCTCTCATCTTCGCTTTTTCAATTGCAAGTTCTTCTTCTGACTTTTGCTCTCTGAATGTCTTATCGTAGTATATAGAACCAGCTAGAAGTGCTAGGATGGTGAACCCTTGCATACCAACTCTCCATCTGAACCAAACTTGTGCACCTTTCGCATCACCCGTTCTAACACCTTTTGCAGCCAATGCAACAGCGATACACGTACCTAAACACCCTAAAGGCACAAAAGGCTGTTGCTTAGATCTAAAGATTATCTTTTCAAATGGTGACATGCTTTATCAAGAGTGACAATAGAAAATCGATAGGTAAAACTTGTTAGTATGTTGGTCCCGTTCGTTTGAGTTCATTTCTGTGTAAGGTTAATGTATTAGAACATACTCATCAAGAGGATCATCGGCTGACGAAGGATAGTTTTGAGAGGCCATTTTGATTTCTATGATTATGTGCTAAATTTATTCTTTAAAAGTATTGATCGGCATTAGGCACTTATCAGTTTATACCCACTAAAAACAGAAATAAATCAAGATAATCAGTTGTTTTATGCAAATATTACTAGAAGAACTTTGAGAAGTATATATATATTCGGCTTTTCAAATATACGTCGCTCGACTTGCATTGGTATCCATCGACGCGGGTTCTGGAGAGGCTCATGATCCTGTACTGGTTTCTGGGCATAATTATATGTGTTATGTAAAGTCGATTCAATTCTATTTAAAAGTCTGGTGTTTAATTCTTTCTCATGACAAGTAAGATGTCATTAATTTTCTTCCATCATTGTCTAGAATTACTTTGAACTTAATGCCACCTGACGACGTGTATGATCCTTATAACCCGTTCAGCGATGATGCTTTAGCTGAACAGAGGTCCCCACCACAACAATCAAAAGGACCATCGGCTTTGCAGAGACTGCAGAACTCTTTAAATGAAGCCACCGGAACTATGAGAACCAACATCGAAGCAATTGAAGATCATGATGGTACACCAGATAATATAACACAATTCAACCGTGGATCGAACACCATTAGAAAGAAATTTTGGTGGAAGGACTTTAAATTGAACTTAATAGTCGTTATTATTTTGATCCTTGTGGTGGTTCCTATTGTGATACATTTTAGTAATTGAAATGCTACTAGAGGCTTACCAAAACGAATTATCCAATTCGTATTAAAATAGTGAGTATCTTAAGTAAGATGTTGGCGAAACATGAACCTTAAAGAAAGCGAAGACCAGCTGCGATGAACACTTTTTGTCCAAGTACAAGCTCCTTGACGATTATAAAAAGATTATAAAAGAATCTATAAGAAAAAAGTCATTCGAGACACTTTTGTAATATTATTTGTTATTTTATATTCATTTAACAGTATATCCATCTATTTTGGATATATACAATGAGAAACAAAGATACCACTACCTTGTTAATATGAAACTATGAGATGTATGAGAGACCAGCAGTCAATATATCATATCACTTAGTTAAAAGATCTCTTATTTGTATAACTATAATCTTTCGGACTAATCACTAAACCTTTACCCTTAATAGCACCTCTATATATAGTTTCAATAATATCAATCAATTCCTGTTTATCACCAACCAGAAAATTAAGCTTGTTGTTATTTCCTGTCCCAAAATCACACATCATATGTTTATTACGATAAAAGAACATTATCGTCATGGGGTCATATAATTCGTACATTTCGTTAAAATCAGGGACTTGATCAATATCGCATAAGTAAACGACAGCAAATCGGGAAATTTTTGTTGATATATTATAAAGTAGTTCGTCCATGAGCATACACTGTCTGTCGGTGTCTCTGCCGAATCTAATCACCACTATTCTATCATCTTCAGAGAGGATTGCTTGGTCAACGTGCCATCCTGTTTTCAAATGGGGTAAGAACACACTTCCCATTGTTCTTCTCTATCTTATGTCACTACTGCTCACTATCTGTCAACTAGTTTGTGGGGACTTTTCCAATAAACTATGACTGTAGCACAATTATATAGACTCTATTTTCAGTATCATTTCAAGATGAATGTCTATATATATCATCTCTGCTTACAAAAAATATATGTATAAGTAAGTGTACACTACGTGTGCGCGCGCGGCGCCCGTGTGCAACCGATCGACGCAAAGGGGGAAAACATTAACATTCAAGGACTATTTTTAAATTTAAAAATAATCTTACATTTAATATAAATTTATAAATGATTTTATAATATATTATAAATAGGCAAATTTGGGGTGGCACAGCGCACAGCTGGGTCATTGAGCCTTCGGATACAAAATTTGACTTACAAACATTAACAAACAAAGACACATTCCAATTTGTTTGCAGTTGCATCTGTTTTAAAATTCATTTTTAAAACTACATTTGTGTGTGTGTTTTGTACGTTATAAGTATCCATTAAAGTTCACATTTTGGGTAATTACTTGTATATCGATATTACTATCGTCAAACTAGTTGTTTACTTACACTACTCTTATATCGCCGATAACCTGATCTATTGAAAACGCCCATTCTTTCCGTATCACATTTGTATATATCCGTCAAATTATAACTCAATCACACCCCAATTTAATTGAACAATCAAATCAATAATGTCCGGTGCTCAAGCTTATGATCCTTATAACCCATTTAGTGATGACGCAACTGCTGAACAGCAGCAACAACCAAGCTCAAACCAGCCTCTGCACACTTTACAGAATCAACTACAGGATACAGCAGGTATAATGAGAAACAACATTGAAGCTATCAACCAACGTGGTGAAATGCTTGAAGATATTGATGATAGAGCAAATACTCTTTCTACTAATGCTAAATTGTTTGATAAAAGTGCTAATCAAGTTAGAAAAGATATGTGGAAAAAGAATATGAAGTTAAAATTATGTATAGCTTTAGTTGTCATCATTATCCTAATTGTTATAATTGTTCCACTTGTTGTTCATTTCACTTGAAATAGTAAGTGATTTCCAACTTATTATTTATTACAAATTCAAATCTTATATATCTACATGTCCTTTTTATTTGGTGGTCTTTTATTTGTGGTGAATCAGATGTTTTCTATATTCAAAAAAATCAAATAATAGCTTTTTTGTGCAATGTTATATCCATGCCTTGAGTATGAGGCCACTCAATTAGTGTTTGTTGTGTGTTTTCAAATGTATGCGTCCGTTTTTGTCCGCATAAGTGAAATAAATCGATGGTCTTCAATCTCGTTAAGCAAAAACAAATGAAGGCATTTTTCTTATCACTAAAATTCAAATTTTATACTATCTTAAAATCTTAATAATATATCGTCGAATTGTTTCAGTATAAATTTGGAGTAGATACCGATGTACTTTATTTCCTGATGAACTGAATAAACCGCATCGGATGTATTCATTTTAGCCGGTCTATTACTACTGGAGATTCCTTTATCTCTAGTCTGGTAAATGACCTAAATGTTGTACGGGCTGAAACTACACCTCTCGGCATAAAAATAACTTCAAATTAGCCTTTGAAGGGCCATGTGGATTCCGTTAGTATGGTTTGAGTAATTCTAGTTTCACTAAGATACAACCAACTAATCAATATGAACGGTATATAAATAATAAGCACAAAATAAAGACACTGAAGGATATGTATTATATAATATACAATAAATTTAATATATTATATAAATTTATTGTAACGAAGAAAATTAATAAGGAAATATAAATAAGAACCAAAAAATATTCGAGGAATTAAATTCGAATGATATTATCTATCAATGTCACAAGAATTGTATGAAAGCAAAAGGATGGAAATAAGCAAAGGCAAGAAGAGATTATTGTGAAAATATTTATACTCAATTCACAACATCGCACTGAATTACGATAAAATAAGAAAAGATTGAGTAAATAAGTTGGTAAATTTGTACAGATATTTGGAGGAGGCATTAGATAGATCAATGGAAAGCTTAAGCTCTTTGTTCGCCATTTCCCTGATCTTGTAACGATTGTTGTTGCATAGCTTCTTGAACAGTAGCATTCTTGGTAACTAATTCAATAACACGTCTGATAATTGGGACATTTAACCAAGCCGGAACATAAGCTTCAACTCTATGGAATGGTCTTAATTCAACAAGTCTAAATGGATCTTCAAAGTGGCCTTCAGAATCAATTGCTTCAAAAAATTCAGTTGATCCTCCATTTTGTTTAACTTTATCAGCTAATGTTTTGGTAACTGCTGGAGAGATTGGGGTTTCATAATCAGCAACATGGTACTGGGCAATTAATTTTTGGATTTGTGCTGGTTTTAAAGCATAGCATATTTCGAAAATAATTTCAATATCGTCAGGTGTATTCTTTCTTAGTTGCAATAATTTCGAGACTTGAAGTAAATGAGCCAAATATGTAGCACCTTCTTGGATTTCATGGCCTTTACACCATTCTTCTAATCTGGTAACGTTATAATTCAATTGTAAACCTCTCTTCCATGACAAAAAGTTTCTTCTCATGATTAAGTCATTGAAGCATAAAGAATCAACAAATTTTAACAATTCAACAACAACTTCGTTTATCACTTCTGCTTCGATGAAATATGCCTTCATTGCCCAGTAAACGTTGTTAAAGAATGTCAAAATATCATCCATCTTGTACGTTTGGTTGTTTTGGAAAACTTTACTCAAGAACGGAGATGATTCCGGAGCAATAAAACCTGGTAAAGCTTGAGCTAACACCACAGCTGAAATACATTTCTTTTCCAAATCCTTTTGCATCTTTTTTATCCACATGTTGTACGTATTATATGATAATGATTCAAAATCTTCTTTAACAACAGCAACCAATTTCAAATACTCCTCATACTCATACTCACTCATGCCCTGGCTAATTGAGTCATTGGCTAGAATTGTACTTTGAGCATAGGCAACAAATGAATATAGCTCATGAGTGTTTGTCAACCAGAATGCACCATGGGAAATAACGTCATCGTCTTTCAACGCACTAACAATGTTTTGAATCTCTGATAAGACTTCTCCAAGGAAAACTTCACTTTCAGAAGTCAAGCCCAATCTCCACATATCACTTAAAATAATGATGATGATTCTGGCAGGGAATAAGACTTCCTTTCTAGTCAATTCAGATGCAACTGCAGCTGCTGGTAGTCTTAAGCCTTTCAGCAACCCACTCACTATTTCTTTGTGTAAAGATTTCGAGTCTTTGAGTAAAGTCCATAACTCCGTATTTATTGACTCAAGGTTGGTATCTTCAGCTGCAGAAGAAGTTGTGATAATGGAAGCTGGTCTGAGCTCATAATTACCATTAGTTCCTGAGTTGAAACCAAGACCTGGGGATCCACCTGGCGCCATGTTTCTATTACGTGTTGGAGTGGAATTGTTACCCACAAGTCGAGAGCCAGATAGTTGTTTCTGGAGCTCAATTAATTCTTGTTTCAATTGTGCTATTGAACCATGTAATGTATCATTCTCAGATTTACTTGCATCCAACTCTTTCTGTGCTGCTTTCAACTGTTCAACGTTCGTTAATAATTCTTGTCTCAAAGCTGCTTGAGATTCTGTTAATTCATCAATTTTAGCCTTCGCGGTTTGATAGTCAGTTTTATGAGTGCTTATTTCTTTATTCAAGGAGTTGACGGTTTCGCCATGTTGAGCAATTGTGGAATTATATTTCTGGTTGAACTCAACTTCCCTTGATTTTAATGTCTCATGAGCACCTTTGGACTCTTGCACCAACGATTGTAGTTTCTCAATTTCCGTGACTAAAGCTGCATTCTCTTGAACTTTGGATGATAATGATTGGGTCAATTCAATAACCTTGTTTTCCAAACTATATTGAACTTCTTGTAATCTGTTCACAGACTTTGCTTCGATCTTCCGTTGTCTATACTCTGCAGTGGCAACATGTCTACGGTGGCAAGCCTGAGTGAACACAATTGCCCTCAGATTTTTCTTGTACACCGATCTTGCCAAATATCCTCTTGCCACTGTTTGAATTGAGGTAGCAGCATCGTAACGTTGTTTTTTGACCAAGTTAGCTCTGATATATTGACCACGCAAAATTGCTTGTATCTTGATTAAAGATTCAAGAGCAGTGTTGACCTTAAATCTAGTTAAATGGCCTCTAACGAGCGATTGAAGCTTGGTAGCAGATTTACGTTCCTCCTCTTTTCTTATTCTGTCACGAGCAAGGAAACCTCTGATTAAAGTTTGAGCTTTAATAAGAGATGATCTGATTTTCAAATATTCTTTACGCTGATGATCAGCCCTCAAGTTTTTCTGGATAATAATAGCAGACTGTTTGATTTTGTTTGATCTTAACTTCTCAAGTAATGCCAATATACCAGCTTTGAAAAAGATTTTGGTTTTCCCAGTCTGGTATTTGAAGTCATCATCTATCGTTTGCTTCAGTATATCTCTTGTAAGTTGGATTGCCGATGCTTCTGTTCCATTGCCATGTAAAAATTTCTCTCTTTCACTGGAATGTAGCAATAACGAGAAATACATCACAAACTCGGGATATGTTGATCTAGATGGGAACCCAGCACATGAGATTTTGATAGTTTCTAAAACACCACAGGCTCTTAATTGGGCTAACACCATGAGAGGGTCGAACTCCCAAGCTTTCTTTTCTTCATTTGGTTTGATACATCTAATATAATGGACATTGGTAGAATTGATAGTGCTCATTAGCTCAATCAAGGAAGATTTGAAGATTGATCCTAAAGTAGGCTTTCTAACAGCTTTCTTTCCTGGCTTCGATGCAGCTACAGCGGCCTGTTCGGCAGCCAATTTCTCAGCAGCTTTGTCAACTGTTGACAAAACTTCAATTAACATTTCATTGGTAGCTGCTTTCAAAGTTTCCAGATGACCATCCGAAACAGTGTCTCTATTCTTTTCGATGAAACCTTCAGAATCATAAGTGACTTCCAAAGCATAATGACTGACGATGAACTTGTTATTTCCAAATCTAGGTTTTTTGAAAATTTTGTCATGTGGAGGTTTAGACAAGGATTGATACATTTTTTCAATCCATGACTCTTCACTACCAGAAGGTAATCTAGATTCCTCGTCTAATAAGGATAAAACACCTAGTCTGCTTTCAATCACATCTATACATGGTTGATTATCGGAGAATTCAATGAATGACCATTCAATTTCTTCCTTGACGTATTCTTCTTGTTCCAATTTAAAAACGTGCTGTGTAAATTCTTGTTGCAACTTCTCATTGGCATAGTTGATACAAAACTGTTCAAAGGAATTCTTTTCGAAATGTTCAAAACCATAAATATCCAAAACACCAATGAAAGTCTCGACTTTGCTTTGAAGTTCAGGAGTACACAGGTCGGCATTCACAAAATCAACCAACCAATCAAACAAGGATGAATAAATGTACTTGGCAACAGAATCTCTAGCAACAATTGCTTGTTGGTGGGTCAAACTTGAAACGATCTTTTCGGATCTAGTAATGATTTGCTTCTTGACAATCCATTTAGCAAAATTAGCTGGATCCAATCCCAATAACTCACACGCTTTCACTAGATTTGGTTCATCGGATGATAAAATGGCATCATTTCTAGTTTTTTGAATTTCAATATTACCAATATGTAATAAGGCAGCCAAAACTTTGAATATACTATGTTGCTTATCGCTAGTGATTCCAACCAACTCTAGCGAATCACAAGTGTCCTTGAATTCACTGGCATCGTCTACACCAGAAACCTCAGGCATACCACCCTGATTCAAGTAGAAATAGTCTTCGATGGAAGTCAAGCCAAATTCTTGTTTCGCCTCTTTACTCAATCCCTGCATTATTTGATAAAAAATATGGTAGTTTCTTTCTAATTTAGGTTGGAAAACCAATCTTGAACGCTCTAATAAATATGTTCTAATTCTTGCACCAATAATAACAATTTTTTTATCGAACAAGATCTCTAAGTATTTACCAAATCTTGAAGAATTATCATTTCTGGTGGTCTTTGCATTACCAAAAGCTTCCATAATAGGATTAGTAGCCAAAATTTGTTTCTCGACCTGAGACATTTCTTGATCGCCACTATCAGAGTCAACCGTGGCAAAATATCTCATGATATACTTGGCAGAGACTGTTTTACCAGCACCAGATTCACCAGAAACGACAATTGATTGATTCTTTTTATCATCTTTCATACATCTGTATGCATCTTCGGCAATTGCAAACAAATGTGGCTCTTCTTCACCCCTTCTCTTTGTGGCATACCGCTGAATTCTATGAAACGAATATAATTCATCGTTCCTTTGGAATGGGTTAATTGCAATCAAAACAATACCTGAGTAGGTATAGATATTGAATTGTGCATATCTAACTCTGATTGCATTTAAAACAGAAGGCTCATTCAAATGAGATAGTTCTGTTAAATCTTCAACTGTTTCGGTTTGATTTCTCAGTAATGGTAAGTCAGGGTTTGTTTCTTCTAACGATGTTGTCTCAATATTAATTGATCTCTTGCCATCTTCTGCAAGAAGCTCAATGTAGTATTTGTTATTTTCATTTTTCACTTTTGTCACTTCCACTCCTAGCCAACCTTCCTTTTCATCAGGAATCCAGCAACGACTAAATAAAATCATTATGCATCAGTTAAATGATGTATGTTAGTATAAAAAACAAAGCATTTTGTTAGGCCAATTCAAGAATCATTGTACTTACGTTCCCGCTTCAAAATGTGTTGTCATTTGAATATTGATAGTTTAACTGATTTGAAATGACTGTTAAGATAAATAAATATTAATGCTAGATAGCCAGCCACTATCGGATAATAAAGTTGCAATTTGTATCGAACAAAATTGTTAGTCCAGTTGATTTGAGGTCTTAGGTTTCATATACCACTGAGAAATTTGAAAGTGGATACACAAAATTGACAAGTGTGAAATTAGTGAGAACCTTCTTTATTAATGTTGGTGGTTTGTTGATGATAATCACTTCAGAACTCAAAAACAGGGTCAAAGATGTTATGGGAAATAAACAGGTACCGTGAGTTACAAATTAGTTGTTTTCATTTGTTTTGTTTTCATTTTGTTTTGTTTTACATTTTGGATTCAGATTATAAGTTTGACTGATTTTGCCTCGTTACAGCGAAATCTGAGCCTATGGGCTTGAAATCTGGGACGGGGGGCATCCAAGCTAGCTGCATGGGCTTCAAAGTTCACATGGAGCCCTCGTGAGTCGTGACTCGTCCGCGTGGTGCGTAGTGTGTATGTACATTCAACATTGTACAATGTACATTGTGTATGGATGTACCACGTCGAACGTACGTACGTATTTTATTTACACGTACGTCTAATAACTATATAGACCCTCGGCCTGGGATGGGGACTGGCGAGTCGCGAGTCGCGAATCGCGGGACCCCGGCCGTGGTACTCGTCGTGAGTGGTGATACGTGACGAGCTCAAAATCGTTCAAAGTTTATTTCAAAACTTGAAATTCGAAGTTTGAACGCGGCCACATCAAGATACTTAACCTCCACAAGAAGATATTGAAATTTGAGATCTGCTGAGTGCTCCATGCACATTGCACATCTGTGAATTTGGAAGCGGTCAACAAACCAGTTGAATACTACTACAATACACACTGGGAATCGTAATTTGCGCGTTACATCGTCATTTTTCCGCTTTTGTAAGAGTAGAAACTAAGACAAAGAAGCTTATCGATCCCACCATGAGATTGATAACGCGCTGACATTCAATCGTGTACATTAGACCTATGGGTGACGATCCTTTCTATTGAGTTATTGTAACGTATGTACCATGTATGATAATAATAAGGCACCATCATGGTTCGGAAGGTATATTCAACTTGGATCGTTACTGGTATCCATTGTCCAAGGCCAGGGAAAAAGTTACCAGGATATTTCCTTTAATTTGAAAAAGAGTTCATCGGGCTAGACCGTTTGACACAGATAGCCAAACCTGTATATAGCATAGTCATAGATTCTGACAGTTGCATTAATGATTATGCAATGGGTAGCCTCAGCTGGATTTGGATGTACACACTGAATATCCAAAGTAATGGAACGCGAAACTGTAATGTTGAACATATTCATTCATACATCCGCACACCATCAATCAATGAGGAAATATTTTGGTAATTCATTCAGTCGATCGGCTTCATAGAACTGTACATATACTACATATAAACAGAATTTATCGACCCAAGAATACTCTAACTCTATTATATCGATAGATTCTATGCAAATAATCTGCGTAGATACAGAGCCGCACATGGAAGTGCTAGCTAGTTTCGAGGCTTATCCAGCATTGATGAAACGTAGTACATAATACATACATCACATCATCCTGACTGAAGTACCAGTTGAAACAACGATCCTACATCCATTTAGATCAAGATCAAGACCAAGACCAGAATCAAGATCAAGGGAAACCGCTCAATATTTGTCACTCATCCATTGTAAAACAGACCATTTTGATCTTTACATAACTGGAAATAGGAATGTCAGTCATATAACAATCACGTTTTTTTATCGACCTCGAGTAATAATCAATGTCATGTCAGTGAAAAACATACAGCCCATAACAACATCCAAAAAGGAAGAATTATTCAAAAAATTCAAATTATCAGTATCCTCAGGAAGTCAGCGACAGCATGATCCACAACCTGTATCATCCTCTCCAGTCTACGACACCCCAAGGAAATCGCACCATTCGCCACATCAGTCCTTTAGTACTCCATCTGACCATGGCAACTCACATTCGAAGGTAGATATCTCCAAATCTGTATCAGGTGCCTCATTAGCACCATCAATATCCCTTACAAGTCCGTTAAAAACCAACGCTACTTCCAGCGCCAGATTAAGACTCCCTCTATCATCTACTGATTCAAAGCGGATCTCGTTGATAAAGCTGGCGTCGTCAGGTAGTATAGATGCTCCGGGTCTCTCTTCAATCAATAATCAAACATCAGATCACTTGTCTGGTTTGCATTCTGAATCAACCAATGGTTTATCATTATTACCATCCTTAGCTAGGACTACATCGGGAAACAGTTTGCGAGGTCAAAATCACTACCAATTTCAAAATCATTCTAACATGTCAAGTAATAATGCGTCCAGAGTGGCAAGCGCTGAAACAGGCCATTTACCTAACCATATAGTTACAACTTCAACTGAAACGTCGCAGAAAAATCGGAATGAAAAGCCTCGTCTGTCTTCTAAAGTGAAAGCAAAATTTGAGACTTTGAGCACAACGGTTAACGACAACTTGGGCAAGAAATTGAGTATGATGAATGATGCGAATATCAAACTTGCAGATGAGTTGAACTCAAGATATGAAGAGCTCAATTCAATGAACAAAGAGTTGCTCGACAATCTGGATTATTTGAACAAAGCATACGCAGAACTTCTTAGTAAAGAGGAAGAAGTTGCAAAATTGAATTCTAGTGATTTATTTGAAAATTTGAACGGTTTAGTTAATAGATTAGAAGGTGTTAAAAAAGAATTAGGATCGAACAATGAAAAACTAGATAGTTTCGATACTGATTTAGGGTTTGTTGAAGAGTTGCAGAGAACTGCAAGGATTAAGAAGAAATATCAACGAAACATACTCATACTATTGATTGGAGTCATTGTCGTGTTGGTGCTGTATGAACTATCATGAAATAACTGACCACATAGCGAATCTTTTGATTTATTGTTGTATATTCCAAAATGTATTATAATTATAATTACAATTACAATTAATAAAGAGTAATCATAGCCGTATTTGTAGAAGTAAAAGGTCCTGTTTTCCAATAAATAAATAGATAATGATGATATTTTTGTTCAAGCGCTAAACTTTAGTAAAAAAATGAAATAAGTAAAGGGGAAAAAATTGTTACGTATAAGAGAATTGCAGAAAGCTAAAATAAACTGAGTACATATGGTTTTCCATGTTTCATGGATTAATCAACTGCCTTGAACAGTAATTCATTTCTTCTTCGCTAAGTGAACTGATATATAGACACTTTGACAGTAATTCTGGGTCCTTCTTAAAGTCGAACACCTTTGACCACTCAATAAATCTCAATAGATTCTTCAAGATCTGACACGACACTCTAAATTTGTCAACATTGATAAGCTCATAATCATCGTTCTCGTCATCTTCTTCTTCCGTTTCAGGTTCATTATTTGCAAAGTAGTCAGGTTTCTTATCGTCGATAAATGTTGGCCTTTCATGATTCAGTGTTAAATCACTTAAATCTAGTGCAATGAATGGCACAATTCCTTTAGAAGCTTTAACATGTCTTAATTCGTTTCGGAAGTTCAGGAAGTCTCTGTCTGATGAAGATAAATCCCTTAATTTTTTGAATAATAATAAATCACCAACATCCAATTTAGTCCAAGTCATTGTCAAGCCTTTTATAATAGTTGAGTTCAGTGCTAAGATCACTTGGTACATAGTAGCGTAATTTTGTAAATTCTTACAATTATTTGCAATATGGATAAATCGTGAGAGTGTGAGCATTCTAACACTTGGGTCTTTGCATAGTAATATTTCAGAGATAATCCAGTTGGTCATCAAGTTGAATCTCAATGTTAAAATTTGCAATCCCGATTTGTCTTTACTGTCAAGCAAAAGTCTAAGCCATGAGTTATATGGATCTAAAGCTCTATCCCAATTCAGTTCAATTAGTTCCTTCCAATCAACTTCAAGTAACGCATCTCGTTCGATTAATGTGAATTGTTCAGCCAAAGTTTCAGAATCATAACTGAGAAGAAATGGAACATGCTTACCCGAATGCATTACTTCATAAACACTCATTTCCTTCTCTGTTTCGAGAGACTTCTTAGGTGTAGCTGATAGAGAACTAATATCAAACTTGGAGTCCCTTTTTTCTTCAGTCCTCAAAATAACTTTATCTCTAACCTGGGATGTATCCTTCGGATTCTGGGAAATGAATAAGTCTCTAACCTTTTGTTCCAATTTGATTTCATCAACTGAAATATCTGATCCATTCTCACTTTCTTCTAAATCAGCATTGTGATGCTCCTCCTCTTTGAACTCTACTCCCTTTGGTTTAATTTCATCGTTCAATCCTATTTCAATTTTGGCCGGCAGAAGTAAAGAGTTGCCGCTCAATTTCAATAAGGCATCATTGATCGGATCGGTATTGATGTTGTCGTCTGGCATGGCAGCTAGTTCGGCGATAGCTGTCTGTGAGATTCCAGGATAAGGTGGTAAGACAGATTGTGTCAAAGAAATAATCATGGACACTGTTGAGTCTCCGCTTCGGAAACTATCAACCAATGACCGCGCTGGTGTCGCTGGATCAGTTGTAGGTAGAATATCTTCATCGGTAAAAGCTTCACTGAAAGGTAACTCGTAAAAAAGTTTCTTAGACTGAATAGTTTCCTCTCCGGCCTCATCGAGGTCATCTTCTGACCGAATTAATTCCAGATCTGTTGCATTGTCTTTTGAGTCAAAGTATATCTCACCATTTATATCGTCTGTTGATATGTGCTTTCCAGAGTTTGGGGGAATGATTCTCAAGTTACCAAGTGAGCCCTTCTTTCTCAAAACATTTCCTTCTTCAACATAAGCAAAATCATCTCGTCCATTGGATGTCTCAGAAAATTTGGAGTCATAAGTCATATAGGATCTTGTTGATATGTAACTACTTCTTGGAATGTAGTTGATTGAAAATCTGCTTTGAAGATCAACAGTTTGTGCAAGATGCCCAATGCTCTCAAGTTCAGTACTATCAAAGTCTGACTGCTCGCTAGGGGTATCAGTGCAATATGGTGTGTTGTCCTTCAAAGTCGGAGGTGATAGAAGATCGGGCGAATCTTGAAGAAGTTCTTTATTAACTTCAGTGAACACTTTTTCATTCATTTGATGTTGTTCCTCATGAGCGATAGTCACATTACGATCGCCAATCGACTGAGCTGGTTCGTCGTCAACTGATTGTTCCTCTTCGGCTTTGAATTCGTTCTGATGTTTTGGTTCCTCCTGACCACAATCGGGACTTTCAAGATCTTGCAAGTGATTCTCCAATAACGAAATTCTATCAACTTCGTCTTGTGTGATAGGGTCGACGTTTTCAATTATACTATTTTTGGATATATTTTCAACAATGTCTTCAATTTCATTGGCAGAGTTGGAGATATCAAGTGAGTTTGACCAGTTCATAGTAACCGATGGTGACTTGAATGAAGGAGCTGAAATTCTGTTTATTGCAGCAAGAATCTCTTCTGTATTTTCATCCTCGTGGCTGTCCATTATCAGGTCACTATATTCTTCTTCGAAAAGCTCAGCTTCGTGCCTTCTTGGTTTGTATTTTGTTGGAGACTCATGGGTGAAATCTTCGGTCACCTCGTGAACCTCATTCAGATTGATGTAAGTGGATAGTATACTTTGTCTACTTGAGTTTAGTAATTGCTTGGAAAGTCTCTTTTTGAAAGTCTGTGAATCAGCGTCCAATCGTTGATATTCGTTAATAACTCTGGAACTCAAAAGGTCCAATTTGTTCTCTGTACTTATTAGTTTTTGTAACTGTTTAGATTCAGTAGATGTGCCCTTATGTTTATCAAAGGTCACTTGACTTTTATTGTTGACAGGCGGTTTTCCATTTGAATATTTGGACTTTGAATCCTTAGATCCAAACATTGTTCTCAAAAATCCTCTTTTCTTCCTCGTGGGACTTTCGAGTGCCTGTTGACTATTGTTAACTCCGATTTGGATATCATTCTTCAATGTTATATCCATTTTTTTCAGTGGCGTACTGGGGGTTATTCTGTTGATCTTGCTTTCCTTGAATATTCCAACTTTACCGTTCGTTGAAAATCCATTTTCCTTATCATCATCATAATCAGTTATAACTTTGACTCCTTGAATCGGAGTAGATTTAACATCTTCAAGTATATTACTATACAGATTGTCCAATGTTCCCATTTTCTTAATGGTTGGTTTTGATAATCTAGAGTTTTCTAGTGATGCTAAGGATGCTTTTGGGTACAAGATAAACTTATCATTATCATACCCCGTTTTGAAACCCTGCTTTTTGTTCTTTGATTTCAATTGTAATAAATGATCAAGAGAATATGCATTCTGAGTGTTCTTTAACGACTCCTTATGTTCTTGCAATAGAAGATTAGTAGCATTGGATGATCTTTGTTCTACCATGGATAATATACCCGAACGACGTAACGAAGGATTAAGTAGTTGTTTTAGTCCCAAAACTGATAGTCTAGCATTTGGCATAGACTCATATGATGACACATCATAACTTAGTAATGTGGTAATGTCAAGTTTATCTAAGGATATAGTGGACCAATATATGTGGCACATTGTTATATAGGTCTTTTTCAAATCAATTATTGTCTTAGTTGGTAAAGAGTCTGGATTGTCTATGAGGTCCGAGCTTTTTGATAATTCGTTCAATGCATCAGCAAAAAGTTGTCTCAATTGACAATTACTAACGAAGTCATCTGAAAAATGATTGAGTAGCCAATGACGAATCATGACAAATGTTCTAACCAAGGCGGATGTTCCTATAGTCACTCGATCTGGGTCATCGATTTTTGTGGCAGCACTAAGTGACCATGATAGTCTACATAATATAAGCTCCAAAAGTGGAAGTGGGTCAATATATTCTCTGAAGGTCAAGAAAAAATCAACTAAAAATGGGTAATCAATTACCTCGGGTGATGTAAGATGAGTGATTATTGATTCAATTGTAGCACTTGTAAGATTATTATTCTTGAAATGAGTAATTTCAGACTCACGAGGTGTTGGGTATAGAAGTTCATTATCAAAGATTGGTTCGTTTCGTTTGAAATTCTCCAAAAGGGATGTGAACTCTACTGTGACTAACTCATTGAGTACTTCGTCACTTGTGGGTTCACTCATTTGATTGTATACACTCTTTATGACTCAAATTAGCAAAGTGGTGGTGTTGTTATACACAAGAAATTGGATTTGAGGGAAGGAGGGTATATCAAAACAATAAGGAGTCAGTGAAGGTGGTTTATGTAGCAAGTGGGATTGATGGTTAACAACAGTCTAAGGGGTCAGGTAAAGAAGACTCGATAGTGAATGGTCCATTGATAAGAACTAAACGAATTGAGTGAATTTTGTACAGATTGAATCATATGCATACAAAGTTAGCTCTTCGCTTGTTTGTTTATTTGTTTATTTGTTTGTTTACTTTCAATTTTGTTTACCTATCGATTTGTTTACATTTTGTACAAGGTCGTTTTTTTATTAATTCGTGGCGCCGGTTGGTGAAGCCGCTCGTCTTCAAATTTGAGACCATATGGTCCCTTATTTGTCAGCAATTATGTAACTGTTTATACAAATATATTTCACTCTAGTATTTCCCGATAATGTGACCAGGTGACATGCATACATATATATCACAATCACAATCTACTAATTTTACAAGTCTTTAGTTCAGAAACGTGAACGTTGAATATATTTTGGTTAACATGACAAAAATAATGTCATAATGAAAATAAATATTAAGTACAGGCCGGACTAAACGATTCTATCACTGACAGCAACTGATCACTCTGAACTGCAAAAATATTAAGATACTTAGGGAGCAAGAAAATATAGACCTACAAATGGAATTCACCATCGCTAAATTATTGAGGAATAGTGATCTTTGTTCTGATAGCTTTCCATTGTGTGTAGTTGTCAAGAGCTTGAGAACCCATCTCTCTACCAATACCAGATTGCTTGAAACCACCGAATGGAACACTTGGGTGGAAGTCATTGTAAGTGTTGATCCAGATAGTACCTGCATCTAACTTACGTGAGACATAATGAGCAGTATCTAATGATGTAGTGTGGATACCGGCAGCTAAACCATATTCAGAATCATTAGCCAGTTCAATGACATCCTCGACAGTCTTGAATTTGGAAATAACAGCGAATGGACCGAAAATTTCTTCTGAATAGATCTTCATTGATGGGTCAACATCAGCGAAAATGGTTGGCTTAACAAAGTAACCCTTGTCACCTAATCTTTCACCACCAGTGACTAAAGTAGCACCTTCAGCCTTACCGGTTTCAACGTAACCCAAGATCTTGTCTAATTGTTGTTGAGAAGTTTGAGCACCTTGGAAAGTATCCAAATCGAATGGGTTACCAACCTTCACAGCTTCGGCAGCAATCTTAAATTCAGCCAAGACTTCATCGTAAATTCCTTCTTGAACGTAAACTCTTGAACCTGCACAACAAACTTCACCAGAGTTGTAGAAGATACCAAGAACCAAGTTTTGGACAGCGTTCTTGATGTTGGCATCATTGAAAATGATGTTTGGAGATTTACCACCTAATTCTAAGGTGACCTTCTTCAAGTTAGAGTCAGCGGCAGCCTTCATAATGTGTCTACCGGTAGCGGTGGAACCAGTGAAAGCAATCTTCTTAATCTTTGGATGGGTGGAAATAGCTTGACCAGTGATCTTACCGAAACCAGAAACGATGTTAACAACACCCTTTGGAATGCCAGCTTCAGCAACCAATTTAGCAGCAAATAAAGCCGATAAAGGAGTAGATTCGGCGGTCTTCAAGACAACAGTGTTACCAGCAGCTAAAGCTGGACCAACTTTCCATGACCACATTAATAGTGGGAAGTTCCATGGAATGATTTGACCACACACACCAACAGGGCTACGAACAATTTCATTTTTATAGTCAATACCAGTATCGACTAATTCACCAGGGATCTTATCAGCCCAACCAGCACATGCTCTGATATAGTTGATTGTTAAAGCAACATCACCTTGAGCTAATTGCAAAGCTTTACCGTTATCAAGGGTTTCGATCCAGGCAAGAGTCTCCTTGTTAGCTTCAAGTAAGTCGGCAAGGTTGTAAAGAGCCTTTCCACGCACAGCTGGGTCAGCAGTACTCCAGTCACTTTTGAATGCGGCTTCGGCAGCATCAACTGCAAGATTAACGTCATCTTCTCTAGCTTCGTAAACTTGACAGATGGTTTCTTCAGTTGAAGGGTTCAAAACTTCAAATGTCTTGTGTTGTCTTGAAGTAACGAATTCATTATTGATGAATAAACCTGTTGGTTGTTCGTATGTATGACCGTTTGGTAAGGTAATAGTTGTGGATAAAGGATATGAAGAGTAGAATCTAGCTAAAGATGGTCTAGCAATTTTTGCTGACTTGAAAGCTAATCTGGTGGTTGTTCTTAACATTGTGGAATTATACAGATAATAGTATTATTATTATTATTATTACACAATTGTATACGGGTTAAAAAGAAGAATAAAAAAAATTGTGTTCAATTGCAACCAGAAATTTCGGAGTGAAAAAAAAAAAAGGTGGGATTGAAGTAGTACTTATATACCTGGAATTGAATATGATTAGCATCACATATAGACTATATGACATTCAAGCTTAGGCATTTGATAAATTATTGCGGCCGATAATCATCACTCTAAATCACCAGGGGGAATTAGAGGGGAAAAAGAAAGTTCGGAGTGATTTTCCCTGGTGCGGAATTTGAATTTGGTGTAAAAAATCTAGAGTTCTTGTCTAGATTGTACTCAAAGCAAAGTGATTGGGTGGGGGTCATCAGTTCGAGAAGTAATGTGGCCAAGTCCCACAGGGTGAGTTTATCCATAAAAGAGGGGGTGTCGTTGCCTCACAGCTTAAATTAAAGAAATCTAGTAGTTGAGTTGTCCGAATACAAAAAAAAAATCTACAGGAGTGGCTGTATTTCTTAGCAAAAAAAAAAAAAAAAAAGATGTTGAGATTTACAAAGGATATTTACGTCACTCTTCCAACTCCGGCTCGGATCTCGTGTTGACACTTATACGTATCAGTGTAACATTGACAAGAAAGAAAAAAACAATCCACCAGTTTTTAACCCTTAGGTAACTGGTTTGCTTTCCCTTGAACCAGTCGTGCACACTGCAAACCCCACTTTCACCCAAATTTCTAAAAACTACAAAAAGTTAACCCCACCTTCCTGTTTCAAAACACGACTTTTGCACCCCTCACTATTATTCTCATGCACGATTTTCAAAATTTACACACACCCAAATTTGTCCTTCCCAAGAGAAAAGAATTACTAATTGAAATATAAAAGATGAACAATAGCTTCTGCACCCTCTCTATATGTATCAATTTTTACAACCCCACCCCCTCCCCCATTGGCTGGCAAGGAAATTTTAATGGAATTGGATTTGCACTGTTGAATGTTCCACTTTTCACTTTTGGGCTCACGCACCAGAGAATGATCAGGGAATTTGAACCAAATTTTCGTGTGAAGGAGGGGGTGAAAGTATGGGGGAGGGAGAGTAACAGAATCGAATCGCACCTCATAATGAATTACAAACAACAACAACAACAACAAAAATTAAATAGTTATTTGTAAATTTGTAAACTATCAAAAGACTATATATACAATGAATGATTTGAAAACATCCGATAGAGTACTTTCGTATGGGAATGAAGTTGCAAAAAATTAGTCAAGTTGTGGTAATGTAAAACCCTCATGGAGATTATTTAGGAAAAAATATCAGTTTTGAATCCACTAATTTCTATCGCTGCTTAGCTTGCACAAGTTGTTGTTGTACGTACAGACAAAAGGCCTTTATGGTTTTTTAAGGACCTAGGAAGCAGATCAAATTAGTGAATTTTGTATTGGAACTTCTAATCAATTAGATCGGATCAGAGCCCCTCCCAATTGGCATTTCTATATATATATTATATATATGGATCTATGTGTAGACGTTTAATTTTATGGCTAATAAGATTACTCTATTATTATAACAGGCAGGAAACATACATTCATTTAAGTTCACTGCTCGCTAGTGGTGTCAAAACCACACAACCCTGGTCTGGAATCTCTGGATTTCTGCTATATGATATGTGTGTATTTTGGTGTGGATATTTACCCAGCTTAACCGTTAGGTGATGTAAAACAGACACTGTGATTGAAGATATTTTAAACTGACAGTGCCGGATCCTGTTTATTTCAAACTACGAGATTCGAACGGCGTTCGATTTTCAAATCTCTGGGCAATTAAAAGTGTACAATATAGTACTACAATTTCTCAAAGAATTAGACGCACAAGCTCAATTACAACCTTGTAGGTATGAATGATAAATAACACCTAAAAAAATAAAACATTTTCCTGGAGCATCGTGGATGCAAATTCAACTTACTGGTGGGAATGTCATATATGTGATTGCATTTAGTGTCTGTGAATCTTTATGAGGGTTATCGAGATTCTTATGGGTCTAGCTGTGCCAAGTTTGGGTCTAATTTGTCTGGGAATTGGGTGGGTTGTCGTCTGATTTGTCTTTTTCAGGGTTTCGCGGAACAGTAGTATTTCTCAAGGTTCAGATTGATTTAAGCGCTCAATATATATCTCTAAGGTGGTTCAATGATACAATTGTACTATAAGACAACACCTATATAATCCAGAATTATCTTATAGCCCTCATCACCCCTCTGATGGAACAGATTCATAAGGACAAACGGGCCGGGCTGCGTCAAATCAGTAGTAAATATATTTATAATATAGACGTACTCAAATCCTAAGAAATTCTAGTGTGGTTTCAGATATATAACCAGCTGGGTGAGTACTCAAGACACAATTTTTTGTTGGACTATCCGGCATCAATCAATCAATCGATCAACTAATTAATTAATCTAAGATCAAATTTCCTTAACATATATTATTATTATAATTTATAACCCCGTTGTCAATCGGTTTTTGCGGGGAAGTTTTCCCAAGTGTTCAAAAAGTCCATCCCGCACTTCCGAGAGGTTTTTTTGGATTAACAAAGAATGGTCACTAGTTCTGGAAATTTTAACGTTATTTGCATGGCGGACCCCGTTCCCCAGAATCTAATTTCTTTAAAGATGAAATATGGGGTGTAAAATTGGAACTTGTGATTACACGAACATTTTGTGCACGACGTTCTTGATGAATTGTATGATATAGACCTAATACTGATATAATTACAACCTAGAATATTAATAAATGGTTCAATGAATCAAGAAATGATTTGAAACCTTTGGAAAGTAGTTCGATGAGCTTCTTAGAAGTATATTGAGGCTCTCGTTTTATTTTAAAACCATACTAAGGTCACAGAAGAAAGTATTAATAAGCGATTCAATGTCTGTCGGTATCTGGGCTACAGAAGTGGTAATGAGTTATTGTCTAATTTTGAAACCTTTCCGTCACCATTGATCAGGACATCAAGCTTCTTGATCAGATTCCAATGAAAAACTTACAAATCTACATCTTTCCCTTCGCCTAACTGTTTTCTCCTAGTATAGGTGGGATGTCTCTGTAATTCCTTCATTCTGATTAATAGTCGATGTTGCTGGAGAGGTTTGCGTCACTCTTGTACCCATTTCTTTCAAGGAACTTCGATTAGAAATGGATTTCAAAAATTGCTGGAACTGAGACATTCCTGTCTACTCGGGAATCATTAAGATCAAGTAGCAAAATACCTACAATATCAAGATTTTAGTAAAAAACAATACGATTTAAAATTATGGATTAATTGATTTACATTAAAGGATCATAAAATTACCGTATTGTACAACATTTCAGATTTATGTTTTAGCTTGAAATAATGTGATGAGTGATTCAATAATATCTTACAGTTGTTAGTACTAAAAAAAATTCAAAAACTTTCATTTAGTGCCATGTTAAGAGACTGTATACTCGTGATACATCCTGTTTTTTCAACCCAATCCATCATAACAAACCAGCATCCTTGAAAGCTTGTTCAGTGCTGTCTCTAGATTCTAATTGCTTCAAGGTAGCATCAGTACCAAAGTTTTCACCATTGAAAAAGATAGTTGGGACCCATTTACGGCCACTAATTGCAGTAAATTGCTTTTCTAATGCTAATGCTTCGTTCTCTGGTAATTTATCTAGTTCAATTAGCTTGACTTTATCAGCAACTTTATACTTCTTGAAAACTGCAATTGCATAGTGACAGTCAGGACACCATGATTTACTTAACATCAAGTATTTGTTTTCTTGGATTAGTTTCTCTGCTTTGTTTGACATTATTGTTGTTGCTATTTGTTTGTTACTCTCAATGTAATGCTATATGTTCTCCTTTGTAAAGAGGATGATGAGTGTAACAGAAGCTCACATTTCTTTCTTTCAGTTTATTTTCAATTGCGGTGTTCAGTTGAAGGTGTTCTCAAATTATCGCCTTCTGCTCATAATTTTTAACGTAATCGCAGAATCCAAATTAATTACCACACCTGTTGTTGTCCTGCTTACTACTTAGCACGGGCGCGCAGTGCGCACGCGCGTACCGTTTCCTTGTGCGCCCTGTAAAATATTCTTAATACTATGCAGGGGAAGGCACAATTAGCAGAGTCATATAGTGAGTATTTACTAAATGGTTTGAATCGATAATGTATCATCTAGAGCTTTCATTATAAGTGAGTGGTAACCAGGTAGTAACTAGGGTCAAAAGTTACTAATTACCCAGTAGCATGATAGTTACAATAATGCACAGTTGAATGCAGGTACTGTGGCTCAGGATTATGGATATCGAGTTAATTCTTATCAATTCATTACTGAAGAGATAATTTATCACATTATTTTTATATGTAGACTATAAGAATATAATTGTAACCATTACAAAATACGAATAGAATTTCCATTAAAGTGATTATTGTTGCAGTCTAATTGTCAGTTTTCAAAAATGACCTGCCATCTCTAAAATCTTGTTTCTCTCCCGTGCTCTGCGATTTTGACTAATTCTGAGACCATCTAAATAGTTTATATTCTCAAACCAAACAATCAAATCCATCTCATATATTTCCTTTGCCTTCAATAACGAGTTCTTTCCAGAAAGTGTTGTTCTCACAAAATGATCGTTTTTACTGACCCACTCTTGCAGTGATCCTTGTTCGTACAGTTTCGAATATTCAATTGAGAAAGCTTCTATATCGTCATATTCTCGGAGATTCAGTGTAGTAGCCTCGTCAATTTCCTCGAGCTGGGTATTATTTCCCTCGTCTACCCCAACTGCACCCTCTGAGTCATAAAAAACATAAGGATATAGTCCTTTGTTTATCGGGTTCACTCTAAGATCTAATAGTCTCAGACTCGACCGTATATTTTTGGTAAAGGTAACTATAGACTCTGAATCTTTCAAATTGTTACTTAAAAGTTTTAGTTGCTTTATGTATTTTAAATCTTCAAGGCCTTTCAAACTCGAGATTTTGTTGAAGTTCAAGTTCAAATCTCGTAACATTGGAAACACAGACCCTATTCTGCTTGGTAAGGTTTCTATATTCATTGCAGATAAATTCAGCTTTGTAACATTTGAAAACAAGTCCTTAAAACTAAAGTTTAGGGAAGACAGTGATCCCCCTGTTAAGTTCAATTTTTTAAATTCAGCCTTATGGCAACTATTCAAAATCAATGTATCTATGATGTAAGAGTTCATCTGAGATTTTGCATAAACCCTTTCAATATTTCTCCCTAGCCCTGTAATTTCAGTTAAGTAACATCTATCAATCCTCAATTCCCTTAAATCGGGGAACGTTTCGAGATTCAAAGTCTTGATATCATTCAGTCCGATTGAAAGTCTTTTCAGGTTGGGATGAATCGAGTCTGACTTGATTAAGGTCAAGTTATTCCTCTGTGCCGACAAATATTTTAAATTAGGTAATGCTTCCAATCCAATCATAGAAGTTAAACGATTTTCATCCAGTATCAACTCCTCTAAAAATTCCAGGTCAAAATCTTTGAAATCAACCTTACCTTGTATTTTATTGTCAGCAAGATTCAGCTTTCTAAGCATTTTCAAGCCTTCTAAACCTTTCAAGTTCCTAATTTTATTTCCCTGAAGACTCAGTGTAATCAAATTATTCAATTCTGACAAGTTGCTCAAACTCTCAAGTAAGTTGTAACTCAGCTCCAACACTTGTAAATGATTCAATTTAAAAAGTGATAAGCTATTGAAATTATTATGATTCAACTGCAAAATCTGAACTTTAGATGGAACACCATCAATATGAGAAATTTGATTCCTAGAAGCATCTATATACCAAGCGTTAGGTGTAAAATATTCCAATCCACGAAGCTTGTCCAAATTAAGCTCACTTATGTCCAATCTACTAACTTCACTCCAGTCCTCTTCAGGATAGCTTTCTGTGATTGCAGAAACTAACGCGCTATTAGTTTGTGAAAATGACAAGTCCTCTGTGCTAGGTTGATGATGATATTTGTTAGCTGTATCAGGAGTCTGTTCAATGTGTGAATCTGAAGGAGAAGAGGAATCAAATCCCAGATTAGAGACAGATTGGTTGAATTCATGCTGTAATTTGAAGGAAACTTCCTGCTGTTGTTTTCTAGGAAAGGAGTGGCCGTTTTTCAGTATGCTTGAAGTGAATTCTTGATGAGTTTCATTAAGATCCGAAATATTGTCAAGTGCGTTGATAACATCATCTTTAGCATTATTACTTAACTCTTGACCTTCTGGTGAACTTATTTGAGCTTCATATTGGCTGCTTGGGATATATTTGTTGAGCCGTTTATCATAAACTTTGCCTTTATATTCTTCTCCTGAAATGAAATTAATGCGTTGCGGTTTTCTTCTTCCATCACCCTCGTTGATGTCTTTCTCTGAGCTGCTTTCATTTTCCAACATTGTAACCGTCTGTATATGTGGAGTAGACACAGACTGATTGACATTTTCTCTTTGTGGGCTATTCAACCTCAGATGTTGTCTTAGCACATCTAAAGATGCTGTAACATCCGGGTTCATCGTTGGAGAGGCATGTGAGTCATTGTGTGAGCTCAGATATTCGTCATCATTTTCAGCATAATCAGTGTATACATCTCCCAGTTCATCCTCATCAGAAGTATAATCAGAATCTTCCAAACTTTTATTCGGTTTGGGTAAAGCATTACGCATCTTATTTTTCAGGTTGTTGAAAAGGGAATCACTATTTTGGATTAATGATTTAGTTGTCGCAGTTGTGGTGGTAGTTGGTGCTGAAGGTGGTGTACTACTTAAGGAAGAGTTTAAGTCATCTGCATCAGATGTGTACTCATCGGAATATGTCAACGAGCTACTGTTATTGTTAGTGTTGTTATTGGCAGAGTTAACAATTAATCCCCTATTCTTGTTAACTAGTACATTGTAAATATCCTCGGAGTCTTGCACAATGTTTCTTATTTTTTCATCTTCATTTCTGTCATTATTTGACTGCTCATTCGCTTTCATTTCCTCGTGTTCCTCTCTGGTGTGAACACGATTCATAATGTCTGTAAACTTTTCCGTGGTGTACGTGTCTTGAGAGTACCCAAACAGTTTCAACGGAGAGCTAGGAGCTATCGAGTCACTAGTCTGATTCTTGTTTTTTGCCTTGTTGGCAAATGTATCGGGCACGAATAACTGGGAATCGTTTAAAGGTGCTAGTTTAACATTATTGAGTTTTAAATTTTCCTCAAAATGGGTATTTTTGTACTTTCTCCATTCAGCTTGGTCCTTGCCGTTGACTAAATTATTCTGTATCATTGTTGACACTCCCATTCCAACACTTAGGTAAGGGTCTAGCTGCAGATCAGTAGATGTGTCTGTGTCTTGGTTGGCCGATATCACTACAGAGTTAGAGGTAGCATTATTAATGTGGTTGGTCTCGTTCGTATCTATTTCAGGCCAATGTTGATCTTGTAATATGTCCGGTAACCAGGCAGGAGGAGGCAGCACTGACCGAGTCTTATTACTTATATTCTGGATAGGCGATCGCTGGTTGAAGTCTTCATTGAATATATACTTGTTTGATGAAGACCTTTCGGGCTCATCATGGATAGCAGGAAGTCCGGGGATGCAATCTTCTGTATTCACAGTAGTTGATTTCAAGTTATTGTCATTCCCTTTACCAGATGGACTGGAGTCCAAGTTGAGAGATTCCAAGCCTTCTACCAGATCAACTGAGATGTTGTTTTCATCATTCATCCTTAGTAAATGTGGGTCTGTAGTGAGATTATTCAGGTGATTATTAGTGGACTGGATATACCTATTGACAGTATCACCAGACATTGTAGTAATGTTGCCGTAGTAAATCAGTTTAAGGTATGAAATGAAAAGAACTGAGTACTTCTTTAACACCAAACAGTCTCAAACATACTATAAGTATAGAGGTCCACCGATTTTCTATCAAGTTCAATAGAAAAGTTCAAACAGTAAACAAACAAACAAACAGAGTTAGTAACGAGAGATAAAGTACACCTCTGCACTACTAACATTTCTAAACACGGTTCAGTCTGCTGACCTAATTACTAGTAAAACAATAGTAAATAATTATGTAACATTGCTTTCTTTACCCCTTGCGCTGCAGCAACTCAAAAATGTAAACACAAAATGTAAACAAAGCAAAATTTCAGGTTAAACGATCTCTTTAACTTATCTCAACAACAGTTTCATTGTACTTTTCGTTACACAATCTATAAAAGAAAACCCAAAAAAAGTATTGTTTGCATTTAGTGAGCCTGAAAAGCTTTATTCCGACAATAGGCATCAATTTTATACTGGTTTAGCTCGAAATATTGCTACACCTTTTGCTTCATCTTTTTTTTTTGGTGATAATAGAAGCGTATGTTCTCTACTTAGATAAAACTTTGACCCATATCTTGCTATATAACTTTATCAATATGCCTTCTTATCCTGATAAGTATATGATGAGCTCATCTCCCTCTAAGATATTCGAGCAGTTTTTGGCCGAATCAGCAGAGGAACCTACAGGGCACACTTCGGAAAATACTGGGTGGACTCCATATATTGATAGAATCCTGATGTCTAACTCTAATTCAAGCAGCTCTGCAAGTCTGAGGGTAAGCCCGTCTCAAAATAGACAGCATAAGTTGCAACAGGAGATTCAGCAACAACAGCAGCAGCAGCAGCAGCAACAACAACAACATCAGCAACAACAGCAGCAACAACAGCAGCAACAGCAGCAACAACAGCAAGAGTCATTGCATTCGGAACTACATCAAAGGCAGCAACATCATCATCAACAACAACAACAACAACAACATGCTTTTGCAGCCAGTCACGCTGATGGGTCAGAGCAGCAAAGATATAATCAGCATGCATTTATGATATATTCATCTCCTGATAAATTTGAAACTTATCAGCAGCAGTCCTCTCATCCTTACAATTCAATACAGAGGCAGCCAAGTTATCCTCCCCCAACATTACAACAGCAACAAGAATTGCTTTATGCAAACTTGCATACCCCAGGAACAGCTGACAAATCTTTTAGAATTTCTGACTTTTTCTGTGACACTCCTACGTTGAATCAAGCAGATTTTAGTGCGCTTATGGCTACTGCTGTTGGTAATGAAAACAAAGAGAATGATCCAATTTTTGCTACTTTAGGTACCCCGCTAAACCATAAGATAAGATCGTTCAAGACTCCATTAAGGGAAGTTGCTAACACTCCGAGACTCATAGGTTCCACTAGTGTGAAAAGATTATCGTTATCTGCGGTTTCTGCCAGTAAACAACTATCGTTTCAAAACCAACAGCAACAACTCAGTCATCGTCAACAATATCATCAGCAGCAACAGCAGCAGTTCCATCAGGCAATTATGCATATCTCTGCTGGAACTCCAAGTAAATCCAATTACAAGACTCCTTTGAAGCCTAATCACCAGCAGTCTTCACCATCAACCATTATAATGACTTCAGCGAGAAAAAACATTAGCATTGAAGAGAGCCGACAAAACTTAGAAATGTCTCCCACTCCGACAGCAAAATCGTCTGTCAAGACTGTTCCTTGTCAGTTAGTCAAATCTGCTTCTTCTTTGGAACCTGTTATTGGAATATTTCATGATAAGAAAAATTCTCCACCAAAGATGTCTTCCTTCTCGATGTCTCAACCAACAGCTCCCAATAATAAGAAAAGACAAGGAGGCGACACCTCTAATACAACAGGAAAATTCCAGATTATTTTCGCTGATCTCAATACGTTGAAAGGAAGTAATGGAGGGGGAAAGTCAAAGAAACAGAAGAAACTTTCCAGATCAACGACTACAAGTTCCATTATGAGCTCTAAAAACACTACTTTTTCACAGCCCGCACAAATACGTGAGCAATCGAGTGAATCATATATTCATACATTTCAAACAGAATCTGAATCACAAAAGACTAAGAAAGTGAAAAAAGTGAATACATTGGTTAAAACACAGTCAGTTCCACTGGTAATGCCATCTTCGGCATTGTCCATCTCTTCCGCAAATTTATCAAAGCATTCAACATCAAAGTCATCTGTAGCTCAAAACTCGATAGATGAGTCATGGGTGAACTTTAACCAGTTTAATGTAAACCACGATAAGAGTGTTATGGACACGTCTAGTTCATGTAGGGAGATTGATCTTCCTGAGAATTTGGATGAACTATTGGAATTTAATGACGAATAATTGAGCAGTTGAGCTCATGCGAATACATTTTGGTTGACTGTGTTATTATTTTTTTTCTCTACCTGGCTTTTATTATATATTTTGATGGTTCTACCTGGTTTTTTCATGAACGTTGACGCTTCCTTTTTATGTTTTGTTTCGGTCTTTCTGCTTTTTTTTTTTGTTGTTGTTTTCGCTGGTTTGTTTTTATAGATTATCTGTTCTACTGGTATGGTATGAGCATCTATGTATCTGGTTTTCTCTTGTCTAATACTGTGTTTGTTTGTTTCAATGTTTTTTGTTTCATCCACCTGCACTATAAAGAACTACTTTTTTTTAGCTTTCAGCTTCGTTATTTGATTTTCTTTGAAAGGCAAGGCTCTTTTATTTGTATAGGGCTACTCTTTTTTTACAGACACACATTATATGATTGTCTTCTCATTTGTTTACACTTATTTGGTCTTTTGTTTCTTTGTTCTATAGTCTTGTTTCAAAAAATCAAGTTACTTTGTATTAACAAAAAATCATGACTGGATTAGAATTTTCATTTCTCCCTCATAATAAAGCATGAAACGGGATTATTAACAAAATATGCAACTTATAAATACAGGTATCTACTACAAATCTAACAAAAGCACAAATTAAAGGGAAAACTTTCATCTGCGTCTTGGACCTTTCGGTCTAGAGAACCCCAGTGAGCTGCTAATGTTAGAGGTCCCACTAGATTCAGATTCAGTGGCAGATTCTTCATCAAATTCACTCAGCTCTATCTCAGTTGAGTCGCCAACTTCAATAAGTTTCTTGAATTCAAGACCTTTGCCCCTTAAGGTGTTCAAGAAACCTAATTTAGAAGTAGCATAAAGCATTCTTTCTCTAACTTTCGAGCCCGAAGGACATGTGTAAATGAAATACAAGTCACCGTTGAATTTAACCAAATTATAGCTAGGTTGTTGATCTAATAATTTGCCTTGAGTTAATTCTGTTGAATTACTTAGATTCTGTCTAGAGTGTAATTCTATCTTTTCATCGTCATTGATGATTAAAGTAACCAGTTCATTAGAGGAAAGGTTCTTTAAGTTTGTGACCAAGTCATCTTCGAAAGCTAGTCCAAGATCTTTGTGTGAATCAGAAACTAACTGTTTCTTTTGTCTAGTCATACCCCCAACGGTCAATAACTCAAGTTTCTTTACAGTTTGTAACGACTCTTCTTCGGAACTCAAAGGATTCTCAAGAGCTTCGTGTCTTTGAATTCTCTTCCAGCCTGAACTGCTTATTTCTTCCAGTTCATTGAGGAACAATATAGGTTGAAAATATTCTGTTCCTAGTTCTCTAAGAAGAGTGTTTTTGGTGGATGCATAAAGCATCTTTTGTTTGACTGTTGAGTTATCTGGAACAAAACTGACAAATATATGTTTATTTTTTGTGTCACTGTTTCTTATAATAATGTATAAACTTTCAGAATCAGACAATTCATTTTGAATCAAATCAAAATCAGTAGATAACGAAGATGTTCCAGTGATGGTCTTGTAAGGCACTAGTTTTTCATTTTCGATTTTGATCAATAAAGCTCTATCTGATGATGATATATACTTCTTAAATTCGTCAATCAATTCAGTGTTGGCTAATTTAATGATAAGATATGGTCAGTATAAGAACAATGCGGATGAATATTCAGATCGGAGTACCAATTGAAGGTGAATCGGAGCACTTACCTACGATACCTGACTGTGTGGACATTTTGCCTATTGTTTATTACAGCTAAAACTAAAATGGGTGACGACTAAATTGTTCGAGTTGTGTTATTAAAACTTTTTGATAAACATCAAAAATGATACAATTGCATCAAAACTAAATATTAGATACGTACTTCTTCTCTCATTGAGAATTGAATTTCCATTTTAGAGAGATTGGAAAGGCGCGGGATATTAATTAAGTTCATGTATCTGAAAACCTTTACAAGTACACTTATATAACATAACTCTTTGTAATCGATGGGCTTTGTGAGGATTAATCATACAAGGTTGAAATAAGTTTATGAAATAGTAATGAGTATCACTGCAGGATCCACTGTATATTACAGAATTCGAAATAGCTAAATCCTAGATTACTTCTGCAAGTTGCAACTCACTAGTAACGTACTGTTGGACCATTCACCGAGTTTATATAATCTTACAAGCTCCTGGAAATGAATGCGACAAGTCCATATGCCATATCGTTAACTAGACACTAACACGAAATTGGGATTAATTATCCAAGAAATAAACAATCTGTGGGAACTTTTGACTCTGAAATTTGATTGCCTTTTTTGTAATAAATTTGTCTTGTCATAAAACTCCTCCACGTGGGCAGGTGCTTTTTTGAATAGTTGCAATCTATATAGATAGAGACAAGCTACTTTTTTGATTTTCGGATTCTTTAATGATTCTCTCTAGAGTCTGTTTTTTTTCTTGGACCACCACTACCAAATTTCCTTCGAATGTGGGTGTATTGTGTGTTTTTTTGTGTGCAATATATCGGGAATATCACACATCATTACTCTTAAAAAACAATACCAAATCGAAATCAGTTCTCTAACGCCCAGTCCAAAATATTGCACGCATATATCATTGAAATGATTACTGCTCTGTGAGCATGGTCTTTCTATAATAGTATTTTGTGTACTAGTTGAAATCTACAATGTCCTTGTGTCATACTGACTGTAACCCATCCAGGCATTCCTTCTCTATTAGCAGAGCAGAGCAGTACTTGAGATCAATCAGGAAGATATGG